>JBAIZL010000002.1:165586213-165811213 GCA_036971475.1 Prosapia bicincta
AAATTATTGAAACATAGACGTTAATGGGGTCATAAATGAAAACGCCGAAGAGCAAGTAAATATAAGACAGCGAATATACATTTTTTTCAGTAACCTATTTGTCTTGTAATTGACAACACTTTTCAGAGAAGGGGAAATGAGTTGACAGGATTTTATGGAATTTTCCAGGTCACAGAGCTGTATCGGGATTAGACTGTGACAATAGGAGTGGTAGAGAATAAAACATAAGATATTATTACTCGGAGAGATTCTGGCAACATCATCTATTGTCCACAGTTTTATGTAAATTAAAGAAATTTAAAAAAAATCTGATATGTGCTTGAAATCAGTATAAAATACAAATTACGTACTACCCCAAATAGCGGAAAACTAAGTAGTAGCTAGGTAGTAAATTATTCCAAAATATATTTACTACCAAATGTAAAAGTTGAAAAACTTCATTTCTCCTTGATGGCGGAAATGCTGATAAGCTGACTAGACGGCGACAGATATTTGTACATATATAACGTTACCATGTTTCATCATTATTACAAATATAAAAGAGAGCAAACATTACTTGTATAGCTTTACAAGGAAGAATGTTTATACAGCACTTAAGTCTGAGTGGAACAGTAAAACACACACACAAAATATGCATTCCATCATTATAATAGGTGTACAACAATATATGAAAACGAAAAATGAGCAGTATAAAAGTGAGATTGAAAGGAAATATTACCTATTAAAATAGACTCGTTTTGGTCGATAGGAATAGACTGAAGGAAAGGGAATGCCAATGAAAAAGTCAAAGAATTAATTGAATGAAAAGGCAAATAACAGCCATAGACTAATTGAACAAATAACACTAATATAGTACAAATTTGGACTCCAAATGAATGAATCGGAAAACTAGCTTTAAAATAGCCACATCAGGGAATGTAAAGAACAGACTGGATGAAGAAACTCAAGTACAAACATTGAAAAGCTTCGTATTTTACGAGAAAAATATAGAATATAAATTTATAAATGTAATTAAAATTGGCTAACATAAGAATACAATTTCAATTGCAATATTAAAGTTTGTGTATATTGTGGTACTTTTAAACTCCTTTCTCATTTTATATATCACTACATATATTTTTTGTGAAACCGAATTCCAGTGTCAAAGATGCATAAAAATGATTATTTAAATGTTTTTCCTTTACAAAAATAATATGAAACATGTATTGATTATGGATAATTTAAAAAATTATTCACGTTTTGTCTTAGACTTCTTGTCTTACAGAATATTATGTAAAAACATTTTTTAAATCTCTTGCTACAAAGATAGGACATACTTTTTATTTTACAGTAAATTACGTTGACATAATTAACAATGTGAAAGAAAGGCGCAAATCATCTTTGTTGTGTACGAAGAAATACATCTGGCTTTTTTAGTAAGCAAACATTGTGATTCCCAACACAAACACGGATATTATTAACAATCTTACACCCTTGACATCGTATAAATAAACTTTCTCACTTTCAAATGTGTATGCATTCACATAATCTCACTGTTATAAAACAGTTATTTTACAAGCGTTCTATCTATTAGTAATCAATAATAAATACGTCATTCAGTATTGGTTGCACTAAAATGAATGTAACAGTTCATTTAAGAGATCATAAGTACCAATTAGTTATTATTCGATGTGGTAAATTTAGTACAAATAGAAAATAACATATTATATATGAAAAGGTCAATAGGTCAATCTCAGCAAATAATTTATAAGCAATCCTATAACAAAATATCTGATGAAGTTGGCTAATTACATACATGCAATTAGGTTTCTCCATTAAAGATTACAAATAATCTGCATGTAAGAGTTCTAGCTAGAAATATAAAATGTTTATATTAAATGTTGGTTACATAAAATATAATTAATTCAGTGGAAAACTGCTTAGGTACTGTGAGTAAATCTAAATATAATAACTTGTGTTATCTTCATTCACTCTTCATAATTATTTACTCCAAAGTAGCAACAGTATTTATTATACGAAAATTATATTATGTAACGATATTAAACAATATTTAATGGTAACACAATTTATATGAATCTACGTTGAGCTGTGTGAATGTGTGTACTTTTAGCAGGCTGAAATAGCAGACCCCTCTCGAAAATAATGCGATTACATGTTACGACTAAATAACATTATTCTATAAGGAATATCGTTTTATTACTAACATATTTTATTATATGCAGCAGCTTGATAATAACTATTAAAATCAAAAGCCAAAATATTAATTTAGGAATGTTATTTCTTATATTTTAATCAAACCATCCTTAAATTAATTTAAGCTGTCTTTAAAATAATTATGGTAATTAATTGTTTTGTAAAAGCAAGAATGAAGTTATTAATTGAATAAGTTGAATTCAAAATTATAATTAGCTTATTGGCTGTAGATTGGCTAATCTACTTTTATGTGTATATTCAGTAGCTCTGAAAATAGGACGTAAACTATTTTTCATACCCCTAAGTGATATGGGTGTCCACCTCAAAAATATTTGTTTAAAAATTTAAGAAAAAAATTTAAATATTAAAAAAAAATAAAATTCACGAAATGGCAGCGATTGTTACTCACAATTCCTCACTAATGACTGAAAAACTATGAACCATTTACGGCAGCATTTGTTCGTAGTTAGGTTTTTTTTTGATGCACCAGGTGGAACTGGCAAATATTCTTCATTTCGCTATTTCTCGCCCAAATACGATCAAATAATGACATCGCATTAGCAGTTGCATCATATAACATTGCAGGAACGTTATTGGATTCAGGGTAAACAGCTCATTCTCCATTTAAACTACTACTAAATATTCAAAATAATACAGACCATGTGTGTAACGTGAAAAAACAATCGTCCACAGTGTTGAAAACTTGTAAAATTATCGTTTTGGATGAATGAACTACGGTACACAAACATTTGTTTGAAGAGGACATTGAAAGACTTACAAAACAATCACGGACTATTTGGCGATACTCTTTTGCTCCTTTCAGGTGAAACAATCCCCATCATTCAACGGACACAGATGACATCAATACATGCTTGAAATCGACACTGTGGCATAATATAAAAATATTACCTCTTAAAGTAAATATCTTAAAGTAAGTGCGTTCAAATTCTTCAAGATTCATCCGCTGAACCATTCTCAAAATAACTGTTTTATCGACGATGGAAAAGAAGCTGAACATGAAAATAGTGGATGCGTAAGCTTTCCTACCGATTTGTGCACAATCATTAATTCGTCAATCATTAATAAGATAATATCATTGACCAGAAATTTCCCGATAAACACACACAATACTGGAATCATGAGCGGCTATCAGAAAAAAACAGTTTAGGCAGGAAAAAATTGTAAGACTATGATTTGAATTTCAAGATACAACAGGTGTTGCCAGGGGAATTGGAGTCATACAAATCTATAGATATAATTTGCGATACCTACGAAGCAGTAAATTATACATTAGAGATTTTTAACTCATTGGATTTGCCAGGTATGCCATCGTACTATTTACAACTGAAGGTTTGATCTCCAGTTATTTTGCTTCGTAATTTTAATCCACCACGTCTAAAAATATAGTACACTCCATTTCACTAAGAGAGTGATAATGATTTTAACTGTCATATTTTTGTGATAGAATGTAATTTGAAATTTGTTACATAAAATTATAAAAGTACTATGAATTAAAAAAAATGAATGTTGTTGTTATTTTTTATGAGGCGTCATCGTTCACAGCTCTCCATTCCTCTTTAAACCCTATACCAGATCCTCACGGACGTACAATAAGTTAGTTATTTTTTTTTTACTTCCAAAATAATCGCTAGAAATAATTTTTTTGGCAAAACAACGTTTGCCGGTTCATTTAGTCATAAATAAATACTTAATTAACCTAGTTTACATTCATAGACTGAATAATATTTATTTAATTTTTTTTACAAAAAGCAAGCGTTATAATATCATTGTAGTTTCATCAGTATCAAAATATAAATCTCCATAAATGTTGTTAAAAAATAGTATTTTGTCTTCAAAAACTTGGACCATTAAACTCACATTGACTTTTTGGACACCTGATTTTTTTTCGAAGTTCTATTACATACGTGGAATTAAACCTGTTTAAATATATCTCACAAAAAAATATAACGTTTCTTTAAGTTTACTAGGTTACCTAGGGAATAAAGTTAAATAAAAAATTCCAGTAAGTGTCCACTGTGTTCATACGGTAGCGTCACTCCACAGAACCCAACTTAATTCTATTTATCGCTAATATTTCGTTATCTTGAAAGGGTTAGAACGTATAAACCCTCCAGATCTGACACAGAATCAGGTCTCATGAATTTTTGTTTGTAATGAGTTTTCTAGAGTAATGAAATTTAAAGCTCTAGCAACTTTTAACATTACACGCATGGTACCATTAGGAGTTCAGTTGAAGGGTTTTAAATTATTAGAATAGCATTAGGTTAATTTATTTCTTGGATATTGTTATATTGTATTCCGAAAATTCATGTCATAACTGCCTGCATAGTTTGACCCTCTTAAAATATTATTCCTTCTATAAATCCTATTTTATTCTCAATGCTCTTACAGTTCAATAAAGTTTCCATTGTAATACATTAGTTCAAATTTGGTGTGTAATTATTAGTGCAAGTTATATTTGAAAATAATTGAGTACGATCTAGCATGTCCTCCCGTACGATTTCATAATCATAGTTATTATAAATACTAGTTTGTTTTGGATTTCCCTACAGATGTAAAATAGAAAAAAATTAAATTACCTTAAAATTTGCTTTCGTTCTGATTTTAACCAAAACCTTCAAAGAAAGGTCCTAAAAACCATATCCTGGGAAGATGACCTTCGTAATACATAGTAATAGTCTGTTAAAGAAAAACCTTATATCTATTTAGTAGAAATTTCTGAGCTATATAATTTATTTTAAAATTTACTAATTTCAAGAATGATTGATTATCAAAGTAACTCTTATTGTTGTTAAGGGTTAGCTAAATATATAGCATTGTAATATTGTTACCAGCTACATGACACAATTGTAAACTAATAATACATTTACGAATATTTGTAGGAAAATATGTAAAAATTGTGACCACAGGTCATCTTCCTGTTTCATTTTAATCCTGTATTTTTTCGACGCTACCTCTCTCTAGTTGGATGCACTATCTAGCATCGTGCCCACAGGTCACAAAGCTTTATATCGGTCATTTTCTTCTTTCATTTTAATCCGCAGTATGTTTTTGATGTATGACGCTACCTCTCTCCAGTTGGATGCCCTATCCACCATTGTGACCACAGGTCACAAGGCTTGACATCGGCCATCTTCTCGTTTCATTTTCATTGACAGACTTTTTTCGATGTATGACGCTACCTCTCTCCAGTTCGATTCACTATCTAGCATCGTGTTCACACTACAGTCTGGGTCAATTGGCCTAACATTGCTTTCAAGCGTCGTTCTCTAATAATAGCATATTAATAATAATAATAATAATATAATAATAACAACTATAATTACAATAAAAAAATATCACAACCATAAAGATAATGATAATGATGATAATAAAAAACACAATAATAATATTTATCAATATACTAATGATAATAATAATTTGTTTAACCTTTTTTCTGAAATAATAGAAGAAAGGTTAACAGTTGCAACCTTTCATTTAGGTAGCAGGCGTTTTGCACTGTAAAACCTACGGCAGAAAGAGATTTCCGAATGGAAAAAGCAAAATGTAGGATTTCTACATTGTGCATCATCTTTGGGGACTTGGTTTAGTTTAAACATTTACCATTGGGAATTAAACTTTGTAGTTGCATTGAAAACCACTTCACACTCAAATGGTCTAAGCCCTCTGGATTTCAGTTTTTTGCCTGAGTGCAAACCTATTTGAACGATTATACGTTTACTGGTTTGTGGGTTTTACAATTGTTTGACTACACATCCGTTTCAACTTTATCTAGAAAATCTTCACTTATTTATAAATAAATATTTGTAAAGACATAATTTAGAACTGTATTTCTTAACCTCCTTTTCTTCCTCCTTAATTATTATTCAAATATGTATATTTTATTTTGTGTGGAAACGTTTCAAAACACATTTCTATAATTAATTTGTAATATTTTTAAGTTACTTTTCTAATAAAACGGAATGAAAGATTTTGAATTTGGAAATTATCCTAAGGACATAGAGAAATCATGTAAAGTAGTTTAGCTAGCCAAAATATAACTAAGTATGTATCTAATTCTTCAACATTTCATACAATATCTACGTCTAAATTTGTAGTACAGTATTAGATAAACAAGGAACAGGCGAAGGAAAAACCAGAGCAGAGACGTCAAACAGTAAGTCTAGAAAAAACAGTTTATATGAAAAAAGAAAAAAATTGGCAATGAAAGTAGAAGATAAACGATAACTTTTAGTCCTGGAGATAAACTACAAAAGAAAATATGACCGATAATGATATCAACAAACGCCTATGAAGAAATGAAATGAGGATATGGTATTAGGTTGGCACTGTACAGGTTATATAAATGAACTGACATATGTATGAACCGAGGCAGTTTAAAGACTAAACTCTAATAGATCCATCCTCAGGTACAATAACGGCCGAAGATTATTGTAAATAAGTTGTAGTAAAGTACAGTAACAGAATTTAATCGCAATCTAAATAAAACTTTATTCATAAAACTAGCGCTACCCGGCGCACGTTGTTGCGCCCGAAATTATAATTTTTGCAATAAGAAAAGCAAATCAATTATCTAAATAATTATATTTCATTTACTACAATTATAGAGGATAGAAAGTGTTCTTCTTCATTTCGTTTTGGAGAATAAACGTACAAATTTTAGGTGTCCCAACACGTGAGAACACAACATATAAATTAGGCGTGGTAAAAGCTCGAATGTTCTGAATAATCCAGCAATGGTCAATGACCGTCCTTGTGTCTTGTATATGGGTATTGCGAATGCAATTTGCAAAGGAAATCGTAGTCATTTAAATCAATAAGTAGATCTGATGAAATCATCGGTATTCATGGAATTAAGACCATCTCTCCTTTGAACTTACACCCCCCCCTGATTTCTGCCTGGATATAGTTGTTTGTCAGTTTTTTGTGTTGATTCTTGTACCGTTGCACACCTTTGGTTGATTCAAATTTCGCAAAAATATTATCATCGATCGTGCTTTTATTATCAATAAGTGTGACAGCAATTACTGTACATAGAATTTAGTAATTATAAGCAGTTTAAAATAATTAATAATGTATTTTATGCAACATATAATGCTTATATTTTTGAAAAATTGGTTTTAGTAACGCTATTTTAGATAGGCCTATAAATGTTAACATTAGACTTATGGAAGCCAGTACACAGAACCATCCTAAGCCTCTGGGACGTAGCAATATGCATGGATTTACACCAAACCTCACACGAACCATCCTGGAAATACGTTGAACAATCCTTCCAAATTTCATCCACTTTTGTTCAATAGTTTAAAAGTTCAGAATACATTACATAAACACATATATACATGCATCTGTTTTTGAACAATCCCAAGCTTGTAGGGAGAAGCCCTGTGGATGGATCTACACCAGACGTCACATTGAACGGCCTGAAAATATATTAAAAATCTCTCTCCAAATTTCATTAATTTATGTTCAGCTGTTTAGACGTCCATAAGATACATGCATACACACATCGGTTTTTTAACCATTCTAAGCCTCTGAGGCGGAGCCCTGGTAATGGATCTACACCAAACTTCACAGGAACCATCCTGGGAATATGTTGAATAAACCCTACAAATTTCATCAACTTTTGTTCAGCAGTTTGGGCGTCTATAAAATATTTACACACACACATACATACACACATTCATACATACATACATACATACACACAAAGAATTATTTTTATAGATATATACAGTATTAGTAAAAAAAAGTATATTCTATACTTGGGCGTTGACCTAAGACTTTCTCCAGGACATTCAAGGTCAATATAGGAAAGACCGTATTTTGTTTTTGGTATATTTGTGTTTTTCTTAGTTATATTTAAATAAAAATAAATGTCATACAAAAGTAAGAATATAATTTATTCATCTACGTAATTTATTATCATAGTTTTACTTATTTATCGTTGTAAGTAGGTTAACCGGTAAAGTGAAGCAATGCTTTAGATGACAATTTCGACTACATCAATTTAATCTAAGCTAGGTTAGGCTAATAATATAATGCGTCAAGTGTACGCGCTGTCGAGGAGGCTGCGATACGGTTTGGAAAAAAATTATAGGCGAAAAATAGAGTTGCAAAAGTTATTAAATGAAGTTTTTTCAATTTCAATATATGCAATTTGTGTTACTCCCAAAAGGAGAGAACACAGTTTTTGTTTTTATATTTTTACAATCAAATATGTTGTGTGATTCCTTTTACCCTTAGAAACTCTTAAATTCAATGTTTTAATACCCTTTACAGCTATAACTTTATGTGGTATATAAATCGAAGAAAAAACAATAATGTACAATATTATTTGTTCCAAAAAAGTTAGATTTTTGCGACATCATTATTTTTAGTACGTAGAGTGAAGAGCTGTTTAATTAAAATGTAACATTATCAAAAAACATAGGCTTTGGAGTTAAAACTTGTACAGGTTTTCTATTTCCTGAGACAGTTTGAGTATTTCAGGAAAATACATCCTGGGATTGAATTGGCAACAGATTGAATCTAAAATTAAATTAACGGATTCCACTTATCGAAACTGTCATCTCATATTTCTATACCTTCACAGGAAGTTTCATTTCATTCAAATTCCTGATGAAATTACAGCAAAATATATTAAAAATTATCAGTTGAATCTAATTTTGTCAGTATTTTAAATAGGATTAGGATTATTGCTTAGTAAAAATCAAAATTATAACAATATTAAACATAATTAGGCTTCGAATAATTTGCGAGAGAATGAGGCCGATTATTTTACTGCGACCCAATAACACCAAATGATTAAATTTAAAAAATAATAATTTCTTCTAAAGATTTATAGAAATACCATTAAGGAAGAAAACAAGCCAAATATGTATCTCTTTTTAAATATGTTGTACTTTTTCTAGGTCTATGTTGTTTTTTTTTTATTTCCTATTACTTTCAACTAACTTCTGATATCACTTTCGAACTAGAAGACCTCTTTAGTAGCCTAACGTATATTCAGCCAAATTTTGTTATCCCTAAAGTATTTTTTATTGGTCCACTGTTACCATTAGAACGTGTATTTATACATTAACTCTGATTAGGTTTGAACTAGGTTTCAAAACAAGATCAAACCAACGAACCACATTTATTAAGTCAAGGTATAAACACGTTATCAGACTTGTTAAGTGAGCCAAAGGGTACAATATTCTATAAAGACTTTACTAAAACCAAAACTCATTTTCAGTATTATTTAACATTTACTCAGGAATCCCAGTTTATTCTATGTGGTACGGTAACAGTAAAATGATGTCACAGTGGGTGATGTTAGATTTTATTCAGCCTGCGCTACACCTATATGAAGCCAGTTCAAGTACATTTCAATTCCCTATATTAAATAAAATCTTAAAATTTTTCAAGTAAAATTATTTTTGACACTATTTGTGACTATAATAGAGTTGTTAATTATGATTCAAAAATCAAAAATATTTAGGCTTTTTATTTATTTAAATCATACATTTAGGTATACTAAGGCTAAGAATATTGTGTTTTTTAAATTTTGAAAGTAGTTTAGAAGCAGAATATGATTAATTTTACAATTAATAAATACAAAATCTTACGATAATAAATGCTATTTAATATGGTGATAGAAATGTTTTCAATAAAACCTAATTAACCATGCTTCATATTAGATATTTTATTCATAGTATTTTGTTGAAAATCCTACAAATTTATTCTTTGATTTTTAATTTGTTTATCTGTCTTTCCTTTTTTCTGGATAATTATTCTTGAATCAATAGAGCTAAATTTCTAATATGAAGCTGTTGATCAGATGTAGACTTTTTACCAACTTTTTACCTATAATCTGCCTGTGCAAAATGTAAATAGAAATACCTTCTTAAGAATTGTTTTATATAAATAAAATAACAATGAGCTATCACTATTATTTAACAAAAGTACAAGTAAAAACATTGACTAATGTGTTCCATAACATTCATCAAATTTCGGATAATGTGTAAAATATTGTAAAAATTGAGTTAAAAACAGAGTAAACATAAATTTGTATACCTTTTATATTGTTTTATAGAATATCTGTGTTTATACAGACCGGAACGTGACAAACAATTAAATTGTATAAAGTATTTCTATTGTAAACTGAAATTACCCTCTTTACCACAAATAAACAATTTCATAATAAATTTACTACATAAAATGATTTTTGTAACTAGATTTTAATGTTTTTTTTCAATATAAAGAATTTTAAAGAGGAATTTCATTAAAATCCGTTATCACCTGGAAATGTCTTGGTTTGTTTTTTCTGTTTATATTCCAGAGTGCGGTTTCTAATGTACCTAGAAAGTGTGGCAAAAACATCTTCGCACTCTACATTGGTCGCAATAAGCCGTTACCAAAATGTTATACTGGGTCTTTGTGCCACTGTTGCCTTCACTACCGTGTTTATGTATTTCCTTGCATATTGTGACGTTTGTTAATTAGAAAATGATTTGTTGTTACCAATAAAATGTGAATCATTTTTATTTCTTATCAACAAATTAGATACTAATCAAAAAAACAGAATAAAAAAAAACAATTAAAAAAACAATCAAATAGCATTTTTGGCCTTTTAAGGTAACGAATGAAGCTTTTTTTTACAAAGCCCTACATCACGCTTTTGACAGATAGTGCAGCACATCTTCTCTTAGGTATGGCGCAAATAAAATCCCCCACTCAGTCATATCGATGTGATTGATGAGGAGGGAACTAATTTTTTTTTTTTTTTTCATAAATATGTCATTTGCTTTTTCCTTCTGAAATTCAGCTGACTTATTTGTTTCGCTTTCCGGTACAAGACCCAGGTGGTTTGCACTGTCACATCAACCAGACAGGTAAAGATAAGTAGAGACGTCGAGCTTTCTCTCACGTCTTATATTATTAGCAAAAATATCGTTGTGAAAATGTTCTCCTCACTCTAACAATACCTTAGGCGTGACAATGGATTAAATCCAGATAAAATGAGAAAACCTATGACAAACTTAATTTTATTTTTTTAAATGTTTGTATGTGTCTTATTTTTAAACTAAACGTATTTTTCTGTTTCTGAGAAAAGCAGCTAGTGTACTTTCTTCATTGAAAAATTTTTCGAAATAATCTTACACCTTTCTTCTGTTTCCGGAAGGATATTGTTTGTGTCACATTGTATGATTTTATTAGATTTTAAGGGACCTTAAGATAAAATTATACTAAATTTCCTGTATCGGTAAGATGCTGGTAAGACAAAAGTTGCTATATAAGTTTACATACACAATAAATGTCATCGTGGGATTATAATTTGATTTATGTTTATACGTCAGTTTTCCAAGAGTCGTACTATATACCTCCGTTCTTTTTAGGTTTCCCAAGCGTATTCTTCCTTCTAGGTATGTCTGAAAATTACTTTCGTCCTAGGTATTAAGGTCTCTCTACTAGCTCTACGTCTGTGATTCTTATAGTAATATTCTGACTTGTAATTATATTGAATTTCAATAAAAAATATTGAAAAGAACCCCAATACCACAAAAATAATCAAAAATAACAAATGAAAGAAGTTACGTAAGATGATCTAAGAAGAAACTAAAAATGATCATTCTAGTTTGTAACTTCTTGTGTGCTAGATTGTATTTTGTAACAAGACCCTCTGATGATGATGATATGGTCATCGAAATGTACATAAGCGTTTAATCTTAAGTAACTTATTTTATTAGTTATTTTTGATTATTTTTGTGGTATTGGGGTTCTTTTGAATATTTATTATTGTAGTATATTGTACCACTGTGCTCTTGATATTTGTATATTGAGTTTGTTTTAGCTTTATAGGCATACCAACTTCCATTATTTTCATTACTACCTGTAATCTCATTGATGTAACATATATTTGTCAAGGTTATTAAACATTTTTAATCCAACAACAGTTGAAATAGTGTATTGGAATCAGCTACGTGAGAAAGACTACGTTTTATTGTTTGCTATATGAAGGAGAGGAAGGGGCTTAGTCTTATTTCCAAGCGTACAAAGATATCTCTAATACTCCCTGCTTGTATACTTCGTTTCAAGGAGAGATCTACGCAGTACAATAAACTTTGTTGAAAGGAATTAAACAGTAAGCTGCTTGTTTGGAGAAGAATTGTTATTCCCCAGTTGATGAGGTTTCATAGGGAATTTCTATTGACTGTGCGCTTCAACATTGAATATTTCTTTTTATATTTGTAGTAGGTTCGTACATCATTAGGTAGTATAGTATATTCTAAAAGTTATCGGTAACAGTTTACACAGTTATTTTGAACATCAAATAAAAAAATGCAATAAAGCTATTCTTTCTTTTGAACAATAATTGTAAGTGCATTAATAACCCCTAGCGGTTAAAAATGTAAAATATCGTACGATTTAGTAACATAGGCCAATTACCACATCACCCCATGTGACGTAAGCATGGTCTGATATCGCCTGATCCAAAGCACAATCAAAAAATTCAAAATAATAACCAAGGGTGGGAAATTCCGTTGGCGTGCCCTTGCAGAAGGCCCACTTCTCAAACGTCTTCGAACGAGACGGACGTGATGGCATTTTCGGACGTAACCTAGAAATTTACAAGCTTCCAGTATTCAAAATTTAAGATGTTAAGGCCGGTAACAAATTTATTTAACGCAGCTATAGAAGAAGTCAGAAGCGATTATTCATATGTTCCTAATAAGTAAAAGTTTATATAATTTTTGTTTAAGAATGCTGATTCGCAAGAGCGATGTGTTAAGTATTAAGTTTACAAAATCTATGTGCAATAAATAATGATGTGTTTAAAATGTTTTTTTCAAGCAATGTGCACAACCAGGTACGTTTTAGATGATAATAAAGAAAATGTATTTTAATGTTAACTAAGTTGAAGAATTTTTAATAGATAAACGGTAAACACATGAACGGTAGAAATTGTCCTTTGAATATTCATTTCTAAAAATTTAATTGGAAATCTTAAGTTACTCTCTTCTCGATATATATAAATTTTAAAGGTTATTAAGTAATTAAAATATATGGAATAATTAGAAGTAATTAAAAGATAATTACTCAACACATTGCTGTCTTTTGTTCTACTGTAATTTGTCACTGATTAATAAATTGTGTGACTTTGTATTTTAAAAATTTAAATTCTTATTTCACAAGTAACCTAGAACGTTACAAACTTTATATTTTCATTTCCCAAGTAACCTAGTTCTACCTTCCGAAGATATCAGAAGATCGTTTACAGAAAGACATTATTATGCCTGGCTGAAACGGAGAACTAGGAGCTCCTGGTAAGTAAGGTTAATTAATTTGTTAATTAGTAATTAACACATATTATTAATTAAGCCCTGATAAATGCAGATCCCAGGAAAAAGGGCTCAACTGTTACAATAGGTAGTAGAGGGATTGATGATGGAGGATTATATGTAACTAAAATGGTAGGCAGGAAGTTAACAGCCTCATTATTATTGCATCAGCAATGTTAAATCTCTATAAAGCATGTTAGGGGCAAAGGCAAATTGAATTAGAATGACAAAAAGGAGATATAATTAAAGGACAAAACTAAATAAGCAAACGTTAGAAAATAATTACACAGCGTTAAAAGGATAATAATAGAAAAGTGACTGTATATATGTGATCCGAGCAGTGTGTGTGTGTGTGTGTGTGTGAGTGTGTGTGAGAGAGAGAGAGAGAGAGTGAGAGAGAGAGATATTTTGTAAGTAGCTGCGAATATTATTTCCTGTGCTTTTTTTATTTATTGTCATTACTTGCGTCACTATGTGTGGTATCTTCTGATACAGCTGGTAACTACACTTACGACTACACTGTGACGTGTACGGATTATACAAACTATTTAGCAGGTTATACTTTTGCTGAAGTGAGCAGTGACTTTACTTCAGGTAAGGAGTCGTTAATGTTAGGATAAATATAAAACACAGGTTTGGAAATGTCTTATACCTCTCTTATATTTTACTGATTTTGTTTTCTATTGATCATCCATGTTAACTCTTGGAATAAAAATAGTAATTTTAAATGCGATATGTAAGAAATTTTATTTGTATCAATATTTGAATATTTCATTCTTTACAATCATTTTATCAAACTGAATTATCGAGTAACATATTACGTAAGCCACTTACTTATGATGTTATTAATTGCCGATTTCAGTTTATTTTTTGTAGATCTTTACCAAGCTATAAAAATTACAAATATAATATCTCGATTAATAATTATTATCACGCTTTTCTTGTCGGGGTTAAGAGTGATATTTGCTTGTTATTAAAAAGAAATGTAAATAATAAACATATAAAATGCAGATGTTAAAACGTTTAAATATGTCTTTAAAAGATATTTAAAAAAAAGTTCACAATTTATATTTTTATATTTTGATAACAAATAGTAGTTAATTTAAAAAAATGCAGTTAAAAATACGCTTGAAATAATTTAACTAGAGGGACAGTAAATACAATTATTGTTTTGTGTCTTTTTACTGGTATTATTTATTTTTAGGATACATTAAGTGCTATTTATAAATAAATGATAATAAATTCCCTTAGATTTTCGATTGAAAAAAAAATTAATACCTTACTTTTGAAATTGTAGGATTTATTACTGGTGCAATGTAGGCCTACTAGATTTTAATACACTACTTATGGAATATGGTGTTATTATACATGTGCTAATTATTGTTACAGAATGTACATTCCTACTGGTAAGGAATATTACCTACTATGACGAAATCATGTCGAGAAAAGAATTCTATGGATATTATAAAGTCATTATGTACAAAACCTGTAAAATATATAAGGAGAAAACCACTCTTCAACTGTGAATGATTTTTAAAACTCTGCTTGTATTTTTAAAATAGAACATGTCTCAAGCAATTACTTGCACTTTTATTTGAAATGATCCAGCATATGGTGTTTGATACAGATAAATATAAGCCCTAGCCTCTAAATAAAGGTTTCTACATGTACTTACATAAACAAACAACATATTATACTTAGTTACAAGCCATTGTCTTATAAATAGAAAGCATTTATTTGTAAGAGAACACTGACATGAACAATTTAGGTAGCCTACTGTTATTGAAGGCACATAGTAAATTCAATAAGATCTACCATTTTAACATGAGTCAGAACTAAAATATGAGAGCCTTAATGTAATGATGAACGATTAGTTTGTCATAATGTTACAAATACTCCCTACAAAACAATAGAGAGAAATTTATATGACAATATATATAAAATTGTAAGAGGGTGTATCGAGGACCTACAGAAATAAAACTCTTCAAGTAATAAATACAGGAGTATTTTTTTATTCAAATAATATTTCGAATGACTTCAATATCAAACGGAATGGTGGTTTTTCAATAAAATATATTACTTTAAAAATAGAAGCCCAACAATGAGATGTATTGTTTTCATTTAGTCCACAACGTCTGACTCCGAATAAGACCCGAAACGAGGCATTCCTGAAAGAAAGGAAGAAACCCGTCTGAACAAATTTAGCACGAGGATTAGCACAGAATTAGATACTAGGAACTCGAATGATTTATTACCCAAAAATAGGCTTTGAGTGAATGAAAGTTCCATAACACACGAACAGAAAGTCACTGAATGAAGAGAATAGACATTAAAATATGTATAAAATTGGCACAGGTGTTTTGTATAGACTAACATCAAAACATCAAAAGCGTTTTATATACCTTTGTTCAATTCATCACCTACATGCTTTTTTATGTATGTATACAGAAGACAGTAATAAAATAGAAAATCCACAGTCTGTGCTCGAGAAGAGATAGTAAGAAAAGAGTATTTACAAAGCGTTAATCGCAAGATGAGGGAAATTCATTAAGTGTTTTGTAAGTTAGAACTATGACGAGATAGGGATACAAATTAATTTCAAAGTAATTGACGCATGATAAGGGGAAAACTATTTGAAAAGGTAGGTTATGATTCAAGAAATGTGATATGTCATTTTCGCTTACTAAAATGCAAGCACGGAAGTGGATAATATATAATATAATATAGGTTTTACGGCGTCTGTCGTCACGAAATCGAACGATTTCTAAACTTCGCCGCGATACTTTATTATTATAGCACTGATACCGATAAGTTCTTTTCATCTATGGACGTATTGATGGTTTCCCCCCATGTTAGTCTGGGTATTTCCTATCTACTTCTTTCCGGTATCGTTCATTCATACCACCTCTCGGTAATCTTCCCTAAGACATACTCATTATGTGTCCGAACTTTATCAGCTGTCTCTTCTGAATCTCCTCTATGACTCTCTCTTGTTTTTCTATCATCTCCCTAATGCTTTCATGTGTCCTATAGTTCATCTAGAGATATGACAAGATCTTTTATAAGCGTTCGTTTCTACTGCCCTAATCTTGCTCTTGACTGCATGCGACATTACGCACGTTTCTGTTCTATAAGTCAAGATACTCTTTACAATAGTGTTATGTATTAGTTTTTCCGCCCTTTTATTATTTCATCGTAAAGAAAGTAGATGTATCGAGTAGTTTTTCAGAAGGGAGATATTTCACAGAACATTTGAATCAAAATCCCTGGAACGGTCGCTTAGTAGAACAAACATAAACTACGATCTATAAATCCTTCTTTAAAAAGTAGCAGGAGTGTACACACATATCATAATCATATACTACAAAAAAACTATAACAGCAATTATAAAAAAATTAGTGTAAAAGAGCTGCACTGTTGATGAAGGTTATTCGGTTTTAGGCGTCTAAATAAAGACAAAAATAATGAATGCACAGGTAGATAAGTTTTCCGTAATGTTGAAGTAAGGGTAATTTGGTACAAACAAATTTAAAGAGAGTGAGAGGACGGTGTTTGTACACAATTACGATGATGAATTTTAAAATACTAAGTAGTGGAGAGAAGAGGACAGAAAGTAGGAGAGTGGAACTAGGAAAGGTGTTAGCAGAAGATAAATTAGGAGAGCAACGCATTTGCACAATCCTTGGAGTATAATACTACCTGTTGCAGAAAGTAAATTAAGGTGAAACGATATGATTATCTGTAAAAAATACTCTAGTTTTGTGTTTAGTTTGTTCAGTGTAACACACGGTGTAATATTTAAGTGCCTCTTGCGCACTTTAACTTCCAAATTGTTGCAAATCTTGACAACGAAAAACTAGAATTAATAATAACGTAAAGTGCTTGTAGACACGGACACTAATATGCCTAACACATTTTATTTATTTATTTTCATACAGCAAAATGGGAAACAATTCACGAAATTAGCTTCCACAAGAACCTGCTAAACCTAAGTGCAGGTATTAAGCCCCTTGGTCGTATTGCGGAGATCCTCAATATCATCAGGATTTTTTAATTGTTTTTATTTTATTTTCTCTTTCTTTTTTTCACTAAAATTGATATTATTTTTCATTGATGGCCAGTATATACTGTACCTCGTCTCTACTTCCCAGAGGCAGGATTCTCGGAGTGTAACTTTCCCTTGCCATTATCACTATGTGCTCTACCCATCTCATAATAATGCAAGACCCTCTCCACTACATCACAAGTTTACGTATTTTCGTTTGATCTCAGTTTGCTTTATTATTTCTAAGTAACAAATTGAATGTTCTATTCTTAACTATGCTATTCTTAGTTTGTCCGTAAAATTGGTGTTCATTAGAAGCTTACGAAATATCTGTGTTATAGGTCATCGTGGGATTATAATTTGATTTATGTTTATACGTCAGTTTTGCAAGTGTCGTACTATATACCTCCGTTCTTTTTAGGTTTCCCAAGCGTATTCTTCCTTCTAGGTATGTCTGAAAATTACTTTCGTCCTAGGTATTAAGGTCTCTCTACTAGCTCTACGTCTGTGATTCTTATAGTAATATTCTGACTTGTAATTATATTGAATTTCAATAAAAAATATTGAAAAGAACCCCAATACCACAAAAATAATCAAAAATAACAAATGAAAGAAGTTACGTAAGATGATCTAAGAAGAAACTAAAAATGATCATTCTAGTTTGTAACTTCTTGTGTGCTAGATTGTATTTTGTAACAAGACCCTCTGATGATGATGATATGGTCATCGAAATGTACATAAGCGTTTATTCTTAAGTAACTTATTTTATTTGTTATTTTTGATTATTTTTGTGGTATTGGGGTTCTTTTAAATATTTATTATTGTAATATATTGTACCACTGTGCTCTTGATATTGTGTATATTGAGTTTGTTTTAGCTTTATAGGCATACCAACTTCCATTATTTCCATTACTACCTGTAATCTCATTGATGTAACATATATTTGTCAAGGTTATTAAACATTTTTAATCCAACAACAGTTGAAATAGTGTATTGGAATCAGCTACGTGAGAAAGACTACGTTTTATTGTTTGCTATATGAAGGAGAGGAAGGGGCTTAGTCTTATTTCCAAGCGTGCAAAGATATCTCTAATACTCCCTGCTTGTATACTTCGTTTCAAGGAGAGATCTACGCAGTACAATAAACTTTGTTGAAAGGAATTAAACAGTAAGCTGCTTGTTTGAAGAAGAATTGTTATTCCCCAGTTGATGAGGTTTCATAGGGAATTTCTATTGACTGTGCGCTTCAACATTGAATATTTCTTTTTATATTTGTAGTAGGTTCGTACATCATTAGGTAGTATAGTATATTCTAAAAGTTATCGGTTACAGTTTACACAGTTATTTTGAACATCAAATAAAAAAATGCAATAAAGCTATTCTTTCTTTTGAACAATAATTGGGTTATAAAGGTTATACAAGTTTGTTTTTGTTTGCTAGAAATATGATAAATTCTATTGTTTGAAAAAGAATATTTCGTTTAGTATGGTGGTATTTCTTATTGTTACTTACATATTTTGTGGTATGCCGATGTAGTATAAAACTGAAACATTGTTTACCAATTTCAGACATATTGATAAAGAAGAAAACAATTTTAAACAAATAATTCATTGCTTAGAATTAACATAAGGTTTCAATAACTTTGGTGCAACTAATGAAACATGAAAAATAAGGTTTGATTTTTCAGTTTAGTTACAATATTTTTAACTAATCATTGTCTCTAGTAGAGAGTAAATATTCGAATAGAAAATGGGAAAAGGCTTGTGGTCTTTAGTCGATTATTAACATTAATATAGCATTGTATATCTTCTCTTTTTTTTTTTTTAATAATAAATAACCGTGTTATCGAAGTAAATACTTAATTCATAAGGAATAAGATCCCATGAAGAAATACATTTTTGCACAAAAAGGTATTATTTTTTCGGTTTTAATATAATAATGTTTAAATACTTATGCAACAGATTCGTTAACTTTAAAAAACTAAAGTGAGATAACTGATCGAGAGAATTCAAAATAGAGATGTTTCAATATATCTCACTCCTACATTTTTTGAAATCTATGCACACGATACTTGCTAAGTACATTTCCTCTTTGGGAATAAAAGAGTTTTCTTATGAACAACAAGGGAAAAGCCATTCGAATTGAGAAATATAATAGGAAACACTCCACCCTTTTAAACATGTAAATGTCCTACCTCTAATACAACACGTTTTACTGAGAACATGAAAACTGAGAAGAAAATGGAGCAATGAAGGAACTGAAAGTTGTTAAAAATAAGAAAACTTATTTCCTTCAAGAGACATGCATAATACATGTTACTTCCAGACTGTTACTTATTGATTCTTTGTGGCGACTTTTCCATTTGAACGCAACCGCTCTTTACATCATATTCCATAAATGCGTTCAATAAATACTTAGCCCTCAGTTTACCTAATAATAGACCAATAGCCTATGCTTGGATGAGAATATAAAGGAGTAGACCAATTAACGGTTTGTAATATTTTTAGATAATTTACATGATTAGATCCTTATGGCTTGCTTCAGGTTAAGGATCCATAATATTTGGCCTTACGTATGTTTTCTTACTCTGCTGGATTAATTTGTAATAGTAGTCTACAGTGTGCAGGTTATTCATACTCAAAAGCACCCTAGAGGATTAAGTGACTTCGCACACCCAGTCACTGGCACATTTACACGCTCTGAAACGACTGCCTGCCACAGATGGTTTTCTATGAGGAAACTACTAGAACTTGATCATTTTTAACTCTTACATTTAGGTAATTTTGGATTCTTCATACTATTACTTGGGAATGGAGGTCAAACATGACAAAATTATTTTGATCTATAATAATATATAAACATCTAATGGTGTCTGTCTATGTGTGTTCCTCAATCATGTAAACATTAGTTTACCCATTGAGGTGAAATTTTATATGGACATTCTTAGGGTTCTTCGTTAAGAAATAGGCACCCACAGGGGGGGGGGGTGCGGACTAGCCGCACCTACGAGGGGTTTGGCGTTCCTCGCGGTACCCTAGCCTAACACTACTCCACTCACAAAGCACACACATACTTACATCTTCCCTTAAGGATTTTTGACTGGTCAGAACCGTTGCGCGTTGGGAGTGCTGAAAAGTCCAGAGCGTGACAAACTGTGGTCTGGGACGCTGATGTGAGCTTGCTCTGCCGAAGACGCAAGCGCGGTTTCTGGTCTACCAGCCGCTTCGGTCCTTGGTCAGGGAGTGTCTGTAGTGCATGGGTGTCGGAGCCTGTGCACAGTATTACGAGTTCTCGACTGATGCCCATCCAGTCGAGCTAAGGAGAAAAACTATGAGCCTCAGAGTTCTGAGGGTTGGAAATGATCTTATTTTGATCCAAGGGTGTACCCGTTCATATAGTCTCGCCCGTAACGCTTGACACGATGGCTGGCTTAAAAAATGTATGGATTCAAAAACCCCGTCAAATATGACTAGTTTGAAGAGAACACGCTAGGATTCTCCTGACGATCATAATAACAAGGATTTGAGTAAACGGATTTGAGTTGAGGCAACGTCACAGACATTGCCATCAGCAAAGTATTTAGTTGTTTCTGGTGCCGAAGAAGGGAAAGATCTTTCCAAAGTTTTTCCTTTCCTGATTAACAAGCCTATTACTGCCTGTGCTGGAGGTCCAGTAGCCTCTATTAAGAAACTTAGAAACGGAACACTGGTAGTTGTGACTTCACCCAAAAGACAAACCCGTTCTCTATAAAAAATGACCTCCTTTTTTGACCAGGTCATGGAATATGTGGCTCCACACAGATCCTTGAATTACTCAAAGGGGGTCATCACATGTAGGGATTTAATGTACCTTCCAATCGATGAAATTAAGTATGAACTGTCTTCTCAGTTAGTTACGGACGTTATCCCTATAATGAAAATGGACAAAGGGGAAAAAGTAGCAACAGCATCTTTTATCGTAGCCTTTGAAAAGCCGGAAATACCTGAATACTTACTTGCAGGTTACCAAAGGATCTCAGTGAGACCATACGTGGATAACCCTATGTGCTGCTTTAAGTGTCAGCGTTTTTGGGCATATCAGCTCAACCTGTTCGAAGCAGAACGTATGCGGTATATGTAGCGTTGAAGGCCATGATAATAAGGAATGTGTTAACTCTCCGAAATGTGCCAACTGTGGTGGAGACCACCCAGCGCGATCCTATAACTGTCCTACTTTTAAGGAAGAGAAAGCTATCCTAGGCATCATGGCGAAAGACAGGCTGTCGTTTCCAGACGCCAAAAAAATGTATAGATATACTCAGCTAAAGGCAGACAGTAACGATTTTGCCGCTACTCTGACCGCTTCCAAATCGTCCTGTAACGACTGTGCCGAGCTGTCGAAAAAAATTGAAGTTCTACCTGAACAAGTTTCTCGAATTTTGTACTTCGTCACGAATGGTTCTACTTTGTATTTAGTACAACCTGCAGCGATGGATAGTGATTTACAACACTTTTGCCGCTACTCTGACCGCTTTCAAATCGTCCTGTAACGACTGTGCCGAGCTGTCGAAAAAAATTGAAGTTCTACCTGAACAAGTTTCTCGAATTTTGTCCTTAGTCACGAATGGTTCTACTTTGAATTTAGTACAACCTGCAGCGATGGATAGTGATTTACCTTTTGTTCCAATCCCTTCCACTGGGGGGATTGGAGAACGAAATAAATCATTAAAGTAAGCCTTGTGTTTCTGTGCAGAAAACATTGTCAACGGGTAATAGATCTTCCGTGCAGAAGATTTTGGAAAAAACAAACCACGTAGACCAGTGTTACGTCAGATCACATCGCAACCGTCGTTACCGGGTATTAAGTAAAATGCTAACAAAAGAGGGAATATGAAAATCACTTCTCCTAAACCCAAATCTTCCTCAGATTCCATCCCTGAACGGGTGAATATGGAATCTGCTAAATGTAAGCCTGGGTCGTCTAAAAACTTCCCAAACAAGAAAGGAGAGAGCACCAATGGGTGTCAGATCATTCCATTTCTGAGTTAATAAATGTCTGCAATTAGCAAGTCAGTGATACAATTGAACGTCAACGGTGTTAGGAGTCACATAGAAAAACTTAAAGTACTCGTGCGAGATGTGTATCCAATGTTTGTATATCTACAGGAGACACATCTCCACGAATCGCATAATTTCCATTTAAGGGACAATTCAGTTTTTAGATCGGACTTCGTTACAGAAGATCTAGCTAGATGGGACATAGCCATCCTAGCCCGTGACTGTATCGATGCTGTTTCTCTAAACGTAATAACTCCTCTACAAGCAGTAGCCGTTCAAACAGCTGTCCCGTATAAAATCACTGTGTGTTGTGTCTACTTGCCACCACAAGAAAACATGCATCACAGTGATTTAGTGAATTTGATAAGCCAGTTACAGACTCCGTTCTTATTGGTAGGGGATTTTAATGCCCATCATTCGTCTTGGGGATCTCCAACTAGGAACTCTAGACGTGATCTTGTTGAGAGTGTAAGAACGGAACTGGACTTATGTCTGCTAAATGACGGTTCGCCTACTCATTTAGCAGCATCTATTGGTGGATGGACAGCTGTTGACCTATCGATTTGCACCCCTTAATTAGCTACTAGATGCACAAAGTTTTGTGCATCCCAAAGTTGTGCACCCCAGTTTATGTGACTCCCAAATGTTATGCACGAAATTCTCGTTGGATTTTGTGAAAAGCCAACTGGGACTCCTACTGGAATTACGTTGTAACACTTGACATGGATTATATGACACTCATTGATGAAACAATTAATAATTTTACGAAAGCTATTTTAAAAGCCGCAGTAGAGACCATTCCCAATATCTCTGCACATCAACGCCGACCGCCTGTGCCGTGGTGAAACGATGAATGCACATATATTCTCCGTTTACGACGAAGAGCGCTAAGTAGATTTAGGCGACACCCAACAATGGAAATCTTCAGGAATATAAAATACTCCGTGCGAAAGCACGGAGGATATTTAGGCTGAGTAGAAAGAACTCTTGGGAACAGTACATTAGCACAATTAAACGAACAACTCCGTACTCCACAGTGTGGAGGAAACTAAGATCAGTTTGTGGTACTTACATTCCATTGCCAGTCATTGCGCTGAAGCAACCGGATGGAAGATTAATCAAAAACAGTGATGACATTGCTAATGTACTTGGAACATCATTTTCTAACTTTTCTGCTACTACAGCCTATAATAGATTGTTCCAGATGCATAAACTAAAGGAAGAAGCTATACCGTTTACTGTTTGGTTGTCTGATGACTCTCCTTTGAACACTCCTTTCTCTATAGGGGAATTGGAGTCAGCTCTTGCATCAACTACGGATTCTGTACCAGGTCCTGATTCCATTGTGTACTCTATGCTAACACATCTACCATCATCGGGGAAACTTGTCCTCCTTCGAGTATACAATCGTTTATTTGAGGAGCGCTCTTTCCCCGATGTATTGTAGAATCGACTGTAATTCCTCTTTGGAAGCCAGGTAAGGACAAAACCAACCCCAGTAGTTACAGGCCTATATCACTTACAAGCGTCTTGTGCAAACTACTGGAGAAGGTGGTCAACCGCCGTCTTGTCTGGTACCTAGAAACCAACAACCTTCTTAGCAACGAACAATGTGGTTTCAGACTAGGACGATCATCAGTTTACCAATTGGTTTTGTTAGAATCAGCTATTCACGATGCCTTTCCCTTGCGTCAAACACTCGTTGCTGTTTTCCTTGACCCTGAGAAGGCATAATATATGACATGGAAAAGAGAAATTCTGAACACTCTGAAATCATGGGGTATACAAGGGATTATCATAGCATTTATCACTAACTTTCTTTCTAACATATCTTTTCGCTTTCGTCTTAGAGGCACATATACAAATAGCTACAGAGAGGAGAATGGTGTTCCGCAGGGCAGCGTGGTGAGCGTCACGCCATTTGCCGTTGCAATAAATAGTATCACCAGTAATATACGATCTCAGGTTCCCTTTTTGTGGATGTCTTTTGTATACATGTGCCTGCTCGTAGGCTCGTAGTATGGCATCTGCGGAAAGATTTTTGCAGTCAGCAAAACTCTGCTTCGAAGACCCATTGTGTAGCATTTAGTCGTCGTAGGCAACACCAGGAGCCGATCCATTATCTTGATGGGATTCAGCCTTAGGCCACGGATAGTGTTCGATTTTTGGGTCTTTTATTTGATAAAAGACTCTCATGGAGTCCACATGTTCGTGACTTGAAGGTGAGATGCAGCAAGAAATTGGATATGTTAAGTGTTCTTAGCAGTACAAGTTGGGGAGCTGACAGAACTAGTATGCTTCGGTTTTATCGCGCAGTCGTTAGATCGCGCATAGCTTATGGTTGTCAAGTCTACTCATCTGCACGACATACAGTTCTGAAAACTCTTGTTACCATCCACCACTCTGGACTTAGACTTGCTTCTTGTACATTTAGAACCAGCCCAATCCCTATTCTTCTTGTCGAAGCTGGGGAACCTGCCCTTTCTAGACGACGTCAGATGCTACAAATATCTTACGTTTCTGTTCTTCGAAGTAAACCTAACCCGGCATTTGAAATAGTCTTTAATAACATGCTAAATCAAGTGTACTATACACGTCAATGTTCGACCGCTCCATTCGGCATACGAACGTTAAGAATAATGGATGACCTTGAGCTGCAACTTCCCACTATATTTGAACGACAAATGTGCTATCTACCTCCATGTACAATAAAAACGCCGCACTTCGATTTCTCATTGTCCAGTTATATAAAACACGATACTCCTGTTGTGTCATACCACCACGAATTTTTATCCATTTATAAATCTCACCAACACAGTGAAATTATTTTCACTGATGGATTTAAACTGGACAATGGCGTTGGGTGTGCCTTTTATGCATCTGGATGTACCTACACGTACGGATTACGCTCAGCTTGCAGTGTTTTCACGGCAGAACGTTTTGCCATCTTAAAAGCATTAACTGATATTCGATCTCGATCTTATCACTATCTATTGTGTTCTGATTCCAAAAGTGCTCTTCAGGCTCTTCGCGTTGGCCACTCTTTTGCAACTCATGGATATTTGATGCGTTGTGAAGATCCGCCAATATGGCAATACTGCGGTGGTATCTTCACAATTAAACATATTTTAGTAGATTGTGTTAGTGTAAGCATTATTCGTGCTCTTTTTAATTTAAAAGACAGTTTAAAAGTGGTGCTAAGGGACGATGCCTCGGCCATTGACCGAGTCATCGATGTCTTGCACCACTTGAAAATATTTTAAAAAAATTAATATTTAAAATATTTTTTTTTATTTATACATATTATTCTCTGTGTTTCTTTTATTCATTTAAATTTAATTTATTTTATGTTCTTGTTATTGTTATTGAAATTTATTTATTGGTAAATTGTTACCTATTATTGTTTTACATATTGTTATGGTTATTTAGTGTTTTATGGTTCTTTGTTGTTATTTAGAGTTTTTTCTTTTAATCTTCAATTGTTATAGATTTATTGTTGTTTTGTTTGTTATTTATTGTTATGTTGTTTTTGATTTTTGTATTTTTTGTTGTATTTAAATTTATTTGGTTTTATTAAAAATATTGCATTCCCTGTTAGATCTCGTTTGGGGATGATAACCACAATTGGTTTTTCGCCATGAAAAAAAAGAATAAAAAAAGAAACAGGCATAATTTTATTCAGAATTTCCGTCAGGGCACCGCCCCACGGGCGTTAAAATCCCCCTTAACACTCAATTTTCTATACTCCATTTACCTTACTTGATTCAATCAGCTGAAAACCACCTGTAACCGTCACTTTTAAACACATATAAACAGCTGATAGTAATTGATTGTTATTTATCTTTCTAGGTTAGTTTACGTTACAAGCAGATGTTTTTCCTTCCCTAGGTTTTCAAGACAATAAACAGTAAGTTGATATATTTAATGGGAGCTAATCTATACTATTATATAAATATCTAATGGAGTCTGGCGTGTATTACTCAATCACGTAGAAAATACCGGACCCATTGAGATAAAATTTGATCTTTATTTCTTGTTTCGATTTTAGCGAAAAAAATTATACCGGGCGACGCTGAAAGCCACCAGAGATGTGAAAAGACAATATGAAAACTATCACCCACGCCCCAAAAATTTACAATTTTGGAAAAATGTAATTCCCCCCCCCCCCCAACGTGGTTCTAATAGTGCTGATAAAAATGCACACAGCCCACCCGCAATACAATGGATATAAAATGAATTAAAAAAATGCCCTGAAGCTATATTGACAAAAAGTGTTTGTTATTGCCAAGGAAGGTTAGTTTTATATGCGTATGAATTATCCAGTCAGGATAGATTTGGTAGTTATTTTATACGTTTAACTAAATGTACCCTACACATGTAAGTCTAGAAAAAAGATCACGTGACGAAATATTACTCCGCCGATGTAGACGTTTAATTAGGTAATGTTGTATAAAATTACAACCAAAATATCCAGACTGGACATTTTACAGGTATATTTTAATATAGGTATTTAATATTGTATACAATTATAACTAAATCTATCAAATATAAATACAAATAAAATAAATAAAATTCTAGTCAACCCCGTACGAAGGTCGTGTAATCTGCTAAATAAATATTCAATGTGTTTGAATAAACGTCGAAAATAAATATTTATTGACGTTATATTTTCTATTACTTTTAGAAGTGACGTATTTACGCCGTTTTTGACTTCTATTTCTAGAGAAAAATAAGTAGAAACTAAAAATTACATACCAAATATTACATTTTAAAAACCTTTTGTTTCATATACCAATGTCTAGAAGGTAACTCAGCAGAGGCCGTTAAGTAGTGTGGCCGTAGGGCGGCTTCAGTGAGAGTGTGTTGAGGGATCTTCTGCAGAACTTCCGATTGTAGTTTAATTTTGTTAAATATGTACATTTATATATGTATATATATATATATATATATATATATATATATATATATATATATATATATATATAAAGAACTAAGTCAAAATACAAATACAAGAATTATAATAGAATTTCCAATTAAAATTGAATTGTAAATTCAATTATAGTTCTTTTATTTGTATTTTGACTTAGTTCTTTATTAATACACAAAAATACATATTGTGATATTTATATATATATATATATATATATATATATATATATATATTATTTATAGTTGAATTTTAAAATATTTTGTATATTTAACAGTAATATAAAAAAATAATAATAATTATGTAGATAATTAATTAACGTATTAATATTTAAACCAAAAAATATGATTTTTGTGTGTGTTTTTTGGTAACCAAGATATTCAATTGCGGATACGTCGATTCCAATCATTCAGTACGTTACCTTATATATAGTGAGCAATTAATACAGGAAATCAGAACTTTTTATTTAGAGAGCGTTTTACCACTTTCTTCCATCGCTCACTTCCGTGTTTATTGGTTTGTTGTAGTAAGGTAAAGATGAGGTATTTTTTTTAAAATGTCAGGTTTTTCAATTGGAAACAATATGTTTTTAAATATATGAAAAATAATACAAAAATTCGTTTTCTCAAATATGGAAAAATAAATTTAGAAACTATATACCCGATAGTTTATATTCAGTTCATTAAACTATTATAAAACTGGTGAATAAAACATTTCCGTTGCTCTGAATAATGTCCAAATTTCATTTTACATCCGACAGTCAGGATTTTGTATTTTCTTAGACACACATGTAATTGTGAATGACTATTAAAGCTTTTCTTGGTGATGGTAGGAAACGTGACTTTCTAGACAAACTTATTCCCAAAATTACTATTCTCTATATTACACACAAGTGTTCTTATACTTAAGATAAAAGGGGATGTTTGTGCTCCAATATTAAATCTTTATACTGAAAATTGATTACCATGAATGGTTTCATTTTTTGCAATTTTATCCATTTCACTGGTTTAGACACTTTAATTAACAAAATCTAGAATGATGAATGATTCCAAATATCGATATATAGGTAAGTTTCTATTCCTTCATACGTAAGGAATATTATGCAGAAAACGTATATAGTGTTAACAACACACAATGGGATTAGTATTGATAATAGCTAATATATGGTAACCTATGTTAATACCATTTTTCTGTGGTAGTAAGAAATCTTTGTGTCAATACGGACGGCACTTGGTAGATGTGAGCCATTATCAATATTATCAACTCTGACCGTAACCTATTAAGTAAGTTATTACTAACTAACGGTCAAAGTTTCCTAGCATCTCCCAAAATGTTCTCTTTAAACAAAAATCAGTTGCCTCACTATCGAAGTGGTTACATATTAATATGTTCCAATGAGTGTAAGTGTAAAGTAGTAGCTCAGGATGAGGTCTAATCAGATAATATTTGCTTAAATTTGTATTTAACATTATTATAAAACAAAAAGCGATGAAAAAAATCAACGTTTTTAATTTTCTAGAAAATATGATAGATAAAGTTTACAGTTCTGTATATAAAAACGCCTGTCTATCCTTGGTCTAATGCAACAAAATATATATTTTTTTCATATTGTTAATAAATTTAAGAAAAACTGAAATTTGACTAATTCAAACGCCCTGAAATGATACAATTTCAAAATTTTCTAAGGTAAACATAATCATTTTATTTCAAAAATGATATAAATAATTTTTTTATTTAAACTTTAATTAGAATGAAGATTTATTTTAAAAAATTTAAAAAAATGAATACGCTATATACCAAACAAAGATTTTCTTTAGAGGTGAGTTAAATCCATACTTAATAGTACAACAAGTATCCAGTGCATTCATTTTTACATCACTATTAACTTTCCATATCCTATATAAAAGGAAAGATATATTCTCCTGTAAAAAAACAGTGTAATAAATAACGTGATCGCATTTAGAATGTCCGTCGCAGCAATAAGAAGGACGCCATGAAACTCACCGCCTCCATGAGTGAAATTTGTAGCCGTCTAATAAAATAACTCATTTTCATAGTATTTTCCGTTTATACCACGCTGAGTTTACATTGTTGCAAAGTGATATGCTTTGGGTAGTATTCTTCTTTTCATTGTAAAAACTTGAATAGAATAGTTTTTGCACAAATATAAATGTAATATTTTTTTTAGTTTTACGTTTTACTTATTATATATATATATATACATATATATATATATATATATATATATATATATATATATATATATATATATATATATATATATAAATATATATATATATATATATTTATATATATATATATATTTATATATATATATATATATATATATATATATATATATTATATATATATATATATATATATATATATATATATATATACATACATACTCTTACCGACCTTTTACCCTGCCTTCCATGGCCCTTTCTCTTCATCAATTGCTAAGTCAGTAAGAAAGTAATGGTTTATCCATTGACTATGAACCTAGTTTCATAGACCTGTGCCTCAAGGAATAAACCTCTCAGAGGAACCAACCCCTGAATTTTTGATAAAACCAATTAGCCTCCGATAAGCCCTGTTCCAGCTCCTTTTCGGGTAGTGGAATCTTTGAGAGACACTTATGATTTAAAGACTATACCTGGATACCTAGTGAACGTATCTTATTTAGAATGAAAACACAGCTAATTGGAAAATATACCTTTTTATTTATTTGTTCCAAGGTTCAAATTAATTATTATTGTTTTTATTTAATTTGACAGGATTTTCTTGAATAATTACTTTTTCAAAATTTCATACAACTTGCCATTTAATTAAACATTTTTATCTCATTCTATGTTTTTAAATTTTCTTATTATCATTAATTTTGTATATAATTTAAATTATCAAAGTTACCATAATTAATTTTGTATATAATTTTGATTGTTACAGTTAAATTTAACATATTTTAAAATCTGATTCTTTTTCAAACACCTAATATTACTATTTAATGCCTTTAGGCTAGGCCTTGAACAATTAACTTCTTTAGAAATTATTCGTTAGAAATTCACTTAGAAAAAGCCATATAAGATATACATCTTTATACTTAATCCATACATTCCCACAGCGATGGGAATGGAGAGTCAATTTTGAATCTTTGTTACTTAAATTTGTGTAACCTAAGAGAGTTGACTAATCAGTCCCTTAGGTTATTCCCATCTTATTTAATTTTGAATTTAAGTTAATATAATTTGAAGTAAAATGTTATTTAAAAAGAATAATTAAATTGATTATATAACCTTGTACTGTAGAAATCTTTCTATCTTCATTTATTTTGTCATCTGTCGATCCCGTTACAGCTTCAAGGGTCTTGGTAGGTAGGCGTCTCTCCATAATTTCGTTTAATCTTCTTATTTTCTTTAATTTTGCATTTTGGTGGTCGAAATTTTGTTCTGGGTATATATGAGCCCTTGCTCATATATATCTTCCTTCCCCTGATCACATCGTAGCACTTTTTACTCTGTTTCTAGCACATTTTTTCTTTTCCTGGTCGCATGGTACTAAAACACGTCTGCTCGCCTTGAGAGCCTAATGCATTCTAATTCTGGATAGCTTCTCTTTTGTGAGGCCCGTCTTCTCCAACTTCAAACTTCCCACGCCCTAGTATCCATTTTTCAACTTTTGCCCAATCAGAAAGCCGTTGCCATGGCAATTGACTTTGTTTGTTCGGAAATTCTGAACTAAGATTAATTTCACTTTTTGTAAAAGGCGTTTCTGTATTCTGATGTGTCCTTTCCATTTTTACCTTTTATTTAATAACGTATTTAACTTTATTTCTTCTTATTTAATTTAATTTACTTTTTAAAATTCCTAATCCAAAGTTCGACTGTAGCGCTTTCGTTTCGTAGTGACAAGATTTATAATCAATACCCTAGGCGGATATTTCCGAAATCAAATATGACTGCTTCTAGTATAACCTAATTTCTAGGCTATTACATTTTAACATTTAATCTTTACTTTAACATAAATACTATTTTCCCTAGCTAGGCCTAATTTACTTTCCTCACATCTTATAAATTTACATTCTTTATTCCTGATTATATTTAAGTACAATTATTTTAAACAGTAATAGCCGGCATCTAGGCCGAGTTTGTTATACTACACAATTACCGTCTTTTTTGTATACATAATTTAGGCTATCCACTTTGAAGTGATAATTTTTCTTATTGATTATAATTTATATTTTTTAAGTCTAAAGTTATTTCTAATTTTCTTCATTTTACTATTATTTACCCTAGTTTTAATATTAATATTATTATAATGCTTTAAAATTTTTACATATAAATTTAGCCAATTATTTAACGAGTTTAGGTTTGATTCTGGAATTCTGTACAATTACCCTGATTCTTTGCATCGGACATTCTGGCCGCTGCAATACATATACAAACACACACACACACACACACATATATATATATATATATATATATATATATATATATATATATATATATATACTCACTCTATAAAATAAATACTTCACTCTTGAATTTAGCTGATCGGGAGAGTGATGTTTGAAATACATGTAGTAGAATTACTACATTAATATTCCCATTTTATTTCAATATCTTCAATAAGTTCTATTTCAAACAATATTTAAAATTTATTGTTATGATATTATGGACAATTTGCATTTATATTATAAAATATTGTTTACATATATTTACTCTAATGAGAGAAGTAATTTAACTTGTTTAGACAATAAACACTAAACAACCTTAAAGTTGGTACGTAAGCATGTATTCAAGGCATTCTGTAAAAAGTGCAACTTTTGTTAAAGAGAAATTTTTAATTAGCGCAATAGACCCTCATACAAACGAACTCATGAATTCCTTTTATGTTGCCTGATATGAAGGGTATGCCATGTGCTTTTGTGTAATAAATGTTTTTCTTCATATTCAAGTAAAAGAATAATTAGTTTCAAATACAACTATGTATTTGATACATATGTATTTAAACTTCATGTAATTAAACATATTTATAAACGACGAAAACTAGTAGTGAATTAAGATATGTGTTGCAAATTTTTAAATTACAATATATATTTTATTTTTTGAAAGATACTTTGGTTGTTATAAGCAACTGTTTATTCTATGTTCACTGACTAAATTATTGGAAATTGTTTGTATTATAACGTATTGTAAATCAAAAACAATTATTTCACATAATTACGAATGATCAGCTACTATTCAGCAGTTACAAATACATTTTAATAGTATTTGCTCTCTCAACTACAGTGTAGTACAGGAAACCATATTATACCTTTATATATGTTTTATTACTGTTCCACGTTCCACTTAAAATGGTTTGTGTTTAAATATTCTGTGTTAGGTATCTGTGAAGGGATATTATTGTTATGTTGCGTTAAACCTTAAGGGCAAAGGTATATTTACACATCGAAACCATAATTTAGCACCAGTTACTTACACAGATTCACTTACTTAGGCAAAGACTAGCTTTATCTATTTTAGTGGTAAAATTCTGCATATTTTAAAAGTTTTCTCTTACACACACACATACACACACACACACACACACACACACACACACAAACAACTCAAATTTTATTTTTTATTCTAATTGCATTCTAAAATAGAAATTCTATTTTAGGTCTATGTACTTTAAACTACTAATTGTATTCTATTATACGGTTCAAAACTTCTCATCGACGAATAGTACCAATATCATCTTTAGAAAACAACAGAAATACAAATACAAGAATAATTTATTGAATTATACAATTCAAAGATTTTCGTTGGGACACAGTACCAACATTTTTACCGATACACAAGAACACATATTTTATTAGAGTTTCGAAACGTCCTGTTTTTATATTTTGCACGTTTGTTTATATTTAAAATTACAGAAATATATGTTTTATAGATTCCTAATTATATTAAACGTAACAAAAATTACATGTAGTTATTTTCTCTCTGTTAACACACACGCACACACACACACAAACACACACGCACACACATATAATAATAAAATAAACATAAAAGTCTGCAATAGTAATATAATGATATATTGTAACGTTTGTAAGTTATTTATCATTTAATACTTAACTTGTAAACCTTATTGATTTTGTAACACTATTACAAGATTCTTACACTTATAAATAACAGTATTAATTACACCTTTAAGCACTTCCTGCACTACACAACGAAAGAAGTAGATGATATTTAGAGGCATGACATATCCGCCGGCTCTTACTTAATTTTTTTTAGGATAATTGCATCTAAGAAACTGTGAAACTGTTGAGTGGTTATTATACACGATATTATTCGATGTCAAGAGTAAACTTGTTTCTATGCTTACTACGAATGCATATGAATTGACATTAATATAGTATTTGGCACGTTAGGTCACGAATTGATTCCTATCATTACATAATACTTAGTCTAGTTATATATAGAAACATTTATGTCTGTAAAGTGCTACGTAAAGCTTAGTCCTCTAGTAATATAAAAATATAGGGAATACATAATTGTTTCCTCAGTTCTTAAGAACTATGATTTACAATAATGTTCAATAAGGAAATATAGTCTACAAATTTTATTTTTGTTTTAAAATTATTTTTTAATAACATTTATTCAAAACAAATTGCATCTGGTTAAAGCTTAAGTACTAGATACAAATATCAGTGAAGTATTCACATCATTTAATGGATCTTCAGCTTAAAAGATGATAAATCATTACACTTGATTTATTTCATTAGGGCTTTATTATTTCGTGCTAATTTTTTTTGGAATTCCTTACAATTAAAACAAAACCGTTTACCGTTTTAGATTTTAACGAACAATAAAACTTCTTAAAATTGATAAATAAAATTAAGTGAAGCATAAATAAATGGTAGCCAATTTTTTTTTTTAATTTTTCAAGTGGTTTCAAGGAAACTAGCAATTTAGATATTTTTCAAGGAAAATATTTAAGAAAACATATAGCTTCGATGCAAAATAATAAAATAAACCCTGTTCCATCATTTCCATCTGTCATTTGTCTCACATTTGTCCCAAACATTATTTCTATGTTTAGGTTTCAGTTTATTTCGTAAGCATAATTTTATATCTAATATGCTTAACATTTATCCGTATACAGGCAAATACTTTAATTGTTTATTTACGATCTGGTTTAGTTTGTATCGTTATTCTTTTAATCATACTTTTGACTATTTTTCCTTAGTTTTCTTCACTTTAACCTAATATCCAGCTTTTCCATATTGTACACAAAACTCTTCACTAAATTATTCGCTACATTATTTTTCAAGTTTTATTACTTATTAAAAAAATAGTTGGTGGGTCAATTCTTTTTCTTTCGTAGGATATCTGTTAATTGCATGCTTCTTTAGTATAGTTCCTCATTGATATATATATATATATATATATATATATATATGTATGTATATATATTAAATATGGTGATATGTTTTCTTGTAATATAGTTAATAAATTAAAAATTTTCAAAAATGAGAATACTTTTAATGAATATATTTATTCAGAATCTTCAGGAAAATAATTATCCAATAAAAAAATTAAAAATTATATTCCTGAAGCTGCTGGTATTATTTTACCGGCGAAAAGCTTTGAATAAATATATTCATTAAAGGTTTTCTTGTTTTTGAAATATTTTTGATTTATTATTATAATATATATATATATATATATATATATATATATATATATATATATATATATATATATAATCACATATCCTACAATATCAGGAAAAACGGAAAATATTTATTTTCGTTGAATAATATTTTTTGTATCGAAGTAAATTTTACAATAAAACAGTTTTAATATTCTACATTTACATATCATTTACATTTTTGAGGTGTAAAGTAGCAGGCCTCCTCGTGGGACACCCTGGGTAACGCTAATTCTGCTACAGCGATCTCCGAAGTCCATGAACCGGCCCCCTGTGCCAAGTAGGAAGAATGGTCGGCGAAAATCTCTTCATATGTCCCTAACTACAGTCAACACCACAGAATATAGTCAGTCTATATTGGGAGGCTGGACGTCGAATGGCAGAACAGACACGGATAAGCGTTCGATAAAGTAAAGTAAGTAAGTACATTCACAAATCTGCCAGGTCAATATTAATATATTTAGTACTATAATTTTCTGATATTCATTGTATTGCCAACTGTACAGCAATGGTACGAATGACAAAGTCCAAGATATTAAAAATTTCTACTTTTTAAATTACTTTTATTCATTCAGGATTAAGCTCACAACATTTCTAAGTAGGAATAGCATTCTTAAAAGCCAAAGACAGTTTATAGCGTCTGCTATTCATCCTATACACTCGTATGCTTGTCTCAGGAATATAAAATCTTTACAACTCCCTATGCAATGATTACTTTTCAATCACTCTGAAAGAATAAAACCTTTTAGAGAAGCAATATCCATCAGGTGTAAATTCTTTATTTATAATAGCTGGTGCTTCTTAAAACATCTTGTTTTAATCCCATTTCGATTTACATTTATATGTCCTCCCCATCCTGCCTTGAAATCAATGCTTTTATTTAAGAATATGCATTAGTTATTTTTTCCCTTGTTACAAGTCTTTGACTTCACGCTTTAGGCAATATTTCTGAACTAAACTATTTCTTTTTATGAACTAATTTGAATTTCTGTTTGTTTCAACAAGTGTTATTTTAATTTTCCCTATGATATTCTATTATTTTTCATAACAAACAAAATGCATTTCTATGTTAGTAGCTCTATAAATTGTTCAATGTAAATTAGTGTTGAAGTAATACTATAGTCGAACTACAATAGAATTTTCTACTGTAAATTCCAAAGTCTAAATTTCATTCAATTCTAGTATAAACTTTTAATTGAACAGATTATGAAACTTCCGACAAATTTCTATTTAACTTGAAATTAACCAAAAACTAAGATACAGAGTGTGTAGAGATAAGAATACTGTAATCCATAATCTAATTAAAGGAAAATGTGATTTAAACAGGTTACAAATATATTTTTTTTTTAATCGAAAGAGAATGTAGTTAAACCTTATGAACGATCAATATTTGAATAAAAACGTAATAAAGGTTTATGATGAGTGTGTTTCAGGTTAACGACAGATCACAGATCAATTAACCCTGATAGAAATACCCTCTATTTATAGATTCTCTAACCTAAAATCCTTTTCAAGAGCTAAAAGTTTAAAAACTTTATATTAAGTCATAATTTACCATTTTTACATTCATAAATAATTTTAATAATATTAATAAAATAAAAAATTCGTATTCCTAATAAATATTTATAAGTCAAATTAAACACTCAATAGAGTTTAAGGAAATAATAACTTGAAAGAATATAAGAAGGAAATAATTAAAATTCAGTAACCTCGTGAGAGCTTTAACGTCCTTCTATTAGAGGCACGAAAATATATAAAAATACAGGTGGTAAGAAATATCAGTTAATCTATTAGCAATTAAATTTATAAATTTAAATTCTAAAGCAGAAATGTGAACAACATATATTCACAAAAAGAGCAATTTATTTAAAAATTCTGATAAATAATTTAGGTAAATAACAAATGGTAGAAGAATACGATTATGTATACTTAATACTTGTTACGTCAAAATGCATCCTCGCTCAAAACCTACAAGTAATTGTCATTGCCCTCAAGCCATTGCCATTGTATTTTGGGAGGTTTGCGAAATAAACAAATAATGTTTGAAGCAACCTTGTTTTATTTAATATTAATTCATTACTTTTAATGATTTTAAAGTGATGTTATAATACGGTGAGCTTTAAATATATCTAATTTAAAAAATATATATATTTCTATAAACGATTTACAAAAGTTTACTTCTATGTAGCCCATATATAGAGCTTAAAGTTTACATATAAAGATAAATTGAAGTGTTAGTAGCATTAGTTGTTTTAAAAAATAAATAGAAAATATAATTTCGTAAAATAAGCAATTCTAATATAACATACAGTTACTTTATATGATTCAATTCAAAGAAACATTTCTTACTCTTACTAAATTCGAAGATATGATTTTGTAGTTAAGATAATAAATAGTTCCACGTGTGCAATATAGTTTGTTACAAATAGCTCGACCTTAAATTTTATGTTGATGGAATGTATTGCAACCACTTATTACATAAATTAGATGAGATGTTTCTAATGTACACACAACACTTCACACATGCCCTTTAAGTCTCAAACTAACTGTGTTTTCGAATATTGTTTTTATTTTAAAATTAATAGATGTAGCAGCTTCACCAACACCTTCAAATATAAACTTAAATAATGTATTCAGGAACAGAGGCGTATAAAACTGTCAGAACGTAAGGGCATTTCGACTGTTTGAGTTCGGATATTTCCGTGAACTTGTGGTACTCTTGTGAGAGAATTATAAAGCTTGGCACGATGTCAATAAATTTACATTTACTGTAATAGCCCACGCACGATTTGGTGCCTGTTTGTGGTATATACACAGTTCCGTTTTGACAGTTGTCGAAGCGCTAAGCGGATATAATAAATGATAAACCTCATTGCAATTTTAAATATAACAATATTTAAGGGAATAAACCTCGCAGAAAATACTATCACCAACATATTTGTATCTAATATGTTCAGTGTAAAGTTACGGCGGTCTTGTCCGTGACGGAAAAACGAGGAATATACTTTAAAAGTACAAACCTCGTCAGATTAATGGAAGTAGATAAAACGTTGTATTCTATTAAAATAAAATATTTGTAATTTAAAATACTGGAAGATGGCCAATACCACTGGTTCGTATCTCACTAACGCTAAACCCGTTAAGGGTATTTACTACAGATATTGCAAATATTTCGTCTTAGAACTACTAACTATTTATTAAATATCATTAAAATTATATATTTAAACAAGAAGTAAAATGTACTATAGTGATGTTATGCTTATATACGATTTTGTGTGATATATATTTAATTGTTTTGGCTTGTTTGTTTTAAGTAATATTTAAAATATGTTTCTATATTATTAATTTTCATTTTTCCTTTTAAAACCATGCTCATTTCATTTCTAAATTTCCTTTAATTTGGAATCACTAAGAATCCGTAGAAGTACTTAGGTATTAGGTACGGTGTACATGTGCCTCTGGTCTCCCAAATAACATAATTACTGCACGATTAATGCAATTAAAATTAAGTATTTTTATAAGTCAAGTATTATTGTCATATTAGAAAAATAATTTTTGAACATAAATAGTCTATAAATATGATACATTTCAAATATTGTTATAAAAAAATATACGTCAATAAAGGAACTAAGTGTTTAAAATATTTACCTCCATGTGATAAATATATCAACACAAATATCCCTTCCACACCAAACTATATAACAGAATTTTATGAAATACATTTTAAACTATAAAATAAACATATAAATGTTTTGTTGTTTGAAAAATTATTAGAATAATAACAAATCACCATTCTCTAAAAACATTACTGTCCATCAATACTGCGTGCGTACTCTAATTAACTATTCAGATTCACATTTAGGTTAGGATATAAAACAAAAGAAATTCTTAGACAAATCTATATAATTGTTTGAAAAACAAATTGTGGAGAAAACGTTCAAGTTACTTGACAGATTTTAAAATCATTGGCATTAGTATTGAATAAGATTAATGAAACAAGAAACAAGGGTAATTGTCATCTTATTAAAAATAACAGACTTGAAACTCGGCGATGGCCAGGCTACGAGGAATTAATGGCCATAGTCTGAGCTACGAGGAATTTTTGTCAGTTCATCCTAAACTGTTAACAAATGTAACAACGTACAACGTTTATGTGGCTTGGGAAACGTGGTTTAAAAATGAAATGTCAGATGTCACAGTTAACAATAAGTCAAGGCCTGTCTAGCATTCGTGTATTTTTTTCCAAATCTTCACTTTGTGCCAAATACTTTGTGCACTTTATTGTTTATACAGGTGTTTCTTGTTTCATTTTACCCGAAGCACTTAGGTTCGGTAAATAAGGCTAATTAAAGGCAAAGATTATAACTATATCTCAGTACTGGTTTAAGCACTTACTAGCTTTGTAAGCATCGTCATACTTGAAGATATTCGAACTGTTCGATTATTTTACAAAAAACATATACTGAATAAAAATATTTGAATGATTATTCTGTGGTTTATGAATCTTTTAAAATAAAAACCGTTAAAAGTCATAGTTTTTGAATAGTTCATAGAGTACAAGAAAGAAAACTAATACAAATGTGTTGTCGTTCAGCAATTTGTGATGTTAGATAGAAGTGAGACATTAAAGTAAAATTTAAAGTGTAATGAAAATGGTAATAAAAATTATTTATTTTATTGTGAATATATATATATATATATATATATATATATATATATATATATATATATATATATATATATATTATATTGAAAATATTCCGTCTATAGTAAACATATTATTTCTGAGACTTCGAGTAAAACTCGAATCACAAATCAGAAGTTTGTGTACTTATGATGCGTCATGAAGGGTGGACAAAAATATAGCCTTAATAAAAGATTTTATAACAAAAGGGGAAGGTAGAAGAGATCTAGGAAACCTCCCACAAAGTTTGGAGTTACTTGAAAGGTGTTATTCGGCTGCGTGACAAGGTCTGTGTTGTTGACATGAATAGCTCAGACAGGTGTAGAAAAAGAGCCAAAGAGGTTATCCTTTTAAAATGATACACAACTCTATTTTGAAAACCATATGTTGGAATATATAATTCTATTTTGAAATCCGAAGTTTATCTAGAGAAAATGATTTAAAATTTAACAAGTACAGACTATATTTCGATAGTTTTCTGCAAAAATCGTTTCAATTTTAATTCACTGATTTGTAAACAAAAACAAATTGTCGGAATAAAGTTTAGATGTTGTTCAATGAGTTTAGGTGAGAAATCTAGAGCTGAAACAAATTGATACGAGATTAAAAAGTTTAGATATTTTTTCAAACCTAGTCTAAAAAAATTATAAAATATTCAGAATATTAACTATGTTAAAAAAAAAAAATATACAAGCATTATTGAAATCACTATTCGCTTTATATCGGTTGTAAAATTCATTGATACTCGTATCTAGTAGGATCTAATATAAATTCATGTAGTTACTACGCTGCAAAAATTTCTAAAATCATGACAATGAACCATGGTTTCTACCACATTCTTTCTTAATACTCTATTTGGCTTAGGAAATTGCCACAATGTACTATGGATGTGTTCTGTGCTTTAATAATAATTCATCAAACATTTGTCATCGAGATCATTAATAGTTTTTGCAATTATTAAATGTATCCTATTTGAGCCACCCATGTATTTCTACAAATTAATTGTTTGCATCATTATTTCAATCGTAAACCAAACTTAAACCTTCATTGGTTCTGTAACGTAATCATCTGTGTAATACAAACCAAGCAATGTGTGAACTAGGCCCACAAATATAGTAAGAAACCCACAATTATTTTCCTCATGTGTAGTGACTGCTTTAAAGTATAATAGTTCACGTTTTAGTTATTATAAGATAACCAACACTAGTTACGTCTAAAACATAGAACGTATAAAATGTTCTGCGTTAGTCTGAATAATGATTTTTGAAGTAACATTGGTACGCGTTTAACAAAGACTCTAAAACCGAGAGCCTTGCAAAATAAAATTTAATGCGGTCAATGAAAATGATCCAAATAGTCGTAAGCATTTTACCATTATGGTAACTCTATATTTTAGCGAATTGGGTATATATATATATATATATATATATATATATATATATATATATTTATTTATTTATTAATATTTATATATAATAACTTATACTATAATATACTTGAACATATACTTGTTGAACATATATATATATATATATATGTATGTATGTATGTATGTATTTGCGTGTGCCTGTGTGTGTGTGTGTGTTATGTTGGTTTGTGTACGCTTCAAAACCTTAGAAAGTTCTGAACTGCATGGGCAACCTGCTTCAAAGGTTGTTTATAACTTAAGATAAACAAATTTTTGTTAGTAACATAAGAGAAAACGGGTTTTTCACAAGAAGCTGTGTAGTAGTAAATGCGTCATCTGCAGCGTGGGCTAAACTCGTACTAGATAATTACAACCATATGATAAATAATATCTGTTTACAACTACATTGTTTATCAATAGAAACAAACTTTTACATTGGCATCCAATTTAGAATTAGATCTGAATTAAATATTCATCTGAATCACGTCCTAAGTACAGGTTATTTGGGAAAGCCAGCTTCACCCGAGATGCGACTGCTTAATTTGACGGAGATTGCCCTATGAACAGAGTTGCAACATCGGCGATCCCTAGGCGTTTGTCCAATCAAGCTGGTCCATATCAACACGTGAACAAAAGAGCAATTATGTTGGCATAATGTAATTTGTAAATGACGGAGTTTGGGGAATCTTCTTTTTGCATGCGCCAGTATGAAGTTGGGAAATATTTCTTATCAGATTGATGCTGGCAACGGTACTATGAATAAACTACACAGCCTTGGCTCTGCATAGTCTTTGCCTCTGACGTATTGCTAAATTAAACGTCTTTTATGTTACAGCTATGTATCAAAGAATAGCGGGCCAGGTTACAGCTGGTTAGTACATATAATTAGGGCTATTTATACTTTAGTGTATATGTATATAAATATATATATATATATATATATATATATATATATATATATATATATATATATATTTATTTCTTTATATATATATATATAAATTTAAATCTTATATCTTAATCTTAATCTATGTATATGTATATAAAATTATAATAATTAAGTAGCAAAATAACAATATCTATCTTTTAAATTACTTAACCTGCTAGCGTATGTAGTTCCTAATGCAAGTACTAAAGCATGGCTATAACCGTTAAAGTGAATGTTTACAAGCATGGGTTTTAATGGAATCTTATGTAACGACCCAATAAAGAGAAAATCCCAACTGCTTAGCAAGAGCGAAAATGGAATTACCAAGCAATACAAATTAAATTAATTTTGTGTACGGAAAAAGCAAATATTCAACAAATTGCTCAGTTCTCTAAAACGTACGTTAAATATGGTAAAATCCGATTTTGAAAATATTGTACACGATCATGCAATTGAAAACACTATTAAAACTGCATTTTATTCTGCTAATAAAATATATTTTGGACATTAGGTATAAAACTAGAAATATTGAGTTATAAATTCTACAAAAACCTTAAATATAGAACGATTTTATTTTTAAAATAATAATACAAAACGAAAAAGTTAACAACAATTATTAAGATTAAAAGCAAACATAAATGGAAAAGACGTTTTAAAATCATATGTTCGTACCTAATCATTTACTAACATATGGTAATTTTATTCCTAATATTTAGAAAATTAGATTTCTGTAGTAAACCAATAATTATGCTCTACTATGAAAAAACAATTTAGAATATATGCAGAATCCACTTTTACGCACTATAGTATGCGAATATCTATAGTTCATCAGAAATTAACAAAACTTTTGAAAAAATACCAAATTTCGCCTTTCCGCAGTTAGCGATTTATAAATAGTGTTCAGGTGCTGAGTTTTAATAATGAAAAACAGCAGGAATTATCAACGGAGAAACATTTTCTTATTATAAACTTTTACAGGATAAGGGATCAAACATAGTGTTGCCACTACCTACATATATTATGACACATTTTTTTAAGCAATGTAATTATTTATATATTATCCTACGTTCTCTTGAATATGATTTTGATTTTATTTTGTTATGAAACTATTATATTTTTATATAGGCCTGCTGAATGGATTATTTAATAAAATCCAGTCAATGATAGTTCTTCCTCAGTTACCCTTAACTCATGAGTTGTGAAATATCTGTTACTCTAATGAAACATTCTGTGTCTCAACAGTCCATTAGTTGCTTTCTGTTCTGTGTGTTGGCTCCAGATAGATCGGTTCATAGTGTAATTTTGAAAATTATATAACAAATATTATAAAGATAAACGGTTCACATACATATAACCGTTTCTAACTCTTTAGAATTTTTTACTAGAAACAGAATACTAACATTGTGCGTTACAAAAAATTGTCACGAGATCAAATTTCTGTGCCTTCACACTGACATAAATATCCAACGGTTACATTTACAACTCACTGATTGAATGCAATGTAATTGCCTGAAATAATTACTTCTCATTTCGTTGTGATTGAGCTTTAAACCAAATGTATCCCCAGTTCTTCATATTAGTCTAACTTTGTAAGTTTTTAATTTCCTTCCTTTATTGTTACTGCAATTTTATTTCCAGTTGTTTTAATAGATTATTTGTTAGGAATGTGCTAAAAAATTAGGAAAATCTCAAAAAATGTATGTGTTGGAGTGTTTTACTTGAAACAAATTTATAATGTATGTAAACGGTTTTGTTGTATTCATAGAATTGAAATTTACTGTAGTCTCTCTTTGTGGTGTGTTTAGTTCGAGGCAGGTGTAGTATTTTCTCACAAGATATTGTCTCATACTGGTACATCTTACTAATTCTCAAATTTTGCTTACCAGGGAATCTATTCTGTACAATTTCCATATTATAACAAAATCACAGTTGACAAGCTAAATATGATAATTTTAGTAATAGATGGTTTTTATGTATTGACCTATTGCCCCAAGAAACAATTTTATAATAAATTTTAACTCCCATATACTGCATGTTAGTCATCTTGTGACTAATTACTCATTAATATATTTATTTATTACCTTTTGTTTGTTTTAGTGAAACCGTATTCTTGTATTCATGAGCTGCAGTCTGTCTTGTTGTCTCTTGATTTTTGAAGTTCAATATGTTCGGTGATTCTTAATTAATCACTTTAACATTATTTTATGACTATCCGATCTTTAGATTTTGTAAATTAGTGAAAACCTATTAGGACAGAACGTTTTCGATCGCTACGTGGCGATTTTCTTCAGTGTCTTCTGCTTGAAGTTATTGGTTTAAGAGGGGATGGTTTTAAAGACAGGTTTTCGGTAATATCAAAGAGTATGTGTGATTGTTATTGGGTATTAAACGAACAACCCCAATACAAATCACATATACTCTTTGATACTATCGGAAACATGCCTTTAAAAGCTTCCCCGACTAACCCAAATTCTTCAAGCAAAATACACTGAAGAAAATCGCCAAAGCGATCGAAAACGTTTTGTCTCAGTTAGTTTTCACAAATTTACTAAATTTAAAGTTCGGATGGTCATAAAATATTGTTAAAGTGTTTAATGTTTATAGTGTTTAATAAATAAAAATACTATTATAATCTATAATAACTAAATAAATAGGTAATGGTAAGTTTTCCAAATTTTTTTGAAGCAAAAAGAACAACTATAATTGCAGTATATTACTGAAAATAATATAAACTAACGACATATCAGTGTCATTTTACATATTAATTCACTTAAATTATAATACAATAAATTTTAATATACATAAATAAATGTAATAATCACATTAATCAGTTTTTACTCGTAGAAGTGTGAACAACAAATGTTATCAGAGTTAAAGTTCAGTTTGTTAAAGAAATATCTCCAAGTAAAATAGTAAGAGAGAAAGAAACAGACCCTATAAATGGTTCGTTGCATTACAGAGTCCTTGTAGACTTATCTAACATGATTAATCGCTTTTAGAGACGACGAAACTCTTCGTAAATGATTTCATACTCGTTAAGCTACTGAAAGAACCAGGAGTATTGTACGCAAAACTAGTTTCCTAATTACAAACTTTGAAGTACAAATTGCAACTTTGAATTTTTTCTCTGAGAATGATTTTGCTACGTCATTGTTAATAGTGGAGTATTGGTAATATATTTTTATAAAAAATTGAAATAATCTATTATTCACTTCTTTTTAAAGTAAAGTTAGTTGTTAGTAGTTGAGTAGTAGTAATATAGTTTTATAAAAAATTGAAAGAATGTATTATTCACTTTTTTTAAAGTAAAGTTACTACATAAAAGAGAAAGGTGTACAGAATAAAAGAAAAAGAGTAAGGTATATTATAAGTTATTTAGAAATTAAAATAGTAATTTAATAATGGTATTTTACATCTAATAATTGTTTTAAAATTTCGAAAAGACGAATCTAAATTAGTTTGGGTAGGCTACATTGTTTTACTTGTAAAGAATAAATATTTTTTTATAAATTCTAGCTAAACCTAATAGATAGACGTTTTGAATCTATTACATATTTTGTATGATGGGGTAATATAGTTTGTTGATTTATCGCAACATAATACGTGTATTTAATTTATTTTTAACAACAAATGAAATTTTATTGGTTCAGTTTCTATGCTCTATTACTTTCTAAGTCTCAACAGTATTTTTACTTAAGTAAGTTTGAACCAAGCACAAATGAATAAAAAATTTGAAAAATAAAATTTGTCCCTAAATTCTATATAATTACATATTAAATATTGTACTACATAAAATTCCCTATACCTTGGCACAACTAATATTATATCCATAACAAGGTTTTTGAATAGGTATTTGTAAGTTATATCTGAACATTGCAAAAACTGTATATTTGAATGAATGTTATAGATATAGTTCAGGAACAATTTTGGATGGTTTTAATATAATTTTTTTTAATCTTGAGAAAGCTTAAAAATACCCAAACCTTGATGAGCTTAATATCAATCCGATTATAGGCAACATGAATACACGGGGTTATAGATAGATTCTAATATTGAAATACACTTAATCCTTACCTATAGAAAAACAACAATATTAATATACAAATAAGTAAACATGTAAACTAATTCCAGTAATTTCGAAGTGAATTTCTTTTCAACGTAAATTAATTTAAAATTTTTTATGCAGCCTAAAAAGGTTGGATTTAGAAGAAAGTTAATTCTAATATAGAAAGTGGTACGAAAGTATCTATCATAAAATTTTTAAATACTGTAGGATTAAAGTAGTCAATGTATTACACGGATGACGTTTCCTTTAGCATGGTGTCCCATTTAGTTTGTCACCATTAATTCATCAGAAAAAGTGACGCTTCAAAACTAACTCTTACCTTATTCTCCTGAAAATTTAGATAATATTCACCTGTGAACCATATTCTAAAAGACCTAAAAAAGAATATTGATTAGTTGACAGCATTTAATAAACTCTTGTCTAAGTTATATGGTCGATATAGACCTACATATCTTAACCCAATTTATATATTGAAACTACTACTATGAAATGCTATAATTTCAGACATATTGTTTTAAACATTAAAGAACTAATGAATACAAACGGCTTATTTTCACATTTAAAGTGCTATCGCTAGAACAAGCTATTATCGTTGGGTAAATGGTAAATAAGTCTCGGTTATCAGTCTACAGTTGAGTTACAACCTAAAAAGTTCTATCTGCAGCATTTTTCTTTAGATCTAATTACACTCTACACTACAAATATGTTGCCGCCAAATATATATTGAAACAAATATCGTTAATACAGTGCAGTAATATTACTTATAAAATAATAAATGTTACATATAATATATTATATTTGGTAGCTTCTTTTTAAGACTTGGGCATCTTAAGTCTTTTCATGGGGTATTAAAAATATTCTTTGTGTGAATTTTTATTTATATTTTATTCTCATTTCTTACTGAAAGTCATCACCGATGTTTTCATTGTGATGAATTAGCTATTCTCTAGTGCATAATAAATGTTACTAAAAATAAAGTAAATAATGTGATTGTTAAACCGATTAGCAGTTTGTTAGTCAGTGACAAGGTCTAAAATTCTGACGTAATAAGGGATATGTTTCGTCACATCAAAAATATTGTTTTATATAGGGATGGATGAGTTAATTAACTAAATAATGTATACTTAGCCGGATTTAATGAGGGCATGTAGTAGTTTAAAGCAGACGCATCTTTCTATTCTGCCCCATCTATGTCTTAGTTAAATCAGTGAGTCCCCATTCTAGGTCAACACAGTAGTTCCCCTAATTATACTCTGAGTCAATATCAGTTGTACGCCTATATTTAAAACTGTTACACTACAAAGTTCTCTGCCCATGCAACTATTTTTAATAAATTAAGCCACACACACAAACGCGCGCGGGTGTATGTATGTGAGTGTGTGTGTGTATGTGTATTATAATTATTTAAATATATCTTTGTTGACAACGAGTTTTATTTACGAAACCATTTGAACCTTTATAACAATTTACGACTCATATACTACAATTTTCAACTGCTCAGAAATTGCCAATTAATAGCAAAAAAAGATAAATCATATAGGATATTAATATCCAATCATTCTAAAAGAAAATAAAGCCCATTGTGATAATGTCAATCTCATATTTCATCCAAAGTGTTAAAGCTTGTTCAGTACGGATATTAAATGTTCAGGAGACACAACAATCTTTGCTCCCATCATAGTGCTCTATACCAAGGTTTATTGTGATTGATCGGCTTTGTCCTACTTAAAACAATAAATTGCAAAGTTTCTTTTGTAAAATCTTGAAAACCAATAGTTTTAAACGGTGTTTAGTCTATGAATATTCACAGAGAGCAAATATCATACCTAATTATTCAGTTAATTTGGTTCTCAATAAAAGTCATCAGAAGGTTATTACATTATTACCACCCCTTATCTTCCTTGTGACACGTTTACGTAATACGTGGCGCTGTTACGTGTAAATCGAAATTATGAAAATTTGCTTATTAATAAATGAATCACTGAGTTGGCTGTGAATAAAACTGAGATAAGAAGATTCCATTCTCGTGTACAGTGTGCCTAATTAGATTCTTTTACTACCCTAAAAGGGTCTTGAAAGAATTAATTAAATTCAACGATTATGTAAAAGTTGGTTATTTCATACCGTGAGAAATAAAATAAAAACATAGTTTAAACATTCTTTGATGCACACTTTAAGACTTAGAAAAATCATTTTCACAATACTTTAGTCTATTTTTAAATGAAAAAGTACCTGCAACCTTTTACTGCTTTGTCATGTAGTTTTAATTTTGTAAAGAATTTTCATAAACTTGTTTACAGCCTGTCAATTAGCGTTTTAAAGGTGAGATTATGGTCTCAGGAAAACACTATAAATTGTCTGCTGCTGACTTTATTCTGAATATTTGTGTGCATAATAATATATAAGATATAAGTTTAATATAAAGATATAATAAAGTATAAGTTTAATAATATAAACCTGCTGGATTTTTGTTTGACTCATATTTCATGCTGAAAAGCTTTGGAAATTTGATAAAGCGTTCTGTTTCTCATGTTTGTTAGATTTACGAATCTTCTTCCATTAGAAGGTAAAGAATACATTTTTCACCATATAAAACATGACCATAGTAGATTTACAAAATTTACTTCCTTTGTGCGACTGAAGACGTCCACTCAGTAGCTGTTAGTTTTGTTTCTGTAGTAATTTTCATGATCACACTTTAGTGTTATATGTAACGATAGACGATTATAGTTATTAAAATTAAATTTCTAATTGATTGTAATCTATCAGCAACGAATTTAATTGGTGTGAAACTCTGCTCACCCTATGACCTCCTTTCTTATGTGTTAGATATCTTTTCTCTTCTATTTATATTCATGATTCCTAGAAGTGAAACCTCCTTTGCAACTCTCACTGTATATATGATATGTAGTCCCTTATCAGTATCACTTCTTTTTCTCCTCACCAATTTTCTTTTACTATCTCTCAAAATTTATATTTCTTTATATTGCAATTATGTTTTCAAATCTTTTTATAAACAACTCTGACCGTTAGGAAAGACTTATCAGAATCAAAGATTGAGCTTCATGTCAATCTTTTACTTTGCATGTTCATTGATTACTTGTCAGTTATTAAATCAGAATATAGTTAAAAGAGATTATACCAAAAGAAAATTTGTAAACGTGGAAAAAACCCTAACGTAATAAACCTAGTTGTGGTTGTATACGCGTTATTAGTTCTAAACTGTTCATCCCTTGGGCAATGTTATGAACAATTAGTTATAATAATTTAGACAATTAAAATATATATAGACGTGTACCAATATAAATAATAGTTTTTCGATGTCCGCTTGTAATTATGTATCTTAACGTTCTTCCCTGAACAATTTATGAATGAAAGGCATGCGTATACTTCAGTTTGAAACAGATAAGCTTGGTATAAGTTTATAAATACCACAAAAAAAATAAATACTTTAATTTAAATTAAATTTATGTAATTTAAAGTTAGAATGTTTTCATAATAAACCCCATGAAGCTAAACACAGAAGAGGGATTTGTTTCTTGTTGAAAATAAGGTGGTTCCCATATTTTATTTAAATTCTGATTCGCAGTTTCCATTTGCCTCCTGCTGAGCTAATTCTTGTTACAAAGTACATGCTTTGAGATTTGTCGTCCACAGTAGAAATACATGAATGGAAATTGAAATAAATTCGCTGTAGATGTAGCCCATGACGTAACAATGCTAGTTCGTAATGACATGCCAACATAGGCAAAAGACGTAACAAGAACTCTAAGCTATTAGAGATTGGAAACTAATAATTTAAATTAAACATTTCAATATTGATTTCCCCAAGCAGCTAAAGCTACAAACAATAAAATTATTATTTTCTTTTGCATTCTCATGATTGGGTATTTATGCACCTGTCGTTGGAACAAATCCTGGATACACTCTCTGTGACAGTGTGACTTTGTCTCTATTAAGGCCGCTTCATTTGGAGGAACAGACGCCTTTGTAGTTGACTCTTACATGAGGACAGACACTACATTTTACCTGTTTGGTCCGTGGGAGGTATTTTATTTCCCTCCTACTCTACATATCTGTAGAGCTTTAAAATATCCGCCACCTGGGTACGCGCCCTCTAGGGGTTACAAGTTCCCCAGAGGGTAATATATATATATATATATATATATATATATATATATATATATATATACAGAAATTGTAAAATACTTACTTAATACAGCCACAAAAATTTATTGAACATGATATCCTCAACTGACATTTCAAAAGTGTAGTCCTCTATGTTTATGTAGAAATAAACTAGGGGAACTAATTCCTTGCGACATTAAAGACATAGTCTTTAGTAATAACGTAACAAAAGGCTTACTAGCTTTGTTATAAACCCTGTAATAACCGTGAGGTATCAATGGGCGCTCTTTGTAAAGACCGCATTTAACCGTATGATATGTTCCTATCGCTGGCATTCGATATTAAAACAGTCAGGCTTTCATAAGATTTGACACAAATGATAAAAAAAGTTTCGTTTTTATAAAACCAATACTTGTTTTTGTTGTAAATACTTCTTTTATAAATAACTTTTAATTTGAAATAAATTCATAACATTAAAAAAATTAAAAAATAAATAACGTGCTTGATGCACTTAAAACGATTATTTTGAGCTAAAATAGTTGTTACCTAGAATGTTTGCATGTAAATAAGTTTTTTTGAAAATTAAATAGCTTAGCTGCCTTTTAGAAGAAAACTTTATATAAAAAAAATAATGATCAAGCATTTGTGTATTGTTAAATCTAACAATAAAATATTCCATATTGAGATTATAGGTAGTAAGTAATTTGCAGTTATAAGCAACTTACATTTTCAATCAATGAACTAATAAAATTTTCATTTTATATATTTACGATTTATACATTTAAATTGTTTAAAATATTGGAAAATTAGTGAATGTCTATCCTGAAGTAATAAGTTAATATTTTGTACTAGTTATTAAATAGTTTAAATGTAGATCCTACAGGACATTTCTGGTCCACTCATGGATTCAGAATAGCTCAATTCATCCTATGCAACTCATATTACTTCCAAGGCTTATAAAAATTCACTTTAATTAGGCTGGAGGCAGGTGTCATCCCTTCTACAAATATTATGAGGTGTTTATTTACGCCCAGAACTCTATTGATTTTTTTCCTTTGCAAGCAAAGCTTTTGTAGAAAATATTTATGGAAAAATTGTAGAATTCTTATAAAACTATAATACTTAATACTCCAAACAGTAATACTAGACCTCGTTTTCGTAAACAAGGTGCTAGAGACTAAAGTACACAAACATCAGCATTTTTTATTACTGATGATGGCAATGTGACTGTTGAAACAGGTCTGACGGGTTGGAACATTCTTATTGTGACAATTGAGTACTATATTGTACAAGCACAGTATATTGATCTCACAGCATCAAGATAAATAACCAAATTAATACCTGCTGATATTTTGGGCGTTATAAAGGAAAGTTAAAAAACTAAAAGAAAAATAGTTTGAATTAATTAAACTTTTAAAAAAAAATATTTCAAAGGAATAATATATGATAACACATTTGAAATTTTCAAGTAGCTGAGTATATTATTAAATAAATCCTTTAAGATATAATTCATTCTCATCCTCTGATAGCAACTAATCCTGTTCTGAAGCTGATTGCAGTTTAATTCTTTGTAGTAGGAGTTAAAGCGAGTTGGAATATTTCTGTTCGTTTCAAATAGTAGAGAATCATCCAACAAACAAAATATGTTCATAAAATGTAATTGGAAAATAAACATATACCAGCATTGAAAACAATACATATTATAGTATACATAATCTTTACTTAAATTTATATAAAACGAAGTTTAAGCAACAGATAATTATTACCTTATACAAATTAATTATTAATTATTATAATTATAAATTATTAATTACATAAGGAAAGCTTGTTTTACTTTTGAAAGTAAAACTATATATTTATAAAGCTGTTGGCTTTTAACCTGCTCCTGATGGAATCATTAAAACAATTAATAAAATCTTTGAATGATTATTTTGTACATTTTATTGTTGTTAAAATAAATTTAATTTAATAAATAAATAAGTATATATATATATATATATATATATATATATATATTAAAAAGAAAATTTATCATCAAACTAAACGTAATATGTACTTATTAGTATCAAATAAAAATTGTAGTTAGTTACTTAATAAAAGTGACCATAAAAATTGTTACCTAATCTACTTTTGGACATTGAAATGTATTTTAGGGATAATTGTTTTAATAAATTAGATATTTCATATATTCTGATTATTGTTTTAGTCTGTATTTTTATTGTAAGGAATTGCATATAATAATAATAATAATAACAGATTCGCTAAAACTAGAACATATTGCCTTTGGGTGTATGAGAATAAATTTGATTCTATATAATTTTGTTTGAAACACCCGTTTAGAAATTTATATTTTATTTGCTATAAATTACACAAATTTAGTAAGATCGAACTAAATGCCCTATATAATACACTTTATTATTTAAAATTTAGAACTTTACAAATCTTAATAATAATCCTTCAAATGCGAAACAGTATTAAAAAATTTTCAAAATTATTGATTACTTTAATCCTACGTATATGTTTTACAGAACACTTATCTAAAGTTTTTTTATTGCCAGTTACTGGAGGATCCTGAGGTGATGCAAATTTAATGAAAATCCGACCGTCTATCCGGCAGCCTATACATAAGCTACAAGGGCGTGTCTGGGCTTAAGCTCAAATCTCTGGGGATCCTAACTTGGGAACTAAAATATAGCCCTGGTATTGTAAAAAGTTATGTCAATTATTATTGTTAACGTTAGTTAGAGTTTACTCTCCTTGATCTCTGTCAAGTTCCACTTTGATGATTATAAAATAGATATGCAACATAACGAGACTATTTACAATCTAATTTCCATCCAAATAAAACTCAAGTATTACTTCAATTGTTTAATAAAACTATAAATATAATTTTACACAACGAAAAAGTATTTATAACTTACTTTGATATTAAGATGTGAAAATGTATTACTTGGATGAAAAAACATTAACTTACTCTACAATAGCAACCAGATTTATTTATTATTCAAGCTAAAATATTTATTTACTATTTTTATTTCGTCTTGTCTTATGTTATTGCAAGTAGAGAAATGTGGCTCCAAAACTAAGTAAGGCTGTTCCTCAAATTTGTCCATAAGAAATCAAAGCTATAGACAATAATGAGGGGCTGAACAGCAATGACAATATTTATAGTTCTATAAACGTTTACTGGCCTGTTTCAAACTAAAACAATTTTCAATTAGAAAATTAACGGAAATGTTTCTAAAATGGAACAAATATTCATGTTTTATTTAATGCAAACTATATTTACCTAATGTTTTTTCGTGACTAATTGGTGGAGACGCAAAATAAATTTATATATATATATATATATATATATATATATATATATATATATATATATATAATCAACTAAAAACTCTAGTTTAATGTACTCTTCTTGGTTATTGGGTTACTTATATTAAGTATATGCAGAGTCAATCGTATATGTAAGAAAAAGATATTGTTACACACTTTTCCTAAGGGTAAAGTCTTCTACTGCGGCCAAGACAAAAAGCGATACTCATGGATAGTTAATTATACGAAATAGTGTTTAACATTCACAAAAAAACACATTATTATTTGATTAAATTTTTCGACTACAGATTTTAGTTTTAAAAAACTTTAAATTTTTTTTGAAGTAAACAAATTAAAAAATTATATCTCTAATGTCTAAACAATAAATTTTAAAATGACATCTCCTGGACTTGGAAAACTTCCCCAGGAAGTGTCACTGTTGTGTTACTAACCTGGGGAGACTTCTCCCTATTTCAATCATTAAAGGGCGAGTTTTTATAAGACTTTCCAAAGCTACTGATATAATTGATAGTTGTATTAAAATATATTAATTTGTTTCTTTTGAGTCGCTTGGAAGATGAAAAATTACCGATGAGACTATTTTACTCTCTATAATAATTCTATAAGTAGTTGCAAAACTAGTTACGTACATCTAAATGACGTCTAAAAACAATAATCAGTTTCTTAAATACCTATAAAATGCTGTTAAAAAATAGGAGGAGCTAATATTTAAATATCAAATTTATAAATAAAATATTAAAACTCTATTTTAATAATTATGTATATTTTATATCTGTATTTTATTAACAGAATAATTATTACTGAGTGATGCGACCGATCATAAAAGTACCTCATCACACAAAGGAAAATTATTGCACTTAGTGGTGGAAAATATTGTTTACAATTAATAATAATAACTTCATATATTACAAATATATAACTTCATATATAACAAAAAAAGTGCCTAAAATTTAAAAAAATTGTTTGCCACACCATAGTACTAAAACAACATATATTTGCCCCATGATTGAATTTTTTGTTTGCTACGATATCTCGAGGCAGAACCGGGTCGTTCAAGTATCTTGGCAGTCCAATATCTGAGGCGGTTTTACTACCAGCATACATGAATAATAAATAGACGTTACGTTTGGACAGCTAATCAATTGAGTTCTTTGAAATGTTTCTACTGTCGTATTGACAATATAACATCTATTGATTTATTTATATTGGTAAACGTTTGGAAAAGGAAAAATGTGTTTCGCCTCCATAGATAATGTATATTTGATTTAGGACTGAAAAGTATTCAATACGTCTTGAAAATGTAAAATATTTAGCCTCATAATAAATATACATAATTCGCTACGCAGTAGAAAATGTCAAGCTTGCATAACTATTATAGCACTATTAAAATAAAAGTATACTTAGGCATAATAGAATCTTTCCTGACAACTTATATTTTATTGAATCATTTAATCTATACTTTCCTAGAAGTAAAGCATTATTCATTTATTTACTAATAAGTAATTATAAATTTTTCTAGTAATTCGAAATACATGTTGAATAATCAATAAACAAAATTCCATAACGCCAATAACGTTTCTCGTTTACCTCCCTAAAACCCCTATTTAGAGACCAATTTATCAAGTATACATAATCCCCGGGAAAAGGTTTGAAGTGCCCAATGTCGGCTCCGGACTGAAATGATTGAGAGCTTGTACAACATGGACTTCAGCGATAGACTTAACCCAGACTCAAACGGAATTCGTTTCTTGGTGTGATACTATATTAGTATGCTCTTGATTTTTGTAGTCCATCACGTTCGGTGAATCTTAATTATTCACTTTAACATTAGTCTATGACTATCTGAACTTATACTATCTTAGTATATTAGTTAAACAGTATTGTTTAGAACCTCATTAGAGATCTATGTCGCATGGAATATTTAGCGATCCAATTGTGGACAAACATTTTTCAAGTGTTTATGAGGGTATTGATGTTGTAATTTTAAATACACGAAATAATTATATAACTAATAAGATTTTGTGTAACTAGCTAGATGTGAATCTGGGGTATTCTTACCCGACTTACAAAAAGAGGATGTTCTGTATTCGACCGGTAGGTTGTTTTAATGTTTGTTACACGATAAGATTGGAAGTGTTGAACCGATCTAAGTGATTTTGCTTCCAAATGAAAGAAGAAACTCTCCCAGTGGTCTCACTCTAGTTCCATCCCAATCCATCTGATTCGGTGAAAATAATACGCAAATTTAACGTCGAGTGAAGTTATAAATATATATATATATATATATATATATATATATATATATATATATATATATATATATATAGTTTTAATAAGGATTATAAACTACGAAATAACTAATAAGAAAATCTACAATCACAGGATTTATTTTATGTACTATTCTACCATGTATAAAGTAATATAGAAAATAATAAGTATGAAATGGATAGACTATTTTATTTCTTGCTTGAGAAAGCCGCTTAGACTGAGTATCATTGGATTCCTTTGATATATACTCGTAATTTGGTATCACGCGAGTTAGATAATCCAAAATAATTGCTCTGAAAATACGATTTAAATCTTTTACCATAAAATAGATATTAAATAATCCTCTAGTGAAAACGTTATTACGTCACTACATATCAACGGATAAATTCATTAAATAAAACCTTCCTATGTATTTTCACTTAGGAAATGAAAGAAATGTTTGAATAGCCCACGTCTATGTCAAACGTAGGTCAAGGTGTTCCTACATCATGTAAAATCCCTTTATTTTTCACGCGCAATATATTAAATATAAGACAAAGAACAGAATTCGGCTTCGAATTGAAAACTTTATGGATAATACGTTTGTGATAAATTAGTATGTTTTCTTTATTGGAAACGTATTTTTCACTTTTTAATAAATAACATTTACACATCTAGGTTTTTAAAAGTCGGTTTCGTTTTGTTTTAAATTTATTATGATTTAATAATTTTAGTATGTGGACTTTACAATAATATTGATATTACCTTTGTTTTCAGAAAAATATACTTATTTGAAATATAAGTATAAAATGTATAACAAAGCAGTGAAACTGTGTTAACCTGAACCACACTACGTATATTATCTACTAATATCTAATGAATAATCAATACGGTATAAATGTCTGCGTAAGTTCTTAATAAACCCTTTACAACTTTAGCTGTTAATTAAAATTTAGCGGTTGTTGGGGACAGAATTCTGTTTTATCTAAATTTATGTCACTCTATCTTTACCACTTCCTTACTCTGCACGTGATTAACCTGTGACTTTCTCGTCACAAACAAGGAACGATTAGAAATTGTAAAACTCTGCTAGAAAAATAGCATTTTTAATTTAATTATATACTGAGAAGGCAAGATTTAAAAACGCATTTTTATTATACGTTACTCTGGTAGTGCTATGTTGTACTTTGATTTGCTCTTAAACTGTTTTCAGATTAAGCCTAAACTCTACATTATAAAACCAAATCTCTACTTTCACAATGACGTCAGATACATCATATGACTTTTATTACTAGTCTCCTATCCAAAACTTTCGCATTCACTGTGCATTGCTATAAAACCATTAAAAATAATTATGAATCGAATTTACTCCTCATTTTGGTAAATGCAGATTGCGCATTCCAGACAACTTGAATTTTAATTTATGATTCAATTTATATCTTATAAAGAATTAAGGTTTTATCGTAATTTTAAAATTTTATAATAAGCACTTAAAGTGTAACAGATATAGATATAAGTGTAACCTTCAGGTGACACATTTTTTATAGGCGAAATATATTTTTTAAAGCCAAGTATTACAAAATAAAAATAAAACATTGTAATAGGTGTTTTAACATGTGTTAGGAAAATGTGCGCGAGATTGCTCCAACACCAGCTGTAACTGAGTGTGCCTGAGTTTTATGATTATGTATTCAAGGATACATTTTCCATTGGATGAAAAACAGTAAAACCTTGGAAAATGTTTTAGTACTCACATCCATCGAAAGTAAGTATCTTATATGAGTGAGTCATTCCTTCCAAGCTAACGTTCGTGTAAAACGCAATGCCTTTACATTAATTTATAAAATAAATATAACCTTTGACTTCCTAAGAATATTGGTTGCGTAATTAAACAAAATTGCCTTATTTAAATCTGCTAAAGTTTCATCTAATGCCTTTTTTTACCAAATATGTATTTAACGTCTCAAAGTCGTATCTGGATAAAAATACCCTAATAGAAGCTGTATTGCATGCATTCTGTGCAGTACTAGCATGGTTAGAATATCCTTATGCTGTAGCACGTTCATCAATGTAAATGTATAAAAAGTAACATTTGGGATTTTAGTTTAGGTGCTTGGAACCTAACACAAATACAAAGACTTTTAAAATTAAAAGGTGCACCAATAAAATCAAATTATTATTTTTGTGAAGTAAATACTGATTAAATATTTTGTTCTTTTCCTATTCATCATTTAGTTATAGTATTTTATTATTACAAATAAATTGTATTTTAGTAAAATATAGTAAATATTAAATAAAGTATAGTAAATAATGTGTGTATTATTTACAGTTCTACTGCCTAGATTCAGTGCGAATGTAAATGATGTAAACAGAATGTTTTTTTAAAGGTAATCATGACCATTAGCTTTATTTTCTTTTTTATAAAATTAGAGCTACTAGGTAACAATGGAAGGCATAATGATTGGTAAATTTATGATTCACGCATGATAAATTTAACAATGTATTAACACGGTAAAAATTATAGAATACTTAGGTAATTATTAACTTCCGTCTTTAATAGAACAGTCAAATAATTTTTTATATGTAAGAATCTCAGCTTTGATATTTGTCAAGTTTTAAAACAAAAAAACATTATTAGTCGATTGTATAAAGAGAAAGAAATTATTGCTAAGGTGTGAGGATCTTTACTCTAATTTATTGCTTTGAAGAACATTGCTGTAACTGATACAGCTCCCAAAACCTTAGTATATCTTAGGAAACCTTCAGTTTTATGTTGGACTTGTTTCCATTATTGTATATATATATATATATATATATATATATATATATATATATATATATATATATATATATATATGTATATGTACATACTTTTTTATTTAAATATCCCCAATATCCTGAGTTACAACTAAAATTTTATTACTTTTAAACATTTCTAGTGTTATTAAAAGATGTTTTTTCAGTTTCTCTCAAAAAACCAAAGTTATTTATATACAATTTCATACACAACCAAACCCACCCACACACACACACACACACACACACACTCACACACACGCACACACACACACACACACACACACACATACTCACACACAAACACACACACACGCGCGCGCGCTCGCGCGCGCACACACACACACACACACACACTCACACTCACCTACACGCACAAGCTAAGATTTGACCACTCTGTTGTGTTTTGCTGCATGATAACAGGACCGTCAATGACAATGACTGTCAGCAATACGCTTGAAATAAAAACATGTGTCATATAACATTTTCTATAGAAGTATGTATGTACACAAGAATGTATTTGTGTATAAAAACATATAAAGGCCTAATTACAATTGAAAACTAAAAGTTGGAGCTGTTTTGTTTTTATATAGAAAGATAAAACTAAATAGCTAAATAGCTAGATAAAGTTTGTTAATATATTTAAAACATATTTTATTTTATGAAATGAATACTGATGTATATGAATTTACTGAAAGATTTATTAACCTCGAAAAATTGTGATTGTGCTTTCGTTTTGGACTAAGAAATCACGCTGAAAAAGACAATTTGCACAAAGTTTACCGACTTTGAGCTAAGAATAATGTTTATTGGTAAATTACCAAATTTAAAACTTATGCTTGTGATTTACAACAACAAAATGAGTTTTCTTATATGAATTTATTGTGATACGCAGACAGATCTGTGATATGTGGATGATGTGAATCGCCGAACACGTAAGTTATATATATATATATATATATATATATATATATATATATATATATATATATATATATATATTACGTTTTCTTGTTTAATAATTTAAAAGAACATAGGTTATTCAAATACAAGAATATTTATTATTTTATATCCAAAGCTTTTCGTTGGTAAACAGTACCAACATCATCAGGAATGAAAATTACAACAATGTAAGCTATAGGCCTATAAATGAGGTGAATTTTCATTCCTGATGATATTGGTACTGTTTGCCAACGAAAAGCTTAGGATATAAAATAATAAATATTCTTGTATTTGAATAACCTATGTTGTTTTAATATATATATATTTATATATATATATATATATATATATATATATATATATATTTATATATATATATATATATATATATTATGTAAAGAAAGTATGAATATATAACGGTATGTGTATGTGAATATACGTATATATTTACGACCGCACCTATTCTTTAAAGGATGATTTGAAAAATGATTTTTTTTTTAATATCGTGTAGCCTACTAGATGATAGATAAAAAAGGTATAATAGATTTAGGTCAACGAATGGTATGTAATCAACACCTGGTACTAGACCAGGGACAAATTATGAATTTCAAAGCAAGGTCGACAACCTGATGTAGTTTTGATCCCTCTCCAAATTAGGGAAATTACAGAAGAACTATAATGAATTATGCTTAGTTCCACTACTCTCTTAAAAAATGCTTGCTGTTTTCAAACATCGTATCTCTGTTTTATGCAATATGGATTAGAAGCTAGTACAAGGTAGTTAGTTGTTGGCAACCCTTTTCAAATTGTTCGTAATTTGTAGCCTAATGGAGTTTTTTAATGGATTACGCCATACAGCTAGAAAAGACAATTGTTTGTTGGACGTAATATTAAGGAATTTTTTACTAAAGCCTATAGTCTCATGGTTTCATGTTGAATCTTATTTTTCATTTACTTATATGTAATTTTTTAAACAAAGACGTATTGCTTTTGAATACATTTTGAAACGTTATTTAAACCTAATTTATGTTCCATGTTTTCAATTATAATATTAGATCAGGCTCCACTTCTGCTATTCAAATAATATGTTTGTGATAGAATCACTAATGGTATGACATAATATCAGAGAAATGCTTTTGGTATTTAAATTTTATAATTGTGGGTTGTATATATTTTTTGTTTGTATTAAAAATTCTTTTTATAAAACAAAAAAATAATAGACTTTGCGAAAAATTAATCAAAGCAAACCTTTGTATTATTGATTGATTATTTTAATCTATATTTTAGTGTTGTGAATTATTTACAGTTTTGGGCAATATTTATTTAGCTGAAGTTATTTAATTAATAGATTTTTATAATACATTATTTATGTAACTAGTAATTATAAAATTTATAACTTTGTAGGATGGAATAAATTTATCCCGGTACGGTGCGAGATAGAAATCCATTGTCTTGCAGATCTTCCTCTGTATCTAGTATATTAGATTGATAATGTTTCTAAATTTCCTTCTAGCCTTACAATATTTTGTCATACAGAAGTATAGTGTGGAAAATTAAATATATAGTAATATATATATGTTTAAAAAATTACATATAAGTAAATGAAAAATAAGATTCAACATGAAACCATGAGACTATAGGCTTTAGTAAAAAATTCCTTAATATTACGTCCAACAAACAATTGTCTTTTCTAGCTGTATGGCGTAATCCATTAAAAAACTCCATTAGGCTACAAATTACGAACAATTTGAAAAGGGTTGCCAACAACTAACTACCTTGTACTAGCTTCTAATCCATATTGCATAAAACAGAGATACGATGTTTGAAAACAGCAAGCATTTTTTAAGAGAGTAGTGGAACTAAGCATAATTCATTATAGTTCTTCTGTAATTTCCCTAATTTGGAGAGGGATCAAAACTACATCAGGTTGTCGACCTTGCTTTGAAATTCATAATTTGTCCCTAGTCTAGTACCAGGTGTTGATTACATACCATTCGTTGACCTAAATCAATTATACCTTTTTTATCTATCATCTAGTAGGCTACACGATATTAAAAAAAAAATCATTTTTCAAATCATCCTTTAAAGAATAGGTGCGGTCGTAAATATATACGTATATTCACATACACATACCGTTATATATTCATACTTTCTTTACATAATATATATATATATATATATATATATATATATATATATATATATATATAAATATATATATATTAAAACAACATAGGTTATTCAAATACAAGAATATTTATTATTTTATATCCTAAGCTTTTCGTTGGCAAACAGTACCAATATCATCAGGAATGAAAATTCACCTCATTTATAGGCCTATAGCTTACATTGTTGTAATTTTCATTCCTGATGATGTTGGTACTGTTTACCAACGAAAAGCTTTGGATATAAAATAATAAATATTCTTGTATTTGAATAACCTATGTTCTTTTAAATTATTAAACAAGAAAACGTATTATATATATATATATATATATATATATATATATATATATATATATATAACTTACGTGTTCGGCGATTCACATCATCCACATATCACAGATCTGTCTGCGTATCACAATAAATTCATATAAGAAAACTCATTTTGTTGTTGTAAATCACAAGCATAAGTTTTAAATTTGGTAATTTACCAATAAACATTATTCTTAGCTCAAAGTCGGTAAACTTTGTGCAAATTGTCTTTTTCAGCGTGATTTCTTAGTCCAAAACGAAAGCACAATCACAATTTTTCGAGGTTAATAAATCTTTCAGTAGATTCATATACATCAGTATTCATTTCATAAAATAAAATATGTTTTAAATATATTAACAAACTTTATCTAGCTATTTAGCTATTTAGTTTTATCTTTCTATATAAAAACAAAACAGCTCCAACTTTTAGTTTTCAATTGTAATTAGGCCTTTATATGTTTTTATACACAAATACATTCTTGTGTACATACATACTTCTATAGAAAATGTTATATGACACATGTTTTTATTTCAAGCGTATTGCTGACAGTCATTGTCATTGACGGTCCTGTTATCATGCAGCAAAACACAACAGAGTGGTCAAATCTTAGCTTGTGCGTGTAGGTGAGTGTGAGTGTGTGTGTGTGTGTGTGTGTGCGCGCGCGAGCGCGCGCGCGTGTGTGTGTGTTTGTGTGTGAGTATGTGTGTGTGTGTGTGTGTGTGTGTGTGTGTGTGTGTGTGTGTGTGAGTGTGTGTGTGTGTGTGGGTGGGTTTTGTTGTGTATGAAATTGTATATAAATAACTTTGGTTTTTTGAGAGAAACTGAAAAAACATCTTTTAATAACACTAGAAATGTTTAAAAGTAATAAAATTTTAGTTGTAACTCAGGATATTGGGGATATTTAAATAAAAAAGTATGTACATATACATATATATATATATATATATATATATATATATATATATATACAATAATGGAAACAAGTCCAACATAAAACTGAAGGTTTCCTAAGATATACTAAGGTTTTGGGAGCTGTATCAGTTACAGCAATGTTCTTCAAAGCAATAAATTAGAGTAAAGATCCTCACACCTTAGCAATAATTTCTTTCTCATTATACAATCGACTAATAATGTTTTTTTGTTTTTAAACTTGACAAATATCAAAGCTGAGATTCTTACATATAAAAAATTATTTGACTGTTCTATTAAAGACGGAAGTTAATAATTACCTAAGTATTCTATATTTTTTACCGTGTTAATACATTGTTAAATTTATCATGCGTGAATCATAAATTTACCAATCATTATGCCTTCCATTGTTACCTAGTAGCTCTAATTTTGTAAAAAAGAAAATAAAGCTAATGGTCATGATTACCTTTAAAAAAACATTCTGTTTACATCATTTACATTCGCACTGAATCTAGGCAGTAGAACTGTAAATAATACACACATTATTTACTATACTTTATTTAATATTTACTATATTTTACTAAAATACACTTTATTTGTAATAATAAAATACTATAACTAAATGATGAATAGGAAAAGAACAAAATATTTAATCAGTATTTACTTCACAAAAATATTAATTTGATTTTATTGGTGCACCTTTTAATTTTAAAAGTCTTTGTATTTGTGTTAGGTTCCAAGCACCTAAACTAAAATCCCAAATGTTACTTTTTATACATTTACATTGATGAACGTGCTACAGCATAAGGATATTCTAACCATGCTAGTACTGCACAGAATGCATGCAATACAGCTTCTATTAGGGTATTTTTATCCAGATACGACTTTGAGACGTTAAATACATATTTGGTAAAAAAAGGCATTAGATGAAACTTTAGCAGATTTAAATAAGGCAATTTTGTTTAATTACGCAACCAATATTCTTAGGAAGTCAAAGGTTATATTTCTTTTATAAATTAATGTAAAGGCATTGCGTTTTACACGAACGTTAGCTTGGAAGGAATGACTCACTCATATAAGATACTTACTTTCGATGGATGTGAGTACTAAAACATTTTCCAAGGTTTTACTGTTTTTCATCCAATGGAAAATGTATCCTTGAATACATAATCATAAAACTCAGGCACACTCAGTTACAGCTGGTGTTGGAGCAATCTCGCGCACATTTTCCTAACACATGTTAAAACACCTATTACAATGTTTTATTTTTATTTTGTAATACTTGGCTTTAAAAAATATATTTCGCCTATAAAAAATGTGTCACCTGAAGGTTACACTTATATCTATATCTGTTACACTTTAAGTGCTTATTATAAAATTTTAAAATTACGATAAAACCTTAATTCTTTATAAGATATAAATTGAATCATAAATTAAAATTCAAGTTGTCTGGAATGCGCAATCTGCATTTACCAAAATGAGGAGTAAATTCGATTCATAATTATTTTTAATGGTTTTATAGCAATGCACAGTGAATGCGAAAGTTTTGGATAGGAGACTAGTAATAAAAGTCATATGATGTATCTGACGTCATTGTGAAAGTAGAGATTTGGTTTTATAATGTAGAGTTTAGGCTTAATCTGAAAACAGTTTAAGAGCAAATCAAAGTACAACATAGCACTACCAGAGTAACGTATAATAAAAATGCGTTTTTAAATCTTGCCTTCTCAGTATATAATTAAATTAAAAATGCTATTTTTCTAGCAGAGTTTTACAATTTCTAATCGTTCCTTGTTTGTGACGAGAAAGTCACAGGTTAATCACGTGCAGAGTAAGGAAGTGGTAAAGATAGAGTGACATAAATTTAGATAAAACAGAATTCTGTCCCCAACAACCGCTAAATTTTAATTAACAGCTAAAGTTGTAAAGGGTTTATTAAGAACTTACGCAGACATTTATACCGTATTGATTATTCATTAGATATTAGTAGATAATATACGTAGTGTGGTTCAGGTTAACACAGTTTCACTGCTTTGTTATACATTTTATACTTATATTTCAAATAAGTATATTTTTCTGAAAACAAAGGTAATATCAATATTATTGTAAAGTCCACATACTAAAATTATTAAATCATAATAAATTTAAAATAAAACGAAACCGACTTTTAAAAACCTAGATGTGTAAATGTTATTTATTAAAAAGTGAAAAATACGTTTCCAATAAAGAAAACATACTAATTTATCACAAACGTATTATCCATAAAGTTTTCAATTCGAAGCCGAATTCTGTTCTTTGTCTTATATTTAATATATTGCGCGTGAAAAATAAAGGGATTTTACATGATGTAGGAACACCTTGACCTACGTTTGACATAGACGTGGGCTATTCAAACATTTCTTTCATTTCCTAAGTGAAAATACATAGGAAGGTTTTATTTAATGAATTTATCCGTTGATATGTACTGACGTAATAACGTTTTCACTAGAGGATTATTTAATATCTATTTTATGGTAAAAGATTTAAATCGTATTTTCAGAGCAATTATTTTGGATTATCTAACTCGCGTGATACCAAATTACGAGTATATATCAAAGGAATCCAATGATACTCAGTCTAAGCGGCTTTCTCAAGCAAGAAATAAAATAGTCTATCCATTTCATACTTATTATTTTCTATATTACTTTATACATGGTAGAATAGTACATAAAATAAATCCTGTGATTGTAGATTTTCTTATTAGTTATTTCGTAGTTTATAATCCTTATTAAAACTATATATATATATATATATATATATATATATATATATATATATATATATTTATAACTTCACTCGACGTTAAATTTGCGTATTATTTTCACCGAATCAGATGGATTGGGATGGAACTAGAGTGAGACCACTGGGAGAGTTTCTTCTTTCATTTGGAAGCAAAATCACTTTGATCGGTTCAACACTTCCAATATTATCGTGTAACAAACATTAAAACAACCTACCGGTCGAATACAGAACATCCTCTTTTTGTAAGTCGGGTAAGAATACCCCAGATTCACTTCTAGCTAGTTACACAAAATCTTATTAGTTATATAATTATTTCGTGTATTTAAAATTACAACATCAATACCCTCATAAACACTTGAAAAATGTTTGTCCACAATTGGATCGCTAAATATTCCATGCGACATAGATCTCTAATGAGGTTCTAAACAATACTGTTTAACTAATATACTAAGATAGTATAAGTTCAGATAGTCATAGACTAATGTTAAAGTGAATAATTAAGATTCACCGAACGTGATGGACTACAAAAATCAAGAGCATACTAATATAGTATCACACAAAGAAACGAATTCCGTTTGAGTCTGGGTTAAGTCTATCGCTGAAGTCCATGTTGTACAAGCTCTCAATCATTTCAGTCCGGAGCCGACATTGGGCACTTCAAACCTTTTCCCGGGGATTATGTATACTTGATAAATTGGTCTCTAAATAGGGGTTTTAGGGAGGTAAACGAGAAACGTTATTGGCGTTATGGAATTTTGTTTATTGATTATTCAACATGTATTTCGAATTACTAGAAAAATTTATAATTACTTATTAGTAAATAAATGAATAATGCTTTACTTCTAGGAAAGTATAGATTAAATGATTCAATAAAATATAAGTTGTCAGGAAAGATTCTATTATGCCTAAGTATACTTTTATTTTAATAGTGCTATAATAGTTATGCAAGCTTGACATTTTCTACTGCGTAGCGAATTATGTATATTTATTATGAGGCTAAATATTTTACATTTTCAAGACGTATTGAATACTTTTCAGTCCTAAATCAAATATACATTATCTATGGAGGCGAAACACATTTTTCCCTTTCCAAACGTTTACCAATATAAATAAATCAATAGATGTTATATTGTCAATACGACAGTAGAAACATTTCAAAGAACTCAATTGATTAACTGTCCAAACGTAACGTCTATTTATTATTCATGTATGCTGGTAGTAAAACCGCCTCAGATATTGGACTGCCAAGATACTTGAACGACCCGGTTCTGCCTCGAGATATCGTAGCAAACAAAAAATTCAATCATGGGGCAAATATATGTTGTTTTAGTACTATGGTGTGGCAAACAATTTTTTTAAATTTTAGGCACTTTTTTTGTTATATATGAAGTTATATATTTGTAATATATGAAGTTATTATTATTAATTGTAAACAATATTTTCCACCACTAAGTGCAATAATTTTCCTTTGTGTGATGAGGTACTTTTATGATCGGTCGCATCACTCAGTAATAATTATTCTGTTAATAAAATACAGATATAAAATATACATAATTATTAAAATAGAGTTTTAATATTTTATTTATAAATTTGATATTTAAATATTAGCTCCTCCTATTTTTTAACAGCATTTTATAGGTATTTAAGAAACTGATTATTGTTTTTAGACGTCATTTAGATGTACGTAACTAGTTTTGCAACTACTTATAGAATTATTATAGAGAGTAAAATAGTCTCATCGGTAATTTTTCATCTTCCAAGCGACTCAAAAGAAACAAATTAATATATTTTAATACAACTATCAATTATATCAGTAGCTTTGGAAAGTCTTATAAAAACTCGCCCTTTAATGATTGAAATAGGGAGAAGTCTCCCCAGGTTAGTAACACAACAGTGACACTTCCTGGGGAAGTTTTCCAAGTCCAGGAGATGTCATTTTAAAATTTATTGTTTAGACATTAGAGATATAATTTTTTAATTTGTTTACTTCAAAAAAAATTTAAAGTTTTTTAAAACTAAAATCTGTAGTCGAAAAATTTAATCAAATAATAATGTGTTTTTTTGTGAATGTTAAACACTATTTCGTATAATTAACTATCCATGAGTATCGCTTTTTGTCTTGGCCGCAGTAGAAGACTTTACCCTTAGGAAAAGTGTGTAACAATATCTTTTTCTTACATATACGATTGACTCTGCATATACTTAATATAAGTAACCCAATAACCAAGAAGAGTACATTAAACTAGAGTTTTTAGTTGATTATATATATATATATATATATATATATATATATATATATATATATATATAAATTTATTTTGCGTCTCCACCAATTAGTCACGAAAAAACATTAGGTAAATATAGTTTGCATTAAATAAAACATGAATATTTGTTCCATTTTAGAAACATTTCCGTTAATTTTCTAATTGAAAATTGTTTTAGTTTGAAACAGGCCAGTAAACGTTTATAGAACTATAAATATTGTCATTGCTGTTCAGCCCCTCATTATTGTCTATAGCTTTGATTTCTTATGGACAAATTTGAGGAACAGCCTTACTTAGTTTTGGAGCCACATTTCTCTACTTGCAATAACATAAGACAAGACGAAATAAAAATAGTAAATAAATATTTTAGCTTGAATAATAAATAAATCTGGTTGCTATTGTAGAGTAAGTTAATGTTTTTTCATCCAAGTAATACATTTTCACATCTTAATATCAAAGTAAGTTATAAATACTTTTTCGTTGTGTAAAATTATATTTATAGTTTTATTAAACAATTGAAGTAATACTTGAGTTTTATTTGGATGGAAATTAGATTGTAAATAGTCTCGTTATGTTGCATATCTATTTTATAATCATCAAAGTGGAACTTGACAGAGATCAAGGAGAGTAAACTCTAACTAACGTTAACAATAATAATTGACATAACTTTTTACAATACCAGGGCTATATTTTAGTTCCCAAGTTAGGATCCCCAGAGATTTGAGCTTAAGCCCAGACACGCCCTTGTAGCTTATGTATAGGCTGCCGGATAGACGGTCGGATTTTCATTAAATTTGCATCACCTCAGGATCCTCCAGTAACTGACACATAATTACAGTAATGCATTTAGGTCCCAAGCTTCAGCCAGCTTAAAGCGATCAGAGTTGTTTCACACAGAAACACAAACCTGGACAATATTTTTTTTTTTTTTTTTATCGAACTGTTTACTTAAAATTATGTCGTAGTTGAATATATTTTTTAAAAATAATTATCAATGAGAAGTAGTAATATAGTGTTAACATATCAAATTATTGTATGTTAATATAAAATAGTAGCTGTGAGAAACTATACGGCACTTTCGATAAAGTATAAAATAAAAACCATATATATATTGATTAACTGAAGAAAAAGGGCAAACATCACTCACTAAAGATTATTTTATAACTTCACTCAATGTAATAGTTTTAATAGTTTCATTATCATATCAATAAAGGTAAATACGAACGATTGTGTATTTTTTTGATTTTATGTTTCTAAGTTGTTGAAACTGCTTAATGATTTCAACTAGGCCTAGCTTGTTGCTTCACTTGTAAAATGGCTGGTTGTTGTTTCACACTTTTCAATGTGAGATTGAGTTTTTTTAGTGTAACTGTTACTTAAAATTTTATTTCTCCCATGAATTCAAAATATGTTTCAAATAGTCACAAATTTCTAAATTTCCTCTTAATCATCTCCGTCTTCAGGTTCATCTCTTCCTGAATAACATAGTAAATCATTCACGGGATTATTCCAATTTTAAATGGATCTTCATTAATATGTACCTAAGAAATCAAGTAAAAAAGATTTATACCCTACCGATTAAATTAATTATGTCACAAAACTATCTTGACAGGTTCAAACGTAAAGGGATTTTTAACATTTTTAATGATTCATTAATTTTTATTTCATAACATGATAAATGATAACCTAAAAATCATATTTGTTGATAGTATTTATGCAAAATCTTTAACCTTACATGTTAGAATCCTTTGCTAGTGTTTACATGTTTGAGTTTAAGTTGCCTAAGAATTATTAATAATAATTAAAACAACGGAATACGAATATGAAAATCTTCATCATTATAACTAAAAACGATGTATTTATGAATTGTAGCAAAAGTCAAGTTTTGAAAAATAATTTTTAATAGATTTTGAAAAATAAAATAATGACCGAACACAAATAACACAAACGGTTAAAATAATTATTTATACATTTGCCTTAATTTAATTTAAAATATCTGTCATTAATACTATTGTAAGCAATCGTGTCTGCACTGCTGAATATCAGTAGATACAATATTTGGAAATATGACTCAATAAAAAGATGTTTGTTGTGTTGTTTTATAGGCTATGCGAATAGTATTGTTACGGACAGTAAAATGTGGGAGAACTCGTAAGATACATGGTAAATTATGAATGCTATAACCTAATTTTACTTGCTGGTTGATACATTACTGTTACTTGCAGTTATCTGGTTTGTTGGTATTGTTTCAGTGTTCATCTCTACTTATTATGCAGAGAAATTAAATTTTCACTCAGAGAAGTAACAGCCTTTGTAGCTCATTAATGATCACATTACGTGCCTGGTTTAGCGTGAAACACAGTAAGTAAACTCTTCGTAAGTAAACTATATGGTTTTTTTAGTAATACATTTTTAAATATATTATTCGTCGACCTGAGAGAGTTCAAAGACAAAAGTAAAAATTAATTTACAAGCTAGTAATGTTATTAATTGCGAAACAATTAGCACATCTTGTCAAGAATAGCAATTATGAAGACGTCCCCTAATTTGTGAAGCAGTGAATGGAAAGAGCTCTGAGTTAATTAAATATCTTTGCGTCATCAGAATCCCGGCGAGGAGAGAGGGAATGGAATAATTTTGTCCACTCTTTTTCCATTTACACTGAAATTTGTCGGTGTATGTCAACAATAAAATATTTAACATTATTTCATTTTTCAGAGAAAACAAATCTACTTACATTCTAAAAGTAACTATTTCTTAACGTGAGAAAAACCTTCAAATTCAGAGCTGCAGCTTTTACTATTCTTATTTTTAGGCTACAATTTTTGTATTTAAAAAAAAAACACTGAAATAATATAAGAAGAGACACAGTTTACATTTATAGTTCTATATACATTTTAAAAATTACCCAAAGTAGTAGAAATCATATAGGGTTTGGCATCCTATTGCATAACAATACGTGTGCCTAATGTAGCAAGGCTGTGGCCTATGCAAATATTTGATACTCATCTTATTTATGATAATATGTATTTCATTGTTAGAAGTAATTTGAGTATTAGATAATATAATTTTCTTTTATCTTGTTACGGAATTTTAAATTAAAATTTTAATAATTTAGTAAATAATACTACCTTGTAGAAGTTTACGTTGTTTTAAAACTTCGTGTTACATTCAACAGTTTTATTTTAGTTTTTAAATAAAAGCAGTAGACTTACGAGTTAGGTACATATATACAATTTATACAGGCACCGTTTCAATAGCGGCTGCGTTATCTTCTACAGGCTTGTATCTGATATTGAAACGTTGCCTGTGTTAATAATTTTTTTTTAGAAGACAATTGATATTAACGAGGAACTTTTACTAATCTTGTATTTCAATAATCTGATTGAAACAAACTAACAATATTTATATCTTATAACACTCTTAAATATAAACACATCTACAGAGAAGAGGTTTATTCATATTTTAAAAACATGGTTTACAAATAAAGTATGGAAAATGAAGTATTTCCACTCGAAGAAGAAAAAACCCTATTTTTCCGTTTCAACCACTAATTTGATATCAATTACAGTCAAGGCTTTAATTGTTGTAATATAATCATGAAAAGTGTATTGTGATAGTCTTAAAAATATTCCCTACTTTGACCTTGAGGTGATTTAACAGTTTTCTCATCTACGGTAAAGAACAAGAGTGTCTAAACAAGGACGACTGTGACTTTCCAAAACAATTAAAGAGCCAAAACAACAACAAGAGTTGTTGTCACTACAGCCCAACACACTTACATGTGTGTAGGTCACGTGACTTGTACTAGACACATTTCCTGCACTCTTAAAGCTTTAGGGTTTTTCGTTTTGATGTAGTTGAGAAAAAAAAATATATTTTGTGTTTGGCCTGATTCAGTGCTCGGCGATTCTTACATATTGCTAATTTTTTGTTCATAAACTCTTATATTATTACTAATACAGTAATAATAACTCTGTAAAATTTTCAAAATTATTTAAAATAATATTTCTTTACAATAATATTTTTATAATAAAACAAATTATTTGTCAGACTCTGCAGTTATTTAAATTGTACACATTAATTGTAATGCATAGGTTAATTATGAATATAATAATATAAAACCATTTTATATCGATTGTAATTATCTTTAAAATAAATATGTTCATAAAAGCTTAGTAAATACTGTGTAAACATGTTACTAAGAACACGTCACGAACATCTGTGACTGTTGTCTATAATTATGGATATAATTAAATAAAAATATTTTCCGTATGATTAAATTCTAAGGATTCTAAGAACTTTACAAATACGTTTTGTAATCAATCACAGACAAAACGTCCTGTCTTATATTGTAAAGAGTAAAATTAACTCATTTTATTATAAACATATTAATACAATTCACTTTTTTGTATTTAAAGAATTGTTGGTCAGATGTTTTACATTTTCGCAAAATTAGAATATTAATTATATACGTGATATTGTGTTGGAGTCAAAACATTGCCTACATGTATTCACAAATATCAGAACGTAAACACGAGTATAGGTTTGTTTAAAATTCTGCATTTTCGGTAATAATTTATTTTAAACACAGTACAAAACAGTAAGATATTTGAATTTTATAAAGATATTCTTATGAATAAAACTAATTGTTATTTTAACTAGGGTAAGATATCAAAATAACAATTAAAATATGCTAAAATAACATGCTAAAATATGAACCTAATTATTTCATAAAAATTATACAAAATACATCATCACCTCAACCTATATTACAGATATTTAGTATCGCCTTCTCTACTATCTCAACATGAGAGAGCTCTATTAATGTGATTAAGTATCATAGCACATCAAGTATCCACTTGGATTTCGTCAACAACGTGTCTAGTTTCTTCCTCTTCGCGGATAGTTCTGGGTTACATAAAATGTTTTAGAGTAACCCTACCCTAAAGGTAAAAGTAACAAAGACTACGTGATACGAATTTGATGTTATTTCGGCTTTACCAAACGCGATCCTGGATCCTTTAATTAGCAACGGAATGGTTTCGCCGGAAGTGTGACATCCTTTTGACATCATAACTGCCCAACCAATTTAAAATGTACTATGAAACCTGCCTGATCACCGCACGGTTTAAATTATATATCACAGCCTTTTCTACTTGTGAAATGTCAATGTGTGCGCTGCCTTGTAAGAACAGTGGCTAAGGAAAGTAGAGTTATTACAAGATAGCTCTAATACAGGCACATAGTACGGGTTAAACGTATCTCGTAGCACAAGATACGTAAATATTTATTTTAGTTATTCAAATAGAAACCCGTTTTGAAGTTTCATAATAATACAAAATTATTAAAAAACTAAAACTAACTCATTTAGAAACGTTATCTGGAGGTCACATATTCTTAATGAGTAATTAATTTCAGTCAAATTAAGTCCGAAATCCAATCACGTTAATAGACCACACAATTTGTATTTTAAAATGTTTAAAGTTTATATGGGTGTTTATTGAGAAACATTCTCTTTTTAGCGTCGAAAGTATTATTGAGAGGTTTCAAGCTACTATAATAACTATAAAGCATTTTAACTCGAAAAGCAGATTTGACTAGCATTTAATTTAATTACTGTTAGATTGTCTTTTAAAATATTATTTAAAACTTTTAAAGTTGATTAACCATTTTTAACTTTTAAAACATAAGAGTTGATTAGTTTACTACTTATACTTATTTTTGTAAAATAGGTTTTTCATTAATTAGTCAAAGGGTTTCCTGATTCAGTACGTAGTTCATTACGAATTCCTGTGACCCACAAACAGAACGTCACCGTTATGTAGCAATTTCTTATTTTAATTTAATAAACTTTGACGTTTTGTTTATTATATTTTTCATTTATTATTTAATAAGTGGTTTTAAAAGTTACATTTTTATGTTAACTTACTACAATTACTCGCGCTCACAAGACCCAGTTAAGTAAATTTCCTATTACTTTCTATCCAGTTTTATGATGAAATGTATTAGTGGTAATAAAGTTGTAATAAATAATTATATACTTTGTGTAAGTTCATATTTGTTCGACTACTGATGTATAGGCTTTGTTATTTTTATAGTTTCGACAGATTTGAGAGTTTATTAAAGGACATTTTAAAACTGACTTTGTAATTTTGAATCTTGATCATTCTCTTTTTCGTAGGATAAGTGAATAAAACACACACACACACACACACACACACACACACACACACACACACACACACACACACACACACACACATACACACGCACAAAAGATAGTTTGCCTCCGATCAAAATATTCCCATTTCACTCCAGATTTCCCGTACTGGCGTACCTGGTTTTAAATCTATTTCTATATTCCTATTTGTTCTGTTCACTCTCTGAACAGTAGCCACTTTGTAAATAAATAAGTAATTTACTCTATCTCCCATCTTTTAAAATACCTATTATTATACCTCATGTAAATATGGGTTCTTTCCTACAACACATTTAAAATTTACATCTCAAATTTTAAAAATGCGTTTCACTTTCAAATAAAAATAAGTTATTATATGACAGATCTTTGTGCATTCTACTATTTATTTCATTTTGAAAACATCCAAAAAATAACCTAATCTTGTAATTCGTTTATATAAATCTCAAGCGGAAGACATTAACTGCTTGAAGAGCTATATGGTCTGGAAACGTCACTTTAGAAAATAGTGTTCCAATGTCAAACCTCTGGAAGAAAACAAACAAATAAATTACGATAACCACCATACCGTGAGCAGTAAGTAAAGTTTTGTGTTTTTCTTAAAAGTAAAGTTGGATGTCTTACGAAAGAATTTAATCGGATTGGCCTATTTATGGGATAACTCATGTTTATCTGCACCCTATTTGCATTTAGATAAAAATATTTACCTTGAAGTAATAGAAACTATTGTCAGGATGTAAATTATTTTCATTTTAGAAACATCTAACCAAAAAATAGTGCTAACCCAAAAGAATCGAATTATGGTGTCATATCAGAAAGCAGGCAGTAGAAATGCATATCCAAATGAAGAAAAAGTCAAAAGATGAGAAGATGAAACAACATATATGATTGGGTACAAACTTTAATGAACGTGAGAGAAAAACAAAAGACCTGCATAATTCACAGATTAAAAATCAATCTCAGAAATCTTTGCACTGGAATGCCCGCTCCCTGATGAATAAAATAGAAGAGTTGAAGCAAGAATTGGATTTGAGTATTGCTAAGGTTATATGTGTTCAAGAGGCATGGTTGCCTGTGGAGGAAAAGCGGAACCCTCGTTTCAAGAATTTTAATATTTTTAACAATTAACGAGCAAATGACAGAGGTGGTGGTGTCATAACTTTGATACATAAATCTATAGTTGTTAGAAGTCATCAATCTATCACCATCACAAATATGGAAGCATGTAGCTGTGATATAACTATTAACCAAGATACGTATTAATATAAGAGTAGTCAACATATATATTCATAATCAATTAATGACTCATGGCGAACTTCAAAAATTATTGATTTCAGATAAATGTCTCTTTATCATTTTTGATTTTAATGCTAGACATGGCTCTTGGAATGAAGGGAATGACAACAGGAATGGCCCAATAGTTTACGAATAGATTGTGAACTCCAATATGGTACTTATAAACAAAAATCATGTATTGTTGTGAAGTTTGAGGTGGAACAGCTGAAACTCATATTCGAAAATTAAAAATATCACAGAACTCATCGCTGAGGATTTGTTTGGGTTGTCCAAAACCACTAGTATACAGTCTATGGAAATTGAACTGTCAGTCATGCCCTTTGACTTGTATGTATAAAACAGAATGTGGAAGAAACATTTTCAGATGAAAGCATTTTCGCTTAACACTCTTTCTAACATTGCATTGGTAACTAACATCCGACAGTCACTGTTCTACCATCATAACAAACCCTGCGAATCCTTAAACACAATGGAATCAGAAAAAAATCCAGTTGTTTTGGAACAACAACCCTGCCTTCGAATCCCAATAAAAACCAATCTTGAAATTCCTGGTTCACTCACAAAAGATCTGATCCAGACCCTGTCCACCTCACCTACTAAAATCATTCACTATGGAATTGATAAACACCATATATAACAACTTTGTAAAAATCTACACAGAAGGTTTCATTGATAAAGAGAACCAGAGGAGAGGTGCAGCTTTTCATTGTCCAGAATTAAACGAGGATTACTATGTTCCCTGCGATTCCTCTTCAAGTATGAATGCTGAATTGATGGCCTTAAATGCTGCTTTAGTTTTTAGCAATACTATGGATGCACAGAACATCTGCATTCTCACCGATTCCAGGTCGGCCCTTCGAGCCTTTCAAGTACAGCACACTACAGACTACCATTTTTAAACACCTGAAATAACTAAACTGTTAAAAAGGTAAGAACAGACAATATTGTATTTTAATGGATCCCTAGTCATTGTGGTGTTCCTGGGAATGCGGAAGCTGACAGATCTGCCAAGGAGTCTTGCAACTTATTTCCATCTCTTGAAAGTTGTTACTCCTTAACTAATTGCAAAGAGGCAGTTGAAAAAAGAATCTCACATTTGTTGGAGTAAGAAATGGAGAGAATGCAATATTGGGCGCGAATATTATTGATTACAAAAACAACCTAATGATCAAAAGATCTTCAAGTCATTATCACGTTCAGTGGCATCTTTTGCGGCACGAGCTCGTATGGGACACATTGTCACCAATAAATATTTGAAAAGGTTCCATATTACTAAAGACTCTACCTGTGGAGTGTGTAAGCAAGAAAAGGAAACACTAGAGCACATACTTTTGAAATGTCCTGTAACAGCAGCAACAAGGAATCCCTTGATAAAACATCTAGGACGGGACATTACCCTTGACAGAATCTTGAAAGAAAGTTGTTTCTGGCCATTGGCAGAGTATGTGTATAGAAGACATCGAGCCTTCGAGGCCAAAACTTGGCTGAAAACTAACTAACTAGTCAGAAGCAAAAAAGAACAGTCTCTTTTCTAAACTTTGCCGGTAAACTGAGAGTTTATCTCTGTGTGGGATAACTGAGAGATAAAATATTATCTGCGTATAATAAATTGATTATTAAGTACGCCGATTATAACTACATAAGGATTACAACGAATGGATTAGAATCATATTATATTCGTTGTAAATGTAAAGACAGCTGAATATTACAAAATAATAGAGACAATCTGAAGAATCTGGTGCAAAACATATGAAATAAATTGGGAAAAACAATCGTGCAAGTTACAAATCAATGAAAGGAGACCAATGCCATTATTATCTTGAACAACGACAAAAGGCGAGTTAAATAACGACTCTTTACCGCTAGTAATCTTAATATAATCTAAACAATCATCAAAACATTATTGTTAAATAGCTAAACGTCTTACAAAAGAAACAAATTTGATTTCGGATCATTAGTCGCGAATTAGGAAAAAGAATTGTAAAGAAAGTAGGTAATGTGTGAATATGCAACACAAATATAGCCCAAAATTTGTTTGTGTCTCATTTTCATAGGTTTGACAATTTTCAAACATCTTCTAACTCATCATTTATTTAGAAACATTGCATTTAACAAATATTTATTTAAAGATGTATAAATGCTCACTTTTAACACAAACCTGAATTAAACATTTTAATATTAAAATAACAAAGATTTAGACACGTCCATCTTACATCGTAGTAGCATTCGACAAATAAATATTGATGTTCATGTAGATATATGTGTTATAACTCCTTTTCAAATTAAAAAAAAAAGAAATATAAATTTAAATTACAGGCCTACTAATTATAGCTATGAAAATGGGTTCCACAATATGATGAAATAAAAGTACGACTGGTTGGGAATGTAGAGATGGATGGAACGCCTGGTTTCACAATGGAAGTGTCTAGATTCCAAGTTAGAGAAAGAAATTTGAAAAAAACTTTTCCATAAGTCTCCGGACTGTCTGCAACTAAAGAGACAGGTATGATAAAGTTGTTTGTGGTTGTGGTTGATCGATTTTGAGTCTTGAAAATGATCTACTTATTCAGTCTGTGTAACAGATTGTTGTGAGTTATACGCCTTTTTTTTACTATTGAAATTTTATTTTATACTTGTGTATAAAACACTTTAAATTATTATATTTTTCTTGCTTAATAAACACTAAAAAATTTCAAGTTACTAGAAAAGCTTTGAAATATATCAAATATATTCATATCAACTTGGATCTTTTGAGGTACATTTTTTAATTTTAAATGAATAAAACCTTTTATCCCTTGAATTTTTTTATCTAAATCTTTATATGTATTTTAATCTCAAATCAATCATCTTCAAAGGAAATGATTACAATCGTAACTTTCAAGTTATTATTGTGATAATTGTCTCTGAAGATGATTGCTTTAAATCATCTTAAGGATAGGGATTGCTGATAAAGGATTAATAAAAATCATTTTGAAAGTGAGGGTTTCTATTTATTTACAATATTTGCCTGTTAATGTATTACCTGGAAGTTTAAAAAATTATAAATGCTTATAGCTAATATAATAAGGACTACCCATTTCATTCCAATTTTGATGAATTATTATATATAAAACTTTATCAAACAATTAATTATATTCCCTTTCAATTTATATCCTCGCCTATGCCAATAAAAAATGTATGGTACTTACCACTAAACAATTAATGTGAATATCTTTTCTATAAAACATTTTTTACAATAACTGGTCCCTGCTTGGTGTACATAGCTATAAGAACAGAAATACTTGATTTAATTTTAAAATAGTTATTGGAACATTAATTACCTGAAGTTGTTAGGTTAGCATTTCACTGTTGACTTCAGTTGAGATGAATTTAGAGACTCCGGCTAAAGAATCTTTACATAAATATCCGGTAAATCGATTATATTTATAACCTAACTTTACAAATGTTGTAACAAAATTTAAGTGTGTCCTAACCTATATTAAGTTACATAAGGTAGTTCTTAATGTGTAATCAGTTATTACTTAAATAATATTATTTTACAGTTAACTCTTCTGTTTGGATTGTGTTGTTGACTAAGGTATAGAGAAATAAGAAATGGGTTGCCTTCATACTGAGTGAACTGTAGAATATTTCAACAGAGGTTGAAGAACAGTTTGTGGTAGAAGAAAATATAAGAAGGGGTTATTAATCTGATTCTACATAACACCTGTTGCAATTATGATAAATAAATCTAGAATATAGGATTACGCTGATATCTAAGGCTCTCTCGAGTCGGTGTGGTGTTGTCCAAGGTGACATTTCAGTTTTTACCCATAATCCTTTAAAATATATGCTTTTTCTTTGTTTCTAAATCTAAACCTAGGTTATAAATAATAAAAGAGACAAACGTTTTTAAGCTAGTAAGCTCTCAATAATTATAATTGTTCAGTAAATAGATGGGATGGAAATAAGGTCATATAACATGATATGTCAGGTTAGGCAAAAGCAACTGGTTTCATTGATAATAGATAATAAATGATTTTAATATATTAACTAAGTATTTGGTAATACCCTGTCTTTAAATAACTTGTTGCTGCATACGTAGAATATATTATTATTTTATGAAATTTAACTAAAACTGTGGGTAAATGGGGCCAGGTTATTAGTCTGGCAGCTAAAGTAATCGCATACGAACGGTGAATGAAGTTACGTGACTTTACAGTGCCCTTATGGATGTCACAGGGTGAAATTTAATTATCTATCTTCTATGTAATGTAATGGGTGAACAAATTTTTAAAAAATTCAAGATAATTATATTTATAAATACAATATCAAATATACACAATTCCTAATAAATATATATTCTGGGTAAAATTTAGAGGCGTGGTAATTACATGTTTCTAGTGTAGTGTCACTTTCATATGCTATCATATGCTAGACAATATTAATCTTATGTTTTATTCTTACGTGATATTGGTATTGGCATTGCGTTATAAGTTTTTTGTGTTTAAGAAACATGTTTCATAGATATTGGTAAATATATTAAATATTTTAAAACAAACAGATTTGCAAATTTAAAAATAAAAATCAACATAAACAGTTTTGAAATATTCATACTTTAGTGCAAACATTTAAAAACATATATTTCAGGGAAGGTTAAGATTTTGTAAAAGGAATTCTGTTTGTTTGAACAGAGTCGGGTTCTTTGTTAGAAAAATAATTAAAAAATGTAGACTGAACAAACCACTTATTATTCAGACGTGTTACGAACAGTTTGAATTTAATTTGTTTCTTTAGATGTCCTGAAAAGGTAGACCGTCGCGTGATGGATGCTGCTAATTCCTTACATTTTGTTCTACTAAGTGCGTTTGTTTAGATTAGCTGGAAGAGATTAGCCAAGGAAACGTTCAAGAGTCTTCCTCTGTTTTTATTTAGCTTGGAAGCTCTAAGACTAATCTAAAGTGAACTTTACAAACGGAGACTGGTTATTTTTCTTCTTAGCGATTTCTGATATTCATTAGCATAATTGAATATATCTAAAATTTATATTTGATGAAAGTGGGATCTTGAAGACATTTTCAAATATTCAGTTTTATTTATAATTTGGCTATGAAAAGCCGTAGGTGTAGTGTTATTTAACGAAATATATATTTTAAGTTTATTGTCCTAATTTGCTAATATGAAAGTAAAGAACAAACATATATGAAAGTATTGCAAGCCATTATAATTTAGTGAAAATGTATGATGAATTCTGTTTTAAGAGTCTTAATTTCATTAATCCTTGAGTAATTTTTAAAGAGAAAGGCATCTCTCCCCCTTTACCCTTGAGACGAAGCTTTATAACTCCAATATGTGTAGAGTGTCGTTATGTACATACAATAAGTTTTTGATATATTCCCGATATTTGTATTTGTGTAAGATACAATAATTGATGTACATATATATATATATATATATATATATATATATATATATATATATATATATATATATATATATATATATACCATAATATGTATTCTTGTGTATTAATAAAGAAACAAAACAATTTTCAATGACAAGAATAATTTATTGAATTTACAATTCAAAGCATTTCGTTGGCAAACAGTACCAACATTCTCAGGAATACTAGAAATTTAATATCAACCATACATTTGCAAACTAAATGCAAGAAACAGCATTGCCAAGTTTATTACAATGTTGTCTAGCTATTACTTTGCTGCCCCAACATTACAAACACTGAATATAGTAACAAATTTAGACTTTATTTGTATTTGTTCATCCTCATAAATATTCATTATCAGGCTTTTGTAATTTCTTTTACAAGCATCATATTTTCTAGATTAGGAAATATGTGATTATTTTTAATACAATGACTGGAAAAATTTCTGGCTTTTTATATGTAATGAAATGCTCTTTATATCTATTTTTAAGTTTTTTCTTAGTTTGTCTTATATAAACTTTATTACAATAATCGTATTCTAATTTATATACACCGTATTTTTCATGCATATTATTAATTTTATTATTATTATTTATTATATTTATTACTTTATTATTGTATTTGATACAAAAAATATGTACACAAATATTCTTACAAAAGACACTCTCGATATTATAAAATCTAAATTAAAGCAAAATGAGAGAGATAGAAAATTAGTATTAGAAATTATAAATACCTTAAAAATAATATTAAATAAAAATTATTTTTCATATAATATTAAAACAGGAAAATTGTCTAGCCATGGGTTCCCTTTTATCAAATATATTATCCGAAATATTTTTACAATGTATAGATGATAAAATAAATAAAATTATACAGGCATTAGATAAAAACAGCTATTGGTTTAGATATGTAGATGATGGTTTATATGCATCTAATTATAATGGTGTAAACTTATTAACTATTTTACATAAAATAAATGAAATAAATAAAAATAATAATTTTAGTTATGAAATAGAAGAAAATAATAAGATCAACTTTCTAGATATAACAATTATAGAACATAATAATGAATTTGAATTTAACATATATCGTAAACCGACAAAAACTAACCAAATTATACCTAATAATTCTAGCCATCCGTATAATCAAAAAATGGCTGCATTATACAATTTTATATATAGATTACATAAAATACCTATGAATAATGAAAACGAAATAAGAGAGAAAAACATTATCTATCAAATTGCAATTGAGAATGGCTATAAAAAGAAAACTGTTGATAAACTTAAGTATAATAATATTCTAAAGAAACAAAATAATAATCTAATTTACAAAAATAATGATGAAAACGTCATATGGACTTCATTTACATTTTTTGGTAATGAAGTAAAAAATATCTCAAAATTGTTTAAAAGTAGCAACATAAAATTCGCATATAATACCAATAATAAACTAATAAATATAATTAATAATAATAATAAAATTATTAATATGCATGAAAAAAACGATGTATATAAATTATAATGTGATTATTGTAATCAAGTTCATATAGGACAAACTAAGAAAAACCCTAAATATAGAAATGAAGAACATTTTAATGCATATAAAAAGCCAGAAATTTATAATTCAAATTTTTCCAGTCATTGTATTAAAAATAATTACATATTTCCTAGTATAGATAATATGATGCTTGTAAAAGAAATTAACAAAGGCCTGAGAATGAATATTTATGAGGCTTTAGAAATAAATAAATATAATACTAATAATAAGTTACTAAATGAACAAATACAAATAAAGTCTAGTTTTGATACTATATTCAGTGTTTGTAATGTTGGGGCAGCAGAGTAATAGTTTGACAACATTGTAATAAATGTGGCAATGCTGTTTGTTGCTCCCAGGTTGCAAATGTATGGTTGATAATAAATTTCTAGTATACCTGACAATGTTGGTACTGTTTGGCAACGAAAAGCATAGAATTGTAAATTCAATAAATTATTCTTGTAATTGAAAATGGTTGTATTTCTTTATATATATATGTATATATATATATATATATATATATATATATATATATATATATATATATATATATATCATAACCTTATCAACAATACGGCTATATTTGTTTTATTACAGCATGTTATTCTATTTTAATTGTTTATTGTGCATGTCTAATTAGCAAAATAAATCTATGAGCTAAATTTTCTGATGATGCCGACATATTTAGACTTGGTCATTACGGCTAGATTCTATTCATTTTGTGTTCGTTCCAGTCTAATTTTTTACAAAACATTGTGCTTATATATATACTTGAAAAAATCTGTTTTGAAATATTTCATATCTTTATTATATTTATAATAATAATTATTAAAATCTATGTTTGGCATGTACACTAGTTTATCCTACTTAGAGAATGTAGAAAAAGTCTACCTTATCAGTGTAGAATATTTGGTGGACAATAACATTCACTGGCCCTTATATATGAACTTGAAAAAATTTGTTTTGAAATATTTAATTTCTTTATCATATTTATAATAATGATTATTAAAATCTATGTTTATCATGTACACTAATTTATCCTACTTAGAGAATGTAGAAAACGTCTATCTACCTTATCAGTGTAGAATATTTGCAGGACAATAACATTCACTGGTTCTTCTATTTTTAATACGAACGTCATTTATTACGAAGATCAGACTTTCTCAATGAGAAGAAAGGTGGCTATTTTCTGATTATACGTTCTTTATTATTCATAAGGGATTGTAAAAAAATTCAAATTTTGCTGCACGTTACGTTTGAATAGTAAAGGACGTAAATTATCTAATATTTTTTTAATGAACACAAATTGAAAAAACACGTGCTAAAATTTAAGATTATAAACTTTTAATTAAAGGTTTCGAGCTTGTATCTTGCCACTACAGTGATCTGTAATAACAATAATTCTTGGAAATAGCCGTTAAAGTAATTGCTTTCCAAGCAGAGGTTTAATTGTTGAAGTTATTTAACGACCGAAATAAACCTCGATTCAGTGTTACTTAACGCTAAACCGTAAGGTTAGAAAGGCAATAGCTTGTAAACTTAGTCTGCATGCAATAGTACTGGTATGTTGATAAATTCAAAATTAACGGTATAAGCGCAAAGAATAGGCGGTAATTCAGGGCTATATAACGTAATTTATGTCTTTACCCAACAACATATACATTGATAAGAGAACCAAGAATGAACATAGGCAACATAGAAATCCTCCAGATAAGACTAACATATTATAACTAACCAAATTTATAACACTATCGAACATTATAACCACTTTATTTCATAAACGTAAAGTAAATCTGTAAAATAATCTTTAAAAAATAAATTAGTTTCTTAAATTGAAGAAAGATTAGTACAAATATTTTACAGTCAGTAAAAAATATTATTCAAATATTTTACGCTCTTCGGAGTTAATAAGCTATTTGCTTAAAAAACCAAAAATTTAACAAATCATAATTACTTTTAAAATTCTGTTCAAGATTTTCATTTCAGAAAAAAAAGATTTTGGAATCATCTTCAGACGCAAAATTGTTGTATAAAATATTATCCATGCATCCATGCATAATTTTCCAAACTCAAAAGTATCAATAGAAATCCCAAAACAGTTGATAAAATATCATTAAATGAAAAAAAAATACGAAGTTTATGGTAAATTATATCAAGTTAAATTAAATACTCTGCTACATTTTGCATTCAACATCTCAGAAAAACAGACCTTGAATTCAACACCTGGTTTGTTTTTGATGTATTTGTATTGCTTGACATGTGAATTTATGTTTTCCGAAGGATATGTTTATAAATAGTGTTTTAGTTGATGACCACACCTATAGCAACGTTTTGAAACTAGTTATAAATTTGTTGGTATATCCTCTAGGTTTGTAAAGTTTTCGTAATATATTTGGGTGTAATAGTTTTAACTATTATACAAATTGTTGTATGATTACATAAAAGTTGAACTAGATCATTATATAATTTAGTAATTAGACTTTTAAAGATTGAAAGATTAAAATTTACACATTTTGTTTTTATTGTTTTTGAAAAAGTAAATAAAACTCTCGAGTTAGGACATCGACACAACTAATTATCTGCTATAGTACCGTACGGTTCAGGGTACAATAAATGTCTATTAATGAAGACTGTCTGTTATTAGCGACTCAGGCCTGAAAGCTAGTTCTTCAAAACATGTACTGTAACTTCATCTATCTGATAGAGTCACAACGTTTCTTACTGAATGAAACATTTTTATTTCTGTTCATTTTGTTGCCTACCCTTAAGATAAACCGCGTCACGTAAGTTCTACTGATATGGTCGCAACTTCTCTTACTGATTGAAATACTTTTTGTTCTGTTGACTCTACCTACACATAAGCTAAAGCTCTAGCCATGCACTGCCTAATGCTTTGATAGGGAACCTTCCTCACTGAATGAGAACATTTTTGGGATTTTAACTTTACTTCCTACCCATAAGCTAAAGCTCTAGCCATGCACTGCCTAATGCTTTGATAGGGAACCTATCTCACTGAATGAGAATACTTTTGGGATTTTAACTTTACTTCCTACCCATAAGATCAATACAGCGACAAAGAAGTAATTCTTGCTATTTGATCTGTTATTGCAATATAAACATTGACCCTCTTCTATGTTTCAATGTTTTGAATGAATATAATAATAACACTAATAATTAGTTTAAGTGGTCTTAATCAAATGTATTAAGTTATAATTATCTAATAATATAGGTAATTATCTGAACGTTTTTTAACCATTTATATAATATAGTTTACCTCAACTTTTAAAATGGATGAAATTCATTTATTATATAATTGTAATTTATTGATGTGCTATAATATGTATAGTGTGGTACATTTATTTATAATATATTATTAGTCTCTCATGTGCTTACTTTTTAAGAGAGACCGTGTGCAGTACGGGTATGCATGTGTGGGAGTGTTATTTAATATTTATGAATTCACTGCATGTAACGTAGTATAGTATTGTCGATCACCTTAGACTTATAAATGTGCTCTATTATAGATGAGTTTGTTTTAGATAATTATATTTACTGTATATTAATTTGGCAAACGTGGAGTGCGGACTCTATATTTAAAGGGAAAAAAGTACACGACTACATGTACTTATAGTCAAGCTTATTTACTGACAGCTATTTATAATATTGTATAGTAAAATACAAATTAAATTTTCTATTGTGTATTATATAGGATATTATATATGCGAAGACCTTCAGAAAATTTAGAATTTTTTTATATGTACCACCGTTTCTATTAACTTGTAAGTATCTTTATATATTTTTGTAATATACAGAATTTTCTTCTAGGCTAAAATATTTATTATATTACCCCTCAAGCTCACACACAGAACAATCCTACTATACACGTTTATGAGTTATTTAAAGCGAATAATTTGTTTACATGGAAAAACGTCCGCGTTATATATCGTTGGACAAAGTAAATTTATTCGTTTCATTAAATGCCAGATATTTGCATAGTAATGTTTTTCACCTAAAATATTTACGTTACTAATGAGCTAATAGACCTTTTTAGACTTATAAAATATAAGTGTGTAAAGAAAAAAAACATGACAAAATGTTTTTGAATATATCTGAAATAAAAACCAGTCGCTCAAACCAATTGAAATATAAAGAGAATCAAAGATTTAAAAAATAACACCCATTTATTATATAGAAACAATACAAATTTAAAAATCAATTTCATGGAATAATTATATTTTCAGGTCAAAATTTATTTCTTTATGTTCTTAATTGGATATCTATATCTATCTATCTACCTGTGTGTGTGTGTGTCTCTCTCTCTCAATATATATATATATATATATATATATATATATATATATATATTTATACAGCCTGCTAACAATACGGAGACCATACATTGGTCATTTTGCATTCAAACTGGCAGCCGGGTACTTGTGGCAGCCGTATACGGTTGCCACAAAGTAATCCATGATAATGGAACACCCTTTGACAATAATCGAAATAAAAACCATGTCAATAGGTGTAAAAAGAAGTGTTTTATTGGAGCTATACTGTATTTGGAAGTTCTAAGTTCGTTCTGAATTTTTAAAAAATAATTTGTAATAAGCAAACGGTACTCGTATTGATAGCAGAGTGAACGGGATTTGTATATCACAAGTTCGTAACATTTCCGCCAGAGGCAGCATAGTCGTCTCCTGTATATAAATTTACTGTATATTTCAACCATTTCCTAACATTATGGCAGCCACAAACTAGGCAACATTGCTGGCATCCACATAGATATCAATCGTACTATATAATGTATATATTTGAATTGGACAAAGAATAGCTGGAGAGTGACCACTCGGGGGTTTTTGATGATGCTGAATTCAATGCCGTCATCGAAAGTCACCGGGGATATACTGCTAAGGCTAAACCCATGTACAAAAGGGGTTGAATTATGGTAAAAATGTCAGACGCTTAAGAATCGCGGGATAATAACCGTTCGGGGGTTTTTGAGGATGCTAAATTCAATAGCGTCATCTAGAGTCACCTGGGGTGGACCGGATGTGACTCTACGTAGGTACCAAAGGGATGGTTTGGGGTAAAAAAGTCAAAAGTCAAAAAAATAACTAGAAAATAACCACTCGGGGGTTTTTGGTAAGTCGGAATTCAATGCCGTCACCGAAACTCGCCGAGGATGCACGGGCGTGGTTCCTCGCTAGTACAAAAGGGGTGAATTGGGGTGAACAAGTCAAAAGTGGAAAAATCGCTGGAACATAACCACTCGGGGGTTTTTGAAGATGCTGAATTCAATGCCGCCGTCGAAAGTAACCGGGGATGAACAGATGAGACTCTACGTGAGTGCCAAAGGGATGATTTGGGGTAGAAATGTCAAAAGTCAAAAAAATACTAGAAAATAACAACTCGGGGAATTCTGATAAGGCGGAATTCAATGCCGTCACCGAAAGTCACCGGAAATACATTGGTGTGGTTCCAAGATAGTACCAAAGGGGTGAATTGGGGTGAGAATGTCAGAGGTGAAAAAATCGCTAAAAAATATCCGCTCGGTGAATTTTGATGATGCTGAATTCAATGCCGTAATCGGAAGTCTCCCGGGATGTACTTGTGAGGCTAAACTCACGTACCAAAGGGGTAGAATTAGGGTAAAAATGTCAGATGTCTAAGAATCGCGGGATAATGAGTGTTCAGGGGGTTTTGAGAATGATAAATTCAATAGCGTATTCTAGAGTCACCGGGGATGGACCGGATGTGACTCTACGTAAGTACCAAAGGGATGATTAGGGGTAGAAAAGTCAAAAGTAAAAAAATAACTAGAAAATAACCACTCGGTGGTTTTTGGTAAGGCGGAATGTAATTCAGTCACCGAAAGTTGCCGGGGATGGACTGATATGGTTCCACGCGAATATTAAAGGGATGAATTGGGGTGAAAATTTCAGAAGTCAAAAAATCGCTGGAAAATAACTACTCGGAGGTTTTTGAGGATGCTGAATTCAATGCCGTCATCGAAACTTTCTGGGGATGTACTGGTGAGGTAAACCCATGCACCAAAGGGGTTGAATTAGGGTCAAAATGTCAGATGACTAAGAATCGCGGGAAAATGACCGTTCGGTGGTTTCTGAGGATGCTAAATTAAATGACGTCATCTAGAGTCACCGGGAATGAACGGTTGTGACTCTAAGTTAGTACCAAATTGATGATTTGGGGTAGAAATGTCAAAAGTTAAAAAAATTACTAGAAAATAAAAACTTGGGGATTTTAGATTATACGAAATTCAATACCTTCACCGAAAGCCACCGGGGATCCACTGTTGTGGTTCCACGCGAGTAGCAAAGGGGTAAATTGGGGTGAAAATGTCAGAAGTAAAAAAACATCGCTTGAACATAACCGCTCGGGGGTTCCTGAGCGTGCTGAATTCAATGGCGTCATCGAAAATCAACGGGGATGGACGTATGTGAGTCTACGTTAGTGCCCAAGGGATGATTTGGGGTAAAAATGTCAAAAGTCAAGAAATTACTTGAAATTTACCACTCGGAGGTTTTTGAGGAAGTTGAATTCAATACCGTCATCGAGAGACACCAGGGATTGACGGGTGTGGGCTCTACGGGAGTAGCAAATGGAGAATTGGTGTAAAAAGGTCAGAGGCCAAGGGATCGTTATAAAATGATCATTTGGGGTTTTTAATAATGCTGAGTCTAATCCTAGCACCGAAGTTGGCCATGCACAATCCGGGATGGGACTGCGGTTGTCGCTGTGGGTGAATTGAGATAAAACTTGCCAGAATCTACAATATTGCCCAAAAATGGGCATTCGAAGATTTTCGAAGGTCCTAGTGACTTGTCATCAAAATTCGTCGGGGACGTACCAAGGGGTGATTTGGGGTAATATATCCCATTGACTATAAATCGCCCTTAATTTGCATGTTTGCAACTATGCAACATAACCAACAGAAGGAGTCGGGTTCGCGACCTTATCTTGGACAGAAGTTATGCTACATCTATTTACAGAAATGTTTGTGATATGAAAATATAAACAGGCGGCACTCCGGTAGCAGTTCTAGCACGTTTGTTTACGTCATGTCTGTCAAACTAATCTTTATAACTTGGAGCAGTGTTTCAATGTAGCCTGTCCATGTGCTTTAAGAGTTTTAAAGACTGTATGCTTGAACGATTCAACTTGAAAAGATAACCGTTTGTCCCAAATTGATAATTTTATAAAAATTAAAATTTTTATTTAATTTTAAAAAATGTATTTTTTCTACCCAAGTGCCATATATTTTCTTTCCATTTTTACTTAGCCTATCTAAACTTTTAAGTTTGTTTTCTCATTCTTCTTCGGGTAATTAATTTTCTTCTCTTTTCGTGTTTTTTCCTTTTGTTCTTTTAAAAAGGATGGTATCATTAGCGGGAGCAGCAGAATGACTTTTCAGCCATCCGTTAATGAAAAAATTCTATAAATTGTTATAAACAATGTAGAATTTGTCCAGCAACAAAAAATAGAAACACTTTGTAAGCTGTCTTTGTACAGCCAATATGTCTACAATGTTCAGGGCCGCTGTGTAAATACTCCTGTCAAAATTGAGTTATTATTTGTAATGCCAGTTTCCATAAATAAAGCTTATAATGTGTCAAATGATATCTTGTATATAAAGTTAAGTGTGTACAATCAGTGAACAAGAAATAATTAGTGTATGTTAATTATTGTGCGATTATAAGTCTTTTTAGCTAAACTGCGCTAAAATCTGTAGGTTTTATTTACTACAGTTTTCAATTAGTAAATAAAATATAACTGATCTCAAAACTACGTTTACCCTACTAGTCACATTGCAATCAGAATATTCAAAAACGATTTTTATAAAGTAAATGCAAGATAAATTGTTAAACCACACAATAAATCACACTTAGATATTTCGTGCCTGTGAACTACAACGGCAGTAGTAATGTGACAGAAATTGCAGGTCACATGTATTGTATACATGAACCTAAATAACATCTGTGCGAGTGTTGTCAGTTTATATTACGATATCAGGCTGTCTGGTGTAAACAAACATAGGTCCAAGCCAAACAAAGATAAAGGCTCGCACTCCACAAGTACTCTCGTGGACGAAGGCCCGAAAAACAATGGTAAATATTTAAAATTCTTTATTTCTACATCTCTGAAGATTATATGTAAGGATATAGTTCTTCCCAATGTATATTGCAGTGTAGCTAGGAATCAAAATGTTGTCGGTAAGGAATGAAATAAATCTATTATGTTTATCCTCGATATTCTAGTCCCAAGAGTAACTTTAATGTCTATGGGACTTTCACTCACTTTAGAGTTGCATGAAAAACTGTTTCAAGTACGGTGATCATTGGTAAGGAAACAAATACAGTTGTGCATGGATAATTCAAGGTAGATGGGACCGAGACACCGTCGGATTACCGAAAATTTGGATTACACGGAAATAGCTTCCTGTACACTAGAAATAACAGGAGTTCTATTGAACCCTAATACTATAATTAAGAATGGACAAAATACGTATGTAAAACTTTATTGATTACAGTACATACATAAATTAATGTTGCTTGGCTCTTTAAGACTACTGTACTGACTTGCTTGCGAGGATACCATATGATATGAATACCATACTAAGTATCGGCAATTGTAGCTAAAGAAAAGCCGATGCCCGTTGTAACTTTTATGAGGACGCCCAATAATTTGATCGTAGATAGTCTTTTTGCTTGCCTACCCTAAAAATAAAACGAGGTACTGTTTCCCTACCCAGTAAAATATCAGTGAATCTTAAGTATAGTGAAAAATTACCGTGATCATCGGTAGTAAATATTTATGATTATCAACGTCTAAAGATTGACTACAAAACGTTTTATAAGCACTTGGTTAGAGTTGCGTAACTGAAGTAATTTTCTATCAACGAAGAATAGAGAATATTCAAATTGAAATATTAAGTTTGTAATTAGGAGTTATTTATTAACTGGTATTGCTAGAGGTAGGATTCGTAAAATATATAACAAAGGAGACAGTTTTTAGAAGTGATTGAGAATTAGCAGACTTTGTTTTGAGATCAGACACAGCCGAACGAACTAAAATCATTCTGATACTAACTATAAAAATGTATGTAACATGTCGACCGAAGAACGGAGAGATTTTTTAAAGTGAAAAAAAATCTACAAAACAGTCATTATCTTTTACGTCTTGTTTTTTTAACAAGAAATACCATCATAATGACTAATTTCATTCTGACACTCTGTATAACGCTATTTCACAGCTAGTTTTTGAAGACTGGTTCCTCAGTTATATTCGCCAAAATATTTGTAAATTTTTTCACCATAATAATAATAATAAATCAAATTGTAGATATGCGAGCCAGGAGGGATACGGTTAAAGATAGAATTAAAGAAGAAAATTAAAATATACTTAAATCTTATCGGATATGTTTTCAGGTAAATTCAACGGGTCTTAATGAATTAACCTCACAATCAAGGTGAAATGTCATCCTTTCGGAAAATATCTAAGGGAGGAATTAAATAATTTTTTTAACCTGCCAACAACGACTACCAGGAAAATTTAATGAGTGTAGTTAAAGAAGAACTTTTAGAAAAAAATTGCTCTTTACTCAAACACAATTGTACCTATAACAACTTATGACAAATCAAATATGGTTGGTAAATAAAACAGATGTATTACATTGCTTACCGAAAGCGTTTTTCCCCGTGATGCCTAGCTGCAATGCAATATACATTGGGAAGAACTATATCCTTACATAATATTATATTCTTTAGAGATGTAGAAGTAAAGAAGTTTAAATATTTACCATTGCTTAAACCGCCTGAACTGCTTTCTAGTTTTATTGACAGAAAACCACCTATGATACCTGAATCCTTAAATAAATAATTAAAATATTTTGCCCTTAACTTGATTAAATGTGTATTTTGGAACTAAAATGTCATATATTCGTGAAAATTTTACTCCTTGTTAGAATACTATATGCACCCTTTTAAAGCATATGCTCACAGAAAAATAAAACTTTTTTTTGTTACATTTGGCTGTCGTAAGTACAGAAATACTATTATTTCAATATTTATTTTTTTTACCCGAAAATGGTAATTTGTACTCAATTGAACCTATAAAATATAGACGTGATCAATGGGCCTACGTGAACAAAAAATTAACATTACATGAGATTCGACCAAATAAAAGCCTTCTTATATTTACAATGTACAATATAGGTAGATTTTTCTGGTTACCTACCTGAGGTAAGGGTGATACAATATATCGAAAAAGTTTATTGAAATAAAGTAAGAAATGTATAGCCATTACGTCTAAGCTAAATTAGAACAGATGTAAATTGGCCTTTACATTCATTCGTCGCAGAAATTGAACACCACACAGACACAGTGTTTGTTAATCCGCGTGGCATGGGCTTGATAGGCACTTATACTTAATATTGTAGGCGGTAGTGGACTCAGCACCCTCCAAAACACTACGATTGATCATTTTCTATTTTGTTTTGGCTTTCTCACAATTATACCCCAATTCATCATCTGCTACTCCCATAGAGGATCACTTGTGTATCCCCATTGACGATCGGTAATGGTACAAGGCTCAACACCATTAAACTCCCCAAGTGATCATTTTCCATTTTTTTTTTTTTTGCCTTCTGACAATTTTCCCCCAATTGACTCTTTTTCTACTCCCGTAGCGCCACACCCATGCATCCCCTTATAATATTGAAGACGATATTTTACTCAACAACCTCCAAAACATTACGATTGATCATTTTCTAACTTTGTTTTGCATTCTCACAATTATACCCCAATCCATTTTTAGCTACTCCCATAGAGGGTCACCCGTGTATCCCCATTGACGTTCGATAACGGTGAAAGAAACGGCACCATTAAAACCCATCCAAATGATCATTTTCAATTGTTTTTTGCCTTCTGACAATTGTACCCCAATTCACCCCTTTTCTACTCTCGTAGAGCCTCGTCCGTGCATTCCCGAATAATATGGAAGACGGTATTGGACTCAGCTACCTCCAAAACACTACAATTGATCACATGCTAGCTTAGTTTTGCCTTCTCACATTTATACTCCAAATCATCATTTGCTACTCCCATAGAGGATCACCCGTGTATACCTATGACGTTCGATAATGTTAAAAGACTCCGACTGATCATTTTCTAGTTTTTTTTTTGTCTTCTTTCATTTATACCCCAAGTCACTCCTTTACAACTCCCATAGAGCCTAACCCGTTCATCCCCATTTAATTTTTTTCACAGTAGTGGACTCATCATTCTTAAAAACACCCCAATTGATTATTTCCTAGCTTTTTTTGGGTTCTGATATTCTACCGTAATTGATCCTATTGCTACTCCTGTAGAGGCACACACTTGTATGCCCGTCAGCTTTCAATAGTTGTACACGTTTATGAAAACTAACAAACAGGACTTATCTGAGTTGAGTAAATAATTGGGCAGCTGAAATAAAGAAGGGACATACTAATGTTTATGTTTTCTCCGTGACTACACACACGTGTCTTAGAGTCTAAACATTTGACTAGTCAGATAGTCGCACCAAAGTGGCAACACTGTTGGTTCTCGTATTGTTAGTAGCGTGGGAATAATATACACACCGGCTGCCATATTGTTATTAGACTGATCGAAAATATACACTGGCTGCCATATTGATGCCTAAATGAAATGCTGCCGTATTGATAGTACTTCAGTCAATTTTGTATTTTTAAGATTTTATGAAATTAAAGTACATGGAGTAGTATAATGTTTATTAGAAATAAATTATACACGACGAAAAACATGTATACTTCAGTCTTTCAAGTGGCTGCCATATGGTTGCAAAATGAAATGCTGCCATATTGATAACGGGATGTATATATATATATATATATAAGCTTTTACAAAAAACGTTTCTTTCTCTTTTTCTAGGTACCCTATCAATATAATTCTTTTACCAAATTCCTAAAAAATAAGTGTTCTACAAGAAACACCTAGAATATTTTTTTGAAACACCTTATATATTTTTATAATTACCAGTATTTTTTATTTATATCCTTTTTAGAAGATAGGTTTGAATGTTAGTCCTTGAAGCACCAAGAAAGACAGATAACCAGGACACCAGTTTGAGTTTTTTTCCTAACACCATATTTAGAACACACTGCACGTTTTATCTCTGGTATAAACGTATTCTGTGTTGGGGGAACATGCTCAATAAAGTACCATTCGGTCAGTCGTGCGGGCCTAGGTTCAACACTTGGCCATTCGAATATAGGCTTTTTACATCTGGACCAAATCCATGAATGATGTTAGACCATATTAATTGGAGTCTAACTTGCAGGTGCTCACATTTAGGATTAGACGTTTTCAAAATAATGTAGGAGTTCAGAACTGAAATTTAGAGAAATCGCTTAAACATTCTTATGAACCATTTTAGGCCTCGTTTCCTATCTAAGAGAAATATGTTCAAGATCTGATCCCTGAGATATACTCCCCCCTCTCTTTCTTATAGGCATTGACCAGAGCACGTTTCACTTGATCGTTATCAGCTTTATATCGCCTATCCTATATTTAATGATTATGGAATGTCTAGATAAATGTAACGAATCTTTCTGTTCCTATTTTAGAACCTTGATGTAACCACTGCAGAAAGCAGATATTTCACCTTTTTTCAAGTTTGATATTTTTTATCTCCTCATGTATATTTTTCCTTGAAAACGTAAGAGTTCCCCATGTACCAGTTTTTTGTTTTAAAAAATGGTGACAGGTCAGGGGAGTTGTACAAGTTTCACCATCAACACCGTGTGATCTTTGTCTAACAATGGTTTCATCAACAGTGGTGATTTCATTACTGTCAGGAGTGATTATATCACATTTACTATGAAATGTTTTCCATCAAACAATAACCTCAGGCCTAGAGAAAAGTAAACTTTTAACTTAAGTTGTAACTAGTGTAATGTATAGTTTTGGACAACTGTTATGTAAATTATAAAGAGTTATTTCTGCTTGTTTAATCTATGAAGCCAAATGGCAATTTATCAAATTTTAATATTTAAGTTTGTAAATTAGTGGTAAATTTTCCAGTATATTATTTGTAAATGTAATAGGTCTTCAGTGTTTTTTTTTTTTGTTTCTTAAATCCAGAAAATCTTTTATCATAATATTTGTTCATAATATAGGTTGGCGTCAAACAATACATTTTTATTAATAGGCTTGATATTTAAAAATCATAGGAAACTTAAATTTTTATAATTTTATTTCATAACATAACAGGAACAAGGTGATGTTATAGTTGTCGTCCAGTGTAGTTGCATTATGATGTTGTATATAATAATTTATTTTTTATATTAACAAAATTTTAAATAAATAAATATAAACAAATAAATAGCATATTAATATATTAAATATGTATATATTTTAATGTTTTCAATGTTTTGATATTTTGTCATCTTCTCGTTCACATTGAATAAACGTTAATTTATTAGCTCAACTACAATATTGTTTTCTAATAATTTTGTTGAACGTTCTTTTAAGAGACTGTTCTCTCATATTGTTGCTCGTACTTTCTGTTTATATTGTTGTGAAAAATTAGATAATTTTACTTTTGTGTGTAATATTCACATAGAATTATACAATAATACAAGACATTCGCAATAATGTATGCGTACAGTAGTTACTAGAATTCTCAGCTTTTCAATAATTGTTAAAAACTATTCATCGAGACTTCACACTTCTTTATTTTCTCGATGAAATAAAAATTTAATTGAATTCAATTAATAATTAAAATATTATTACTCATCTAAAACAACAAAAATAACGATCTTTGACATGATTATTAAGTTTTCATTATAATGATGTATACTAGTATTAAAACTTTGAGGGATGCAAAAGGAACTGCGTGACGAGGATGGGTTACTCCTAGTTTATAGCATTCGATCAAGGGTAAGGACATAATGTCGCAGGTGCCTGATAAGGGAAAACACAAAACCGAGTATGTGAAGTGTTATCATTGAACCTGTGTAATGAATTTAAAACCTGTGTTAGAAAAGCGTACTTTAGGCGTAAATATATTTTAAACTGATTTGACATGAAATGAACTTAGTAGTTACCTAGAAAAATACTTGTTGACATCATGTGACGAAAATACTTATTTACGTTCGTATAATTGACCTTTTGCAATATTTATTAACCGTTTACTATGTGAAAAATATTTTTGAGACAGTTTAAGGCTGAAACAAATCCTAAAATTATCATTTAAATCAAAATATTGTGAATAAATTAAAGTATTTATAGACTCTATATTACAATATAAATATATAACTTTGTTATAGGTCAGAGGAAATAAGAGCTAAAAATAAAACAAACAATCTTTCTAATTAATTTGATACGTATCTAAATTAAAATATATCTATGTAGGACTGACAATCGGTTAAAAGTAAACTTCATTTAAATTTAATAACCATTTACACTTTATCCAGTATTTTGTTTAATAACGCACTGTAATATATTCCGTAGTGACTACAGTAACCTGTATGGTGGACAGATATCAAGCCCATATTAAATTAGTGTTATTACTAGAACATCCTATACTTGACACTTGGAGTGATTACAGAATTGTGTGTAGATTGCGAAATGCAATTAACAGATTGTGACCGGAGGAAATGCAATATGCACAGAGAGAACATCATGGCGATATTGTTGGTAAATTCATCTTATACACCGTAGAAGTAAAACCTTTATATACAAACACGTATCCTAAATACTTCCAAATATTAAATTATTAATAACAAATATAATGATTGTCAACTGAAATAATATTATGTGGATAAAATATTGTTTAAATTATTCTTGTTTAAATACGTTTATTATATACCTTCTCACATTGCATATTATATAATTATTGTTGATGGTGTTAACATTTAAATGTAATATTTACATTAAGTTTTTGAAATATTTGTTTATTGGAAATTCATGCATCAACTCAAGTACCTTGAAAATAAATTCCATTATTATAAAAAAATGCTGTAGCTCAATAGATCTTTCTTAACATGGGTAGACATTTCTAAGGATTCGATTTTACATCAATCACTTCAATAAGAGTTTGACCTAAGAGATTAACGGTAAAGTGATTTTCAATCCGTACTGTATGACCAATTATAACACAGATCAGAAGTATTTAAGTCAAATTCAAACATTAATATAGACAGAAATACTAAATCGTATTTCAGAAAAAGACTTCAACGTACTTGAAACATTAAATATATTTACTTTTTGCTATAAACCTAAGAGACAATTTTAGCTAATAAAGACTTCTAAAAGGCGCTAGATATAAGGAATTAGACTCATGTGACACGGAAAGCTAGTGAAACTCACTCAATTATTTTGTTAGCTATTACAATTGAAGTCAATTTCAAGCTATATTCTGTTTTCTACTATACAAATTCTAACAACATACACTGTAAAAACTTTCGGGTCAACGTTAAAGAAAGAATTACAGTTGTAACTAAATGTGTATTTAATTCACATTTTCTAACAACATTACGAGGAATATATAAGGCTGACATGCCTTAAAGCAAAATCAAACGAGAAAACAAAAAGTTAATGAAAATTTAGTTAGATGACAATTGTTATAATTAGGAAGTTAATTGCTTGGTAAATTAGCTGTTTGCTTAATGTGTACAATGAAGATTGAAACGTTATAGTAAAGGATGGAAGAAAAACTGTCTATGAAGTAAATAGTATCACAACGTAGTGAATGGGTGCCAGCTGTTTAACAAGCACTATATTTGGCAAACTTACAGTTTTACCACCTCGTACTGATCTAATTGAATGTTATAAAGTTATATAGTAGCACTAAAATCATATTTTTTTATATTCATGTTATTCAACTCAGGAATATTTAACTTGAACACAATAATAAACTAAGTGTAAAATACCGCGTCTGTTATTGGCAAAGCGTAAGTAGAAACATGGATAACTATGATAATGTCAAAATCATCAAATTCAAAATCGATTGAAAAGTGTAAAGATATTGTGAATAAAAAAAACAAACATACACACACACATACATATACACATACAAACATACTCACATACTCACAACACAATACACACACGTACACACACACACACACACACACACACACACACACACACACACACACACACACACACACACACACACACACACACACACACATACACTTACACACACACACACACAAAAACACGCGCATATATATATATATATATATATATATATATATATATATATATATATATATATATATATATTTTATTGAGAAAAAATCCATTTTATTGTTTAATATTACTCATCTTAATAGGTCTTTTTTTATTTAGAGCTAGATACGTCAACAATTAAAATTGTCATTAATTTATCTTGGTAGTAATTTGACGATAATATTTGACAATTTTTATTTTGACAAAAACTTATTTTTTATTAAAATCTATTATTTTAATATAAATATTTAAAATCTATTACTATCCGTTTTTATATAACATAATGCAGCTTCCAATACACAATGGCTATTTTATTTATCTATTTAATTAAAAGACGCTATTTATAAAAATGCTCAAACAATCCACTTTACTACTATTTAAATGTTACAGTTTGTCATCTATTCATAGGAACATAATTAGTCCTATTAAGATCTATTACCCATTGGGTGAAAAATTGTGAAAGTCATTTTCTTGTTTGTAACAAATATGTAAAATAATATGACAGTTTTACTGCATATAAAATGAAGTTAAAACCTTTTACGAATGCAAGAATTAATAACAACTTTACCATTATATTCAGTTGTAAAAGCGTAAAAAAATGTATTTCTTACGTTTTCAGGTAATAGCAGAGCTTCGATTCCGAATCTATTTTTAAAGTCTCTTTCCACTATGATTGGTATTATACTGATATAAAGTGAACACCCATGTTTCCCGTAACGGCAACGAACCTCAATAAATTCTTCTCAATAAAAATTTTAATTTTATAAATATTCCTTTTTGCATATATTCTTATATTTTCACTGGATATTAAATATTGTTTCTAATTTTATGGTAATAAATAAAATAATATATAAACAGGTTTTACTGCCTGTAAATATTTTTAAAAAAACAATACATATGTGATATAATGTTATTTTAATCTATTGTATTCATACAATAAACCATTAATAATGACGTTATATTATTATTATATTTCATCACTTTTTTTCTGATGTCAGAACATAATCACAAAATATAAATTCACAATTTGAACCAATTTTATTAAATATTCACTGCCGATGTCTATTCTTAACGAAGTAATTATTTTAATAACATTAACTGTACCACCATCTTATTCAACATTTTGTGGTTTGTTTTGTGGAGGTGGGCACGAAGAATATAGAAGTAGCAAAGGCGGGTTAAACTTTGAACTTCAAGTTGCCATGGAAGCGATTTAGCTCTCTATGTTTCAATCTATTTGAAATACATTATTTATTCTTGGCTACGAGCGATTGAAAGGGTTCATAATGCAAAAACCTGTAATATGACTGAGAGAATGTAATACTTTTCTGACTGAAATATTCTATAGTTGAATCGCACTGTCGTTCCTTCTAAACAACGTAATCAGAAAGTCATTATATTTCAGATACCAAATCTTCTATCTATGATGGCATATCCTTGCTTCATTTCTGAAACGACAGAACATCTAGGAGATTATATATACTGTATGTATATGTATGATAAAAAACAAGTGAAATTTAGAAAGCTTAAGAGCTACATTGAACATCAGTATAATGAGGTGTTTTTTTCAAGTTCTTCTATTAATTCACACTCTCCTTATACCTTGTACAAATTTTCAAACGTTATTGAAATAAGTTTTTAACTATCCAATCAAGTTCAAATACACTTTCGTAATACTATAGTGGTCGAAAATTGATGTTAAGACAAGTTATTCAAAAATTTATCCATAACTTAAATTTAAAAACACCTGATGCACCGGTCGGATTCGAACTGAGAAGCTACGTGTTTGAAATCCAGCACTCGGGGACTAAGGTAACTTTCCCGTATCTAAAAACAGTTACATAAAGATGTATATAATATAACAAGAGATAGGTCCCTTGCAATAGTGAAGCATTGTTAGAGGTGAATAGAATCAAACGCTATAGGCCACCATAAACTTCATAAATTATAAAAAAAAGAAAGGGAATAAATTTTAATATACAAAAATAAGGGTCCAACACAATATTAAATATAGAGAAGAAAATGAGAAATTGCAAGGTAATTCGCTTCCTATTTTACCACTTAATGTTGTGATTCTGTCATATGTATGTACATATTTATAATAATATGTAATTATAATGTGTAATTATAAAATAAAATGTAACTAAAATAAAAACTTTTCTTGTCGACCTAAGTAGGAATCAACTTTACCATTTTTTGTTCTATTATACATGTTTTTAAACTGGAATATTTATTATTATTTTTTATATTTAATATTTAGTAATTATTAGTTTGTAATAGCTTTTTCATTGGAAAAATTTTAATCTAAAATACAGTACTGCAAAACGTGTTATATTTAAAGTGAAAATCATTAATAAATTAAAGAAACAAAAATTACTAAATAATATAATAAAATGTTATTATTCCTAAAAAAAACTATTTTGAAAATCTCTAGAAATTTAGAATAGATTTTTAAAATACTTTTTATTTTAAATATTTAAATTATAGTATGAGGACAACTGTCGCTTGGAGACAAAGGTCGGTATCAATTGATTAATAATTACACGTAGATCATAACGGAAAATAAAGTGAGGGAGAAGATTTCCACAATTTGATTTAAAACTTTGAAAGCTATAACACTATTATGTTGGTATTGCGGCGAGTTTTAGAGATTTTCATATTTGGAAGACAGAAGGGTTTTCATTTTATCCATCGTTTAATCAATTTATCCCATCGATGCAACTGACATTTGAGACGATCGAACACTGATATCTCTCGACGCTGGGTAAATCACACTTTATTTTGTGTTCAGCTTCAACAATGAGTTCGTAAATTGGTTGAGAGTTTTGCAACTAACAGAATGCAAAAAACACACCACAAGATAATTTTATATTCAGTATGGTATTTCTCTTCATATTCTCACTACATATTGTACCTAATTCTAGAAGTAGCTATAATCATTTAGAACATAATGAATTAATAGTTTTGACATATTTTCAATCAGGCCTACGTTAAAATATTTATATTTCCATTTACCCCAAAATGCACGCCAGCGATACAATTTATTGAAATTTTTGAAATGCTACAAACATATTATTTTAAAAAAGCTACAACAAATTTACATTTAAAAAAACTCTTTTGTAAAGTAAACCGAAAATTTAAAATGTATATTACCATCTGGTACTGACTAATATTTATAAACATGATTCCTTGGTAAACAAAATAGTAAAAGTTGTAATTTGTTACTATAAAATGTTTACTAAATTATTACTTGTATATAAAAACGTATTTATAAAATCATTTTCGACTGTTAAAAAATATTTTAAGAGTAAGAGTAAGCAAGTTTGATAAGCGAAGAGAACAACAATGCTATCAGGTGAAGATATTTACTTTTCGTGTAACCAGATTATAGTTACTAATAGGACCTAACTGTATTATTTACGAAACTTTTTTCAATGTTTGTTTCACAGTACATTTCTATTTTAAAGCAATAATTACCAGCTGTAACATACATAACAAGAGTTAGCTATTAAATGCCAACAGGGTTACCGCTAACGACCTTACTAGTCGACGACATTGTGTTTTGGTATCTTGCCAACACTGCGAGCTACGAATACATCCTAAAGAATTGGGAAGTATAAAAATTAAATCATTTGTACAATAGTAAGTATGAATTACTTGATAATTAAAATAGTTTTTAATGCCTATACATGATAAACATTTTACAATAATACAAAAAACTATACATAGTAAACAATTAAGTAGATTGAATAAATAAGTAATAATTTATCTGTTTATAGTAACAAATAACTCTAATAGGGCCTATATTTTTTGGAAAGATTAAATTATTAAATTCAAGGAAAATGTTTTTTCATGCGTCCTTCAATTATATAAGTAGAATAATATGAAATAGTTTAGATAGGTGTATTTTGTATTAGCTAATAAACCTACAAACTTCACTCTACATATGAAAATTTGTATTTTGCACTTCATATCCACTTTAATATTATCTCCTTTGTGCATTGTACATAAAAGTCATACAGTAGTCTATAGTTATATATATGTGTAGCAATTTATAAATTTGGATTAAAAACCAAAGTTATAGAATATATGTATGTCAAATCGTTTGAGAGTTAGAAAAAATAGCCAACATAGATTTTTTCTCTGAAATTGAAGTTAAACAATATTGGGCAGACTTTGAGATATTGTTATATACTTAATTTATATTCTACTACTAGTGATATTTCATATTACTCGTGACTTCAAAACCCACACATGCGTGCTTCATAGCTCTATATATTCACGAGATTGTGATAGATGCTCAAAATTTATGTCTGACGTTTCTCGTCTAATACATCTTTAGCAATATCTTATAGCAATAAGAAACCTGGGACATCTTTCACAAAAAAACTGACAGCGATTTCCAATTATTGGAGGTACGAGTGATCCCCAAACGATTTTATCCATGCAGAATTATTAGCAGGCTTGATAACCGTAATATGCGACTAAATCTAGTGACTGCCACTGCCTGATTGTTAAACCTTAGAATCGTTATTATTATGTTCTAGATATCTATTTTAATTTCTTTATCCTTAAAGTTATTAGTGAATACATAAACCCAATGTAAAATATAAGGAAATAAAATAAAATTATGGTTGTTACGTAAACTAAGTATCATTCATTAACAATTTTGCCACGTTTCGACAACTATATTGTTATCCTTATTTAGGCCTAGAGTACATTGGACAAAAATTACATGAATTGCTTTTTATACCGTATTTTATTTAAGCTTGTATTTAAATTGCAATTATTAAATTTTTTAATATTCGATTATGCCTTTTTTGATCTTTTAGCTATAGTTTTCATACTAACGACAGAAGTTTTGCAGAATCCTATTTTGGCTCATTACAAAATTGTTTAGTCAAAGACCGTATTAGTGATGTTCTAACCAAGAAAATTAAACATACGGTGAGCGTTAAATCTACGAGGAACTCTAATTGATATCATTTAAACTGACCCCCCTCTCCTGAAAAATGATCTACCTGTTAACTTATACTAGTAAGCTTGGGGTTGTTAAAAATCTTTACAATCAAGACATTTTTGCGTTTTAATCTTCTCTCTATGAAAAGTGTTTGTTTTATAATTTGTATTAATAGGCTACCTTTAAATTAATTATTGATACTGATTATATTTCCCTCTGTTAATGAATCTTCTAATAAAGGGTCTACAGCTGCAAGATATTTTTTTAATGAGGAAACAACAACTGCTTACCAAATAAGTAGCCTACTTCAATTTATAACATGCGTATTGTGTATTCATCATTTTTCACATGAATGAGCATAGGTTAAAGATTGATATCAAAATTGTTATATAGGACTAATTTGTTTCTTATATCACATAACTTGATTAAAGATACTTCATTCAATCTAAGTGCATTATTTGTCTAAATACTTTCATAGTTATACAAATTATTTCAGAAACAATAAATGTTTGGAAACTAGAACTGTTATTGAAAAAATCTTCATCGAATTACAGAATTAATTTTGAAAAATCAAATTTGTGTTCATAAAAATAAATACCGGTAATAATAATACCAATAACAACATAGTTCTAGTTTTATTTAAAACCAACAGAAATCTGAATTACTTTTAAATATTGAATGTAATTTAATGTTTGTTAAAGGTATTTGTCTGGATAAAACGATTGGCTCAGTAATTGGATGTATATTAATTATTGAACTAATCATTTTGTTCAGGAACCTTTTCAATTAAATTGTGTTTTATGAGAATTTGGAGGAAATATAATTTTAAATATTAGTGTTAATTAATATTGACATAAGAAAATATGAAAATAAATTACATAAAAAAGATAGAAGTTTATAATTATATTTAAAATACAGGTCTAACATTACACTATAGAAACAAATAAAAACATTCACAAAACTCACAAATTAATCATTTATTTACTCATATGCGTTTCAATGACCAAATCATCATCATCAGTGAGTGTTACTACTACAAACTCTAACTTACAACTCTAGTTGTAAGTAAAAGTTTGTAGTAGTAACTCTCACTGATGATGATGATTTGGTTATTGAAACCCATATGAGTAAATAAATGATTAATTTGTGAGTTTTGTGTATGTTTTTATTTGTTTCTAACATAACCTCACAAGCTAAGCTCAAAGAATATTTGATTACACTATAGGGTTGAATAAATACATATTTGTTAATGATAATAAGTAATATAGACAACTCATGCAATGAGGTAATGAAAAAAAAATTAATTATTTTTGTAATAATATGGTTTAAATATCGTTATCAGAGTAGGATATCTAAAACTAGTTTTCATTGATAATTTTAAAATAGAAAAATAGCTTTGATACAAATTTATAAAAATGTATAGATACAAAATGACGAAGCATCGTCTCCCAATATGTATAGTACTAGCTAACGTGTTATGAATCATCCATAAAAGGTTTCCGTGCAACCCTTTAGGTGCACCGTTGTCAATTGTAGTTGGGTTGTGTGTGCGCGCGTGTTTGTATATGCTCCAAAGGGCTAAAGCTCACCTATTGCGAACTCCTTTTTTGTTTTACTTATGTGTTACCACTTAGGCTATAATTAGTTTTTGTTCATTTAATTACATAGCGGTAAGTATACCCTAATTTATGTTCATAGATTTATATTTGTAAGCTTGGGACCATAATTCTAGCCCCTAGACCTTTCTTCTCTTTTTGTGCTACTTAAGTATAACATCCTTAACCTTCTGATAACGCGTGTGTTCTCCTGTAATCTTATTTTTAACTATTTTGGGATAGTTCCCTTGATGCCTTTGATCGCATGTAGGTTCCAATTTTCTTAAATTTTGTACCATTTTTGAAAACTTTCCTTATTGCCTTTGACATCTAAAACCATTATCCCTTCACAATCTTACGTTTACATTTCTTCTGCCTTTTCCGTATAAATACATTACCTTCGTAACCTATGTAACGTGTTTAAGAAATTATTTTAATTTTAATTTTAGGTTTAAGTTTTAGTTTTAAGTTCTAGCTTACGGTTCAGGCGTAATTATTTCCGTCTGTCCGTAACGCTCTTCAAAACTTGAAGGTAGAACTCCGTTACATTAAAATACTTTAAAATACAAAGTTAAATCATTTAAACTAGCAGAGTTTAATTAAATTCATTTTTTAAGGCTTATTAACTTGAAATGCATGGAATTGTGTGCTGGTTAAATCATTACTCTTTTGAATTTCAATTAAAGCAAATTACACTCATTTTATTTAACAAAGAAAAATAATATAAATTATAATCATGATACAAATTTCTTGACATTGCTTCAGTTACGGATTATTGAACATTTAATATTTAACTTATGAATTTTTACGGATAGCAATCTATGAATTAATCAATCAATGGATCAATGGCTGAAAATGAATCTGTACTCGAGTTTACTTGCTTTTTTCATAATCAAATTTTATAATTCAAGGTGAACACAAGTGCACCAAAAGATGCGTAAATTACATTTATGTATATAGGTTGAAACGTTCAAGGTTCATTAATTTGAGTTAAACTGTCTAACATTTTAAATTTTGCAATAAATCTCTAAAGTCTTAAATCGTCCACTTAGCTGTATTCACATGTCGTAACCTCGCATCCTCCTTGTGGAAAAGTCTCAGGAAATATCATCGGTAACTTCAGCGTCCCATCTTTGTACCTCGTTACGTACGCTGTCTTCTACACCATGATTATAACATGTTTAAGAAAATGAATATTACATTAAATTTTGAAAACAAAATAATATTTCCTTGCTCTCGGACACGTCCGTTGCCCTTTACATCTTGGCTAAAAAAGAGAGTTAAAACTAACGTTGGAAGCAACCTTCCCCGCTACCGCGCATCGCATGTACGCAGACGTACGTTATTACTTGTTTTCAAACTTTCCGACAGATGTCACTATCAACCAGAGATCTCATTAAAAGTATTTCTAATACATCACAATGTTTTTATATAGTTGTATATTGTTACAATTTTTGAATACATTCTCGTTTGTTTTCTGAAATTGCCAATTTAATATGTAACACCATCTAAAGAGTGTTACACTTACCTAACCCTTACCGGTCTTGTTTAAGCTTGATGTTCGGCCTAAAAATAGAACACCTGTAATTTTACCTTGGAAAATTAAATTCGTGTAAAACCAACTCCTCAATCAAAGACAGCCCGAATAATCTAATATACAAAAAATATTGTAGTATTTATTTTGCTTCAGTATTTTACGTAGGTTTATTTGATGTGTTAGGCCAAAATCATTACATGTTCATGTTATTATAGAGCATGTATACATTTCTGTTTTCTTTGTAAAAACAAAGTAAAACATTGTGTGGAATGAACACCCCACTTTAAATATATCGTTTCGTATGTACCTACAATCAAAACAGGAGAAGGGGCAATAGGAAAACTAAAGGGGGTTGATAGACCACCACATCTATAAACTAACTGTCGGAGGAACTCAGACTCAAGCATTATAGTTGCATCGTTTTCATGATATTTGCAATGCTTATACGTGTGGCGTAAACGTACATAGATTAAACGGTAGGGTGGACCTACGATCAAAAATCTGCTATTATAGATGGCAATGTAATTACGAATACCATATATCTAAATTCTATTCCTCCCATTTTAAAGATTTCAGCAACGTAGTGAGCGCTACGGATCGATACAGGGGACGCTTTACATGTTTTATTGCCTCAGTCCCGGTTGGAGGCAACCACATTGACCATCGTATTAGTGGACAATATTTATGCGGATGTAATACTGATGATGGATTTAGTTTACTTGAAGTTTAACTAGGAAGAGACATTTTAACTATGGCAGAAGAGGAATTTGTGCTATGGTGTGGAGGAGATCACTTGGTCTTATAAGAAGACACCGTGGTCCACTCTGAGACCCAAATGATAATTAGTGTTACAAGAGATGGACACATAACTTCAGGTCTCTCAAAGATACATACGGATGCAATAATAACTTTCAGTATTGTAATCTCTTAGTATGAAGATTAACGTATTGCAACGGCCAGAATGACCGATCCAAATAAATCTGGTATTAGTACAGATAAATGTAACTAAGTCTAGAATGGTTATATAGATCAATCAACTAATATTCCAATTACTTCATAGTATTATGATAAAATTGTTTATAATAGGGAAAACCAATGTAAAGTAAGGTAATTAAAACTAAATAGACAAACTGGGAATGTTAGAATAAATTATAAACCAACACAACTTTAATTAGGCTAACGGCTAATAGACCGATTTAAATGAAACAGTAAGAGTGAGGCCTATGGGACCCAGCCAAATATGTATAATAATAAATTAATTGTGACCAAATATAAATAGGGATAGTGAATATATGTATAAAAATGTGCGGAAGGTAAATTAGGCATAGCTAAAGAGAGTTGTATTTCTGTAAAAATGCAAATTTAAATTTAAAACATAATAGCCTAAAAATTTGAGGTTATCCAAGATTGGAAATATATTAGTTTCGGTACAAAACGCGTATGGAGATGGTTTATACGATCCTGCAACACTGCAGCGACAGCGCTACCGTCGAAGTTGGAGTTAACAAGAAGAAACAGCAACATAATTAAATTGGAAGAACTTAAGACAAACAAAATATTAAATAGAAGTTACAAAATTGAAAATAAGACATTGGAGTAAAGAAAAGTCTTTCACAAAAAGTGACACTAAATACAATTTAAGTAAATACAATTTAATATTACGAAATAAACAAGGTAATCGCCATAGCAACGGCTTTCTCATTGGTTTAAAATGTAATATGGGCATCGAAAAGGCGGAAGATTGAAGAAATTGGGGACGACGAAGTAAAAAGGGTGACGCCCAGTACAGATTGAACGGTCAACGAGTGAGGTCGTATTAATACACGCAGAACCATTAACGACCCAATATGTGGTAAGAAGTCTGTATAAAGTGCTACGATGTGACCCGGGAAGTGTACACATATAAGAGCTGGGGCTCATATATATTTCTACCAACGTCTACCAAAATTTACCGACGCCATCCCATGCAGTGAAACAGGCCCATACACAACCCAACCATAGAAGATACCTAACGTTTTGCAGTATAAGGTCATATAAACAATTTAATTTTCTTTTAGATGAAATTTTATTTAAAAATATATTGACCTAAATCCCAAATAAAAAAAAAATTGAATAACCCACGGGACTGAAAAATCTCTTAGGTTACCTAAATTAATTAACAAATATTTAAAATTGATTTCCATTTAACCGTTTGCCTGAAGTGGAAATAAACGTATAGTGTTTAAATAATTTTATCTGATATGGCCTTATTCTTGAAACGTTTATGAAATCCTATGTGTTAGTAAATAAATATCAGCAGGAAGTGTTTAGTAAATGCCTAGCATGTTATAACTAACTAGGTAAACCTATAAATAGGTACATGTTAACCAGAATCTATTAGTGAATTAAAAGGATTGTTTGTTAAAAGGCATAGCCTAAAGTAACTAGAAATTAATCTTAACATGTTTGTAAATGAATAAGACTCTAAAATTCGTAAAATTTAACAAGAATTCACAAAATTATGAGCAAATTAATTATTTATAATTGAATTTAAATAGATGATAGTAAACATATTAAGCAATTTGGGATTTGATTATAATATTAGAAATGGATATAGTTTGTGTATATATATATATATATGTAACCAGAGTCTTACTATAGTCACATAACTGGACAGTGATTTATAAATTTTGAAAATTCTAATAATGTAAATTAGCGAAAATCTTCAATCAACAATAAAATGAAGTAATAATCGTATATTCTTGTTTAAGAAAATTATTTTAGTTCACCATACATATTCAACAAGAAAAAATAATTCGTCTAAGTTTTACAATATATATATATATATATATATATATATATATATATAATGTTAATATAAATAATAATAAATGTAAACATAATAAAGGGGATATAATCTGTACTAATACCGTGAAACAAGAGAATCATGGTAATTCAAAAGTAAGGTTAGGTAAAATTTAAAAAAAACTAAATCCTGTTAATTAAAATAAATCAAATAATAATAAGTATTTCTAAATTCAAACAGATAAAAAAAATTATAGTTTCCAATTAGCTGTGTTTTCATTTAACATTTAATAAGTTCACTAGGTATCGAAGTATAGTATTTAAGTCACAAGTGTCTCTCAAAGATTCCACTACCCCGAAAGGAGAATAAAGAGGCTTTTTAGAGGCTAATTGTTTTTCATAAAAGAGTTTATTCTCCTGAGAGGTTTATTCCTTGAGATACCGGTCTTGAACCGAGGTTTCGTAGTCAAGGGATAAACTATTACTCTCATACGGACAAGGTGTGGTAAAAGGAAGATAGGCGAAGAGTAAGAGGAAAGGCTAGTCGGAGGGAGCAGCAAAAGGGAAGGTAAGGTCAGAGAGAGTATGCTATTTGACATTTAGAAAATATTAATTGGACGGAAGTATCGAGAATACTTTTTTTTCGTTGTAGTATTTTTTACGCCATATCTATTCCTTATATTAAAATGAAAATATTGGAAAGAAACCCAATATAACAAAATTAATCAAAAATAACAAATACAACTAATTACTTAAGATTAAACCCTCATGTACGTTTCGATGACCATGCCATAATCATCGGAGGGTCTTATTAAAAAATTACAATCTAGAAAAGTAGAAGTTACAAACTAGAGAGATACCAATCGTTCTCTACGCTCGCTATATATAGGCTTGAGGTAAGCTCCGCCCCTCTCCGCCCCTCTCTCCGACCCTCTATCCGCCACTCCCCGCCCCCTCTCCGCCTTCTCTCCGCCCCCTCTCCGCCCCCTCCGCCCCCCTCCGCCCCTCTCCTCCCCCTCTCCGCCCACAGTCAACAAATAACGAACGGCCATCTGGAGCCAAATAGGTTATGTCAAAAATTACACTATAACAATAAATAAAATAAAACTAATTAAATTAATGCGTCGTATTTGAAAAAGGCCATTTAAGTAAAGTATATAAAGGTCCTTAAAGGACCTATATACTAGATATATAGACTATATATATATATATATATATATATATATATATATATATATATATATATATATATACATTTAGCTGAAATAGCATTTTTATCTAAATTATGCTTATTATTAAGGACATGTTCTGCTATACGTGATTTTTCTGGTCTATCATATTTAATATGCGCAAGATGTTCTTTATATCTAGTTACAATTTTTCTTTTTCTTTGAACTATATACATCTCGTTACAAGTACTACAAATTATGTTATAAATACCTGATTTTACCAACATTGGAATTTTATCTTTCGGGTTACGTAATAAATGCTTAATCTTATTTTAAGTCTTATAGGCTATCTTAACATTTACCTTTTTAAAAATAGAGTAAAACCCTTTTGTTAAAATATTATCAAAAGGTAAACTAATGTAATTAAATTTTTTAACTTCTTTTTGAAGAGTGGTAGAAGATATTATGCCTAGAAGATATTTTAATCTTTGTTTCCAAACAATATTATCTACAATTTTGGTATCAAAATCGTTATACCTAGCAAATCCCTTGTTATAATTAATTTCCTTATATAAACGTCTAGGACTAAGTGGTACATTGATAGCTCTGTTAACCAAACTGTTAAATGCTGCTATTTTATATGTATAACAATGGTTGGAACTATTTAAAATATATCTATTTTTGTTAGTAGGTTTCCTATAAATATCAAATTCTATTTTTTCATGATTTTTAATACACAGAATATCTAAAAATGTTAAACCATTATTAGTTTATAATTCATATAAAATTCACTCTTAAATTTAAAAAAATTTTGGTACATACATATTTTAGTTAATTTGACATATTCGTTTATTTTAAAAAGATAAACATGCTATTAGAATTTGTGAAACATGATGTAGATTATGGAAAGATTTAGATCGAAAGAATATCTGAAATTCATGTCAAAACAGAAAAGATCATAGACGTGTTTGTATTGTTAAAAAGTTTTTAATGTAAGGAATGAGTTTTGAGATTGTTACGTTATATATTTAGTAAGCAATATGCTTCAAAAGATTTGAGTTACTTTTGAAGTATCCTATGTACTACGTTTACAAAATCTATTGTTTTTTTGGTTTCCATGAAAACGAACAGAAATATATTAAAATGCAATTTATAAATTAAAAAATATTTATAATAAGATATTTATTTAGTGATACAGTAAATATATACAATACGGAATAATTTTAATTAATAATACAATGATATATATATATATATATATATATATATATATATATACACACACACAAACACAAAAAGGTTTTATCATTACCATGATTTATCAAATATTTTTGTGTTCTGGCTGATGATTTACCCACAAACTGCAGAACAATTGATAAGTATGTGTTTTTGTGTTATGTGTGTGTGTGCAGTGGTGTATGCGTAAAACAACCAGCCAAGCACAGACAGCAAGAGTTGTATGCAAATCCAGTAGTTGCCCACCTCCTTGCAAACAACTATGTGTTTCTGTTTGTTTTAATGTGTGTTGTGGCAGTGTGAATGTACACGAATGCAATAGTGTAGTCATACAACCATCCTAAGCCGCTTGGGTGACTTTAGAGTTTTATGTCCACCTTCTTGCACTCAACTGTGTGTTTGCGTGCGATGTAATGTGTAAACGTGTCGTGCTACTGTGTCATCAGTCAGTGACTCTGCCAATAATAACGTGATTGGAAGGACAGAGTTTTCCCGAGTAATGCTGTAGGAATTAGCAACAATGGAAAATTATTTCTTAGGTAATATTTTTAAATAGTTTAGCAAGAACGCTATTATTATTATCAACAACTATAGTAATAGATGCAATCGTTTAGGTATTTTTCATTTATAAATATAATTTTATTAATATAATTATTCAAATTTACATTTTGGTAGCACTCGAGCAGTTTCGCACGAAAATATGGTTTAAAAGAATATAAACATAAAAGGTAAATTGTAAAAGCACTGTACAATCGTATGGTATGAATACAAAACATGGTGGTAAAGCATTCAGAGTAACGAAACAACCAAGACAGATAAAGTAGATAATGCCGGCGTAGTGGAGGCCTGGTCATTAATACATTTACTATGCAACGGGAAACTCAACGTATCTATCGTTGTAAAATATCATTGCAGATTCTTACTTGTATGTGTTTCGAAATTATTATACTATTTTCGAAATTGGTTGATACTAAACGTAAAACCAAAGTGCCTCTATCTATTTGTATTATTTTATTATTTAGATAACTGCACTGATTATTATTCAAGTCATATATATCAATAACCTCTACGAAACCCTTTGAACACAAATATTACACTATTTAAATTGAGCCTGATTTTGTATTTGTTTTTGTATAACTCATGGGCAATATGCTGTATGACAAGGTTCAGTTTTATCTGGGAAAGATGTTCAGTTATAAACAATATCTTTCTCTATTCCATTACAGTATCATATTTCTACAACCTTTTCTTCTTTTTTTGAACCACTTCACTTTTTTTCAGGTTTGATAAGGAAGTGCCCAGCAAAGAGTAGGAGGTGAATACCTCGGCTGTATAATAATATGATTTTATTATATCTCTGAAAACCATGAGTACTATTTTATTGCGGGGTTTATAAAGTTTAAACAAATAGTAAAGCCTAGCATGCGTATTTTAAGGCATGGATAATATCTTCAATTATTTTCTCCAAGTAATTATGGATATTTCACTACCACTTAGGCGTGTCAAATCATCCTTCTTCTTTAAAAAGTACTGTAGGAATTAGCGACTCTATACGATGGGGAGCTCTGCGATTCGTTACTGCAGGGCTGTATAATGCTGGGCCAACATCGTTCTACCATCGACCAAATTGTCAAACTATCTCAATCGGTAAAAATGGGTTTCACCGTAAACAATCCATTCTTACAATATTTATCGACCTAAAAGCAGCATGTGATAAAGTATGGAGATCTATGCTGCTCCTCAAGCTCAGTCCACTGCATGTGACTGGTAATATGTACAAGTGGATAAAACACTTTCTATTCGAAAGATATATCCGAACCAGATACCAAAATAATGTATCAAAGTACAAGAAGGTCTGACATAGGCTACCACAGGGGGCCGTGCTTAACTGCTTGCTTTTTAACATCATGATAGACGACGTACAGCGGCGCCATTAAAAGCATACCCGGTGTTAACAGACTCCATTATGCTGATGACATAGCCATATGGGCAACGGATAGTAACATTTCAGGATTAGAGGGAACCTAGAATAATGTTTTGGCTAATGTTTCGGAGTGGTGCAAACATAATAAGATGGAGGTAAGTACCGAAAAAACAGTGTTTCGATTGTTCACACTGTCCTCTAGACAATACAAACTGAAACTTACTTAGAATGGAGTAGAGCTGAAAATAAATGTTGCCAAGTACTTGGATGTTAACACTACAACAGACTTAGTTGGTACAAGCAAATACAAACCGCCACTGAAAAAGCTTTAAAGAGAAATAACCTCTTAAAGAGACTGGCAACTACGAAGTGGGGTGCAAGGCAGGATGTGATGACGACAGCCTATAAAACGTATATACGCCCAGGTATGGAATATATTTCTGAAGTCATCGTTCTCTCTTTCGATGTTAACTTGAGGAGATTAGAGGTTGTCCAGAATAACGCACAAAGATATGCACTGGTGGATCAACATCTACACCAATATCTGCAATGCAATTGCAAGCGGAGGTGGAGCCAATACAAAGCCGCAGGGGGAAATCAGTATCAAGTTCAGGGAGAGGGCAAAGAGAATCGACTACATACACTGGGAGAAATATAAATCTGCGATGTCGCGAATCAAGACACAAATATCACCACTCATTTATGCAGAGCAACTTGGAATTGAAACTGGGGCAAGCATCTAAATTCCCAACCTATCATATGGTTTTTCCTTAATTACCAGAGAGAAAACAGTCGCTTCTAAATCACAATGACCCCAAAGCTATTGGTGATCTCCACATTACTGACTTGGAAACAATTGCGGATCTATAGAGTAAAAATATTGGATCCATGTATGATGGGTCAGCGGTAAAGCATGGCTCTGGTCCTGGATTTTACAGCGACCACGTTGAGGGCTGCAGCCCAGTTGGAATTAATGCCAACAACTTCGATGGTAAGATTTCGGCTATAGTATAAGCAGCCGAAAAAACTTTGTTCGATCTCCGGACAAGAGTAGTGTTTTTCGTGGATTCACAGGCTGTTATAATTGCACTAAATAGTAATACCTCCACCGACTATGTGCAAACAGTGAATAGATGAAAGGACCTGGCTGGAATTATAACAAATTTTAGACGGTGTTAAATGTTAAAAATAAGATTCAGAAAACAAATTAATTACAAAATGTGATAATAAAGAAGTATATAAAAAACTTGTGAATTTGTAAATTTTAATCTATGGGGGATACTTACCTCTAGCTAGTAAATCTGGAACTAATAATATGCGCAGACAGGTACGCGGTAATTAGGATGGAAGCGAGCTGGCCATGATTAAAGTCTCTCGATATCAATATGTAGCCAGGGACGCACGTCTCGGAAAACCGAGGACCAAAAGAGATGGATTTATTTTAAAGTGTAAAGTTATTTAAAGTTTTATTTTGTTTGAAGAAATGCTACGTATAATATATTTGTGCTAATTCTCTTTCCTATTTTAACCGTATAGTCAACTGCACGTTTATAAAGACCGAAGAGCGAGGGGGAAATTTAGTTTGAAGATATGTAACAGTTATTGTATATATATATTTTTTTTTTTAATAGAAATGCTGCGTTACGGTACAAGACTGGGATCAGATTTAAAATAACGAGGGAGCTGATACAATAAGCAGAATCAGGGAATCTAGCAATCAAAGCACGGGATGGCTTCGCCAGTTTGTACGAAACAGCTAAGTTGTAAAATTTAAGAGCTTTAGTGAACAAATTGCAAATTAAACTTTTCGAACAATAACCATTCAAAATTTAAAGACAAACTGTAAAAGTTTAGTGCTATGTTTCTCTTTCTAAAAATTAAGTAATTATAAATTCTTGTAGCATCATGTAGTAGATTTTTATTAATTTAAATCATAAATTTAAATGTAAAATTGAATACGCAAGCAATCTCGAAAAAAGGGTCATTATCTCAGCAGCAATCTCGAAAAAAGGGACATTATCCCAGCCATAGATATGTTGTGTGTAAATCTCTAAATTAAAATTAATCTGTAACAAGCGTAGTATTTCTCTGACATGTTTTATTTGTAATACAATACATATATTCTTCTATTAAAGTTAAGCTAGCTTTGTTTAAATAAAATTTTATTACGTGTTAAAATTTAAACCTGACATTTTGTGAACATAGTTTTTTGTATTGCAAGAACTTTCATATTGCAAATTTTATACTTTCAAATTTGTTAAAATTTTCTCATTTGAGATTTTACCTATCTCTTTATGATTTAATTAAATTTCTTTTGGTAAACTGTTCTTTACCACTAGGTTTATTCAGTTATACAAATTAGGTACTAAGTGTTCAACTAACTTTGTCCGTATTTATGCTTCTCTAATTTGTGCGTTTACTGAGGTGGTAGTTATAAATTAATTCAATATAACAAATTCACCAAGCCTCTGTGAACTGGAGCTCGTTATCGATCGTAGTTAAAGTCTGGCATGCCAGGTGGGACAGGTTAATTGTTTTTATATAAGAAAAGTATATATATATATATATATATTTATATATATAGATATATATAATACGTTTTCTTGTTTAATAATTTAAAACAACATAGGTTATTCTACAAGAATATTTATTAATTTATATCCAAAGTTTTTCGTTGGCAAACAGTACCAACATCATCAGGAATGAAAATTACAATAATATAATTGTAATTTTCATTCCTGATAATGTTGATACTGTTTACAAACGAAAAGCTTTTGATATAAATTAATAAATATACCTGTATTTGAACAACCTATGTTGTTTTAATATATATATATATATATATATATATATATATATATATATATATATATGTATATGAATTCTAAAGGGAATATATGTTAACTGTTATTATTTAATTTGGCAATATCATTATCTGTCCTAAAAATGTTTCTAATACTCAGAAATGAAATATTAAAATGCTACTTTATCTATTTTTGTATGCTATCAAATAATATGTTAAAAAAACATTTACCACATTTAACCTAATTAGAAATATTTGTCAGTCGTAAAATAGTTCCCAATCCTCAAAAGAGATATGCAAATATATTTTTATAAAAAATACTTCATATTACCTACAGCAATAAGTCCTTTATTTTCATTTCACATTACATATTAAAACTGTTTTTATTATTCTAGGTTTTAATTAGCTTTGAGTCATTACTATGGATACAAAACTTGAAAAATATTCGAATCCAATTCGGAAATCTATATTGAAACAGGGAACCTATAAATCTATAATAAAGCTACGACCTGTTCCTGCAATATAGAATTTGTTACATTTGTCGCAGTTTAGTTTGTATACGCCTGATGCTTGTAGTTTATCTTTGTTATTGGTGTCGTTTTGTATTTTGTGTTGTAACTTAATATTAGTTTTGTATGCTTTTTGTTATCCTGTTTTTGAAATTTGCGGGCTATTTTATTTGTTATTTTGTTTATCAATGGTAATGTGATGTATTTGTTTTCATTGTCTGTAATGTTAATTTTAGTGTTTTTTTTTTATTCTGTACCTTATTTTATCTATTATTGTGGTGGATCCATTTGTGTATGCTAAATATTTAATTGTGTCTAGTTCTTTGTTTATGTTTTATGTGGTCATTGGAACTCCATTAAGTCTATGGTGCACTGATCTGAAGGTAGCGTGGTTGTGTTTGCTAGGAAGGTTTGAGGTGTTGCTGATAAGTGTGTCTGTCGTTGTGGGTGTCCTGTAAATGTTGAGGCTGTATTTTTGTGTGTGGCTTTTTGTTACGGTTAGGTCGAGGAAGTTTAGGGATCGGTTGGTTTCAATCTCTGAGGTAAAGTGGATTGGGTTTATTTCATTAGGGTAGGTGAGGAATTTTTCGCATTGTCAGTTGTTGACTCTGTATAGTGTTATGATATCATCGACGCATCTGTGCCAGTAAATGATTTTGTACGCGTGTGTATTGTTTGTGAGTATCTTCTATGTGTTTTCTATGTGTTGTAGGACAATTTCGCTTAGAACACTACTGATATGACTTCCCAAGCGAAGGCCATCTGAATGTGAATAGAAGTTTGAGTTGTGAGTGAAATAGTTTTGTTTAGTGATGGTTTTGAGGATGTTTGGGATCTCGATAGCTTGGGTTTTAGGTATTTTGTTCTGTACTGATTGGGTTTTCTGGATGTTGGGAGTTTCGGGCACGGGTATGGTGTACTATTTGTTATGTTGAGTGATAGTAATGTTGGATTGTATGGTATGTTTGTGTTTTTTATTTTATTTGTGAGGTTTGTTCTGTTTTTTATGTGTGTTTTTTTGTTCTAGTTGATAGATTGTCTGATTATTTTGTCCATGTGTTTTTCTAGTTGTTTGTTTGCTACTTTAGCATTTGTTTTTCGATCAAAGCACCTCGGTAGTTACACGTACTGAAACCAACTACCAAGAATCCTATTTATTAAAACACAAACAATATGCATTTTCTTTAAAGAAAGGATACACTAACAATTTAATCGGGATACTAAACTATTAATAATATTTTATGAAATATCTTGAGCTGTTTTCGGATTGGAGGCCTATAACAAGAAAACACAATAAAAGTGACATTGAAAACTTTTTCCAAGTATCATATAGTTATTTTAAAAAAAATAATCACTTATCACTTGAAAAAAATAACAGTTATCACATTACTTGCTTAAAAATAGTAATTTAATAAACGCAATATGGCTTCAAACAAGATTTGATCATTGTAATCGTAATTATATTTATTTCACCGAGAATAGTATGTTTTATTGTTTGGCTTCAGGAGATAAAACTAATGTTTAATTTATAAACGCTTTATAAATAAATTTTAATCGATTTACTTATTAATAATAATTACTCTAACTTAATAAAAGTAATAATACATTTATGTAACTAAATAACTAATAATTTATTAGGTCATACATTTAATTGTAGTTTCAATGCAACTACTAAAACAATATAAAAACTTTTTGATACGCTACAAGCGTCCTTGTTATGTAGTATTTCCCATATAAAAGTATTATGTGTGGCAGCTTTGTGACGGTATGTACCAGGGGACTGTATTTATCCAGGGATTCTATTTTAAATGTTTTACTAGGGTACAATATTGTAACCTTATTAAATAATTACAGACTAATGAGTTTATTTAAAATAAATATTTTTAGAAAATTTCCTGACGGCCATTGTAATATTAAAAATCAATTATTTTAATCATACAAATCAAGTTAATAATATGTGCCTTTAATTTAGCTAACATAAAGGGTTAATATTCCCGTACCCTGATTATGAAGATATATAAATAATATTCATTTTACAACACCATTTAGATCTATTGAAATATATTTTAAAAAATCAACCAAGCAAACAAATTGGTGTCTAATACGTAGCGAATCAACACTTCCCTCTTTCAAATCTATTCCCCTTATTGTGAGAACTAATCAAGATGGCAGATTACATTATAAATGTGTGGTCAATATTGGTGACAAATAACGTGTAGGAGAAGCCAAGGAACTGAATTGAATTGAAACGGAATGTGGAAACGTCGAAGTGAGATCTATATAACGTCGTCCCGTTCTCGCAATCTCTTAGAACCCTGTGATTTAGTGAAAACCGACGGAACTTCTATTTCCTCTTTATATAGAAGGCTACAATATAAATATGTTTGTTGTCTGATGTTATGGACACCCTTACTTCTTAACCGTTGGAGTGAAATGAATTTTAAGATCTAAGCGCTTATACATTTATTATATACTTTTTCGATAGGTATATTAAAACTTACAATATCCAAAGAATCAATTTTACATTTCAGGAACACAAAAACAAATCTGTTAAAGTACACTTTTGATGTTATGTTACGTACAACTTAATGATATATATATATATATATATATATATATATATATATATATATATATACATAAATATATATATATATATATATATATATATATATATATATATATATATATATATATACAATTAATTCAATTAATTACGTATAATTTCGGTTTACATTAACAATGCCATTTTGTTAAACTCTATCAAAGTTATACAACTATTAACAATGTTTTACTAACCTCATGCCGTCTTGTAATGTATTTTCTGTAACTGCTTACTACTTCATTCAGAATAGGTTCATTATGTGACTGCACAATAGGTTCATTATGTGGCTGCACAATACGTTCATTATCTATTCCTCCTGCTGCTGTTTCCTTTTTTAGAACCATATCCTAGCGATTGTGCTCAACAAGGTTTAACCCTTACACTTTAACGTTTGCTTCCAATATAAGAATGATTAATATCAAAGTTACATTGCCCACGAAGTTTTTCTATAAAAGAACTATTTTTCAAAACCTTTTCCAGACCAAATTACATTATTAAGGTGAAATTGGATAAACTATTTCAGTCTTACCCTTAGATAAATATTTCAATGTGTAGTATATGCAAAGTTTGTTACATATCAAACTATTTGTTAATACTTAAGCTAAAATTCAATTACTTAGCTTCATTTGACCTGTATGACGTGCACGCCTAAATTATTATAAGGTATTTATTTTCCAAAAGAAAAATAATCTACATAATAACTCGTATTGGGCCAACTGTTACAACGTTGCTTTTTCCTATTATTCGTTTACAATTAATAATTGTTTGGGTGTCCTGGGCGAATTGCCCCTTACGTACTGTCCTTAGAATTGTATGAACACAATTTCGTTTATTGTAAAGTGTAAAATAATTTAAATAATCTGTGAAAGCTGTAATAAACTTCGAATTACTGTTTGGTAGTAAGCAGAGTTAAAATGGATGCTATAATTTCCATTCAGATTCAGTACCTAACCCTAATAGAAGAACACTTTTCTACAAATTAAAATATGTCCGCTTTAAAAGCTTGACCATTTTTAGAGTAATTATTATCTCCTATTCTACGCTGTTAAAACTCTTTATAAAAAACCTACTATATTGTATTTTATCAAAGGAATTTGAAATTTCATCGTCTAATTTAGTCTACAAAACACTAAGACCAGGTTTGATTTTGATAAAATACATCTTTGTATAGGGTTATATTTTTCAATGTGAAATTTTAATTTTCTGAAAAAAGATATCATAATTTTTCACATTTATATCTGTATAGACTATATAAATATAGCTTTTAAATATAAATCCTAAATACTTTCGAGTGTAGAGAAGAAATAACATAGGCCTAACCCTAAAAAATTATTGTTTGCAAATTTTCTATTTTGTAAATTCAGAAATGCATTATGATTACGTCAGTTTCAAGTGCTTTACCCGTTTTAAATAAAAGTTAACAATATTTTGATCTTAATAATAATTTCCTTGACATGAAATTTTCTCCAATCTGAGTATTCTGGAAGGAATATAGATTCATTTTAAAATACTTATTGAAATTGTTAAATTATTATTTTACAAGATAATTATCCCATTTAATGGTTTTGTAGCTGAAGAGAGCTAAATTTGACTGAAAGCAAATTATATTTTAGAAATGGAAATGGGGAGGAGAATTCCCGCCTTAGCCTCGGTTGCATTTGAAGGGTTTCCTCATCTTATAAAAACTGAGCTCTTTACCATGTGAAATTATTTATGTAATTTCAACATATCGCACTTTGATATTTTTAAGGACTGCTATTTATTGTAAAATGTTTTGTAAAAAAACAGTTTGTAAATTTGTATCGTCCAAAAAACCTCAGTACTTTTATGCTACCCCTATAAAAGTAATTTACAGGAAAAAGATAACTCTGTAACGGTATGTCCGTATAAACTAATGCTATTTAAACACAAATATACGAACCCCATATGGAAAGGTTTCTAGGTATAGGTAAATCAGTGTTAAAGAATTTCCACAGAGAATAAGTAGTTAGATGTTAAGTGAGAGAGGAAACTTACTAGACTAGAGGCACAGTTTAAGCCCCATTTATTATTTTCTAACGTGTAAACATTGTTTTTAAACCTTGGAGAAATCAATTTACTTACAATCGGATACCACAAATGTTCGATTACATTCAAAAGAAACACCTAATTTCTTTTACACATAGTTAGCTAGCTGAACTTAAGTCTTAAATAATACGCTGTAGATAGTACAATTTAATTATTTAAATTGTTAACTCAAAGTCGAGTTTACTGTAATTTGCATGATTCATAAATGAAAGCTTAACCAAAGGTAACTATCCTGAGTAGTTAAACTTTGAGAAACTGATTTGCAGGTAAGCTGAATTGTTATTTAACTTAGTTTACTACAATAATACAAAAAATGTATTAAATTTATATCTTTGGCTCACTGAAAGTGAGTAGTTATTTTTGTACTTCCTTACGGTTGGGATGATGGTATATTTGGAATCGACTTATCGCTGTACCAGGCATATGGGTCGGTATTCCCTCGACTCGCTTCTCTTCACAACTTTCTTCGAACTTAACGATTTTATATCTCACTTTCCAGTTTGACTAATTAATTAGTTACACCAACGCTCTTTTAATATCCTTACTTTCTTATTATAAATTTCTTTTTCCCCAATCAATTTATCGTCATGTCGTTTCCTTCAACCTAGTTTCCTAATTAACACGGCCTACTACCATCGTCTTTCGGAATCAAGTCTCTTACATGGTTTGGGTTCCTTACGCACAAGCGTTCTATTCTCCTATCTGGAAATTTTCAATCAATCATAAAAATATTTTCAAATACCACCAGTACCAACCACCTATAACCTTTTAATTTGCTTGCTGTAATCATCGAAATTCCCGGTGATTCAAGCTTCCGTTAAATTTGAGGCTATTTCTATTTTAGCCTATTTTATCTATTTGAATTACAATTATGAGTCGGACTTCCAAGAAATAATATTTATTTTATTACGGTAGGCAAATGAAACGAGACTGGCTACCAAGAAATGTTTGTATCTATAAGGTAAGCTAAGAAAATGATTCGGACTTCCGAGAAATGTTCATTAAATTTCTATAAACTTATTTTGTACATTTCTAATTACCTATGGTAGTACGGTACATTGTAATTCCTATATTGTTTAATGCAGATGTATATATTTCCTTGTAATATGAGGGCTGCAGTTCCCACTTACCTCGAATTATCGAGACTGGAATTTATGTATTGTAATTCACATTATATTCACAACAAATTCAATATTCATATTTTTTTTTACATTAGAAATGAGTTATCTGTTTTACATTTCTTTTTACTTTTAAAAGTTGAATTAACCAAAATGTTTAGACATTTACAATAGGAAAAAAATCCATTCTTAGATCACATTTAATCGGGAAGGAAATTGAAGCTCTTTTGATTTTTCATTTAGTAGAAATGTATTTCATACCTTTTACTACTGACTTCCAAAATGTTCCCTACACAAACAAAAATATTAAACTTTTTGCAATATACCAAGAGTTTATTATATTGTTTTACTACATTACTAATTAGTTTCCAACCCACTATCCTTACGGGGTCATATTGAGCTTTAAAACACCCCTTCTGCTTCTATTCATGGTATTTCGTTAACTTGTACAGATATTTACTTAGTGATTTCAATTGTTTCATTATTCATAAAATATTTTATCTTTTAATTTAAAAACTTAATATGTTTCGTACTTATGTATATATGTATGTGCACTTATAGCTACTAAATAGCTCTTTTTTGGAAAATGCCGTAAGGTTCAAAATAAGCCTCGTGCAGTAGCAATAGGAAATTTAAAAATGCCTTCACTTCTTTGCTGACCAAGGAAACAAATGGAGGAAATAAAATGAGAAATAAAAGATCATTAGGAGAGATGTAAACAGGAAGGGAAGTCACGAATGGAGGAGAATCAAGAATTCGAGGAAGGGAGATCAGTCACGTTTTGGCAGCCAAAGAGGGCGGACGTTTAAGGGGCTGTTTTGAAGACTGGAGAAGAGTAAAATACATTTAATATAAACTTATTTTTTTATATTAGATGCAGAAATAGTAAATATATTGTTTTACTATATTATCAATTTTTCTCAATACATATCCTAATGTGATCATATTGAACATTATACGACTGCAGAAGGTTTGTTCCTGTTATGTATTTAATCTTTTCCCGATATTTACTTAGTTTTTGTGTCCATTAATGTTTTGACATTTTCATTAAAGAGAATAATGGTTTGCTGTACTTATATATATATATATATATATATATATATATATATATATATATATATATATATGTATATATATATATATATATATATATATATATATATATATATATATATATAATTATTAAATTAAACATATTTCAAAAACAAGAATACTTTTAATGAATATATCTATTCAAAGCTTTTCGCCGATAAAATAGTAACAGCATCTTCAGGAAAATAATTATCTAATAAAATATTTTTACAAAATACGAATTTAAAAATACAAAATACGATGCTGGTATTATTTTGTCGGCGAAAAGCTTTGAATAAATATATTCATTTAACGTATTCTTGTTTTTAAAATATTTTAAATTTATTAACTATATTACAAGAAAACATATCACCATATTTAATATATATATATATATATATATATATATATATATATACATATATATATATATATATATATATATATATATATATACATATATATATATATATATATATATATATATATATATATATATATATGAGGTGTGAGTGTGTGTATTTGAATATAAAGGAGTTACCCAGCGTATTGACTAAATTAGATTCGCCTATAACTTACTATTGTCAAAGTTTAAACAAAAAACATGGTGGTGAGTGACAGAGTCTACTAGAGAAGGAAGAAAATGTCAACAAGTCGTTTAATTTTAGCGAAAGTATTCAATTCGTGTCTGGTGTAGATTAAAAAAGGTAATTGACATATTAGAATATCATACTTACATCGAATTATAAATAATTATAATATAGGTATTAGATTATAAATAAAGATAATGTATATATTGTAATCAAGCAATATTTTACAGATAGATTCAACAGATGAATATAAGAAAATGCATAGGTTACGTTAACTCCAAATACTGGCATCGCTCTTCGAGTATATGGATGCCGGACACTCAATATTAGAGCTGAAACTTTGCTGTTCCTCTTATATCACCTCAGTCCCTACCTTAATCATATCTATAATTTATTCCATTCCTTTCCTATCCTTGACGAAAGATTACTCATAATAGGTAATGAACTTTAAAACTACAAAAACAATGTAACCTTAAGATATTGTGAAATATGTATACACAAAGCATTTTATATAATTGTTACATGTAAACATAATAAGAGTTACTGTTGTATTTTATATAGTTTTTTAAATATAAACAAACACTTCAATTGCCTTCAAGCTTCTTTAGATATCCATTAGACGACAAATGGGAAATGAAGCCTCGAAAATATTTACAATTACTTTCCGGTAAAGTTAATATTATTTTACAATATTTAAATCAATAATTATTTTTAAATATTTTTTAATCAAAATGGTAGTGGGTTACAATTTATATTGTTTTATCAAAATAAACAAAATTATTTTATTCTGCCTAGTTAATATACAATATGTTATATATATATATATATATATATATATATATATATATATATATATATATATATATATATGTGTGTGTGTGTGTGTGTGTGTGTGTGTATGTGTGTACAGTAGAGTCTCTAAAATACGAGTCCTGATAGTTTGAGCTTCTGTGTAATTCAAGCCTATTTATATTCAAGCCTATTTTATCTAATTGAAAGACTATGATGAGTCGGGCTTCCAAGAAATGTACATATCAATACGGCATACAAAGGAAATGAGGCAGGCTTCCAAGATATGTTTATAGCTATACAATTTGCAATGGAATTTAGTCAGGCTTCCAAAAAAGTTTATACCCATACGGTATGCAATGGAAATAAGTCGGGCTTTCAAGAAAGTTTTATATTGTTACGGTGTGTAAATAAAATGAATCAGTCTTCCAGGATATCATATCAATACGTTATGCAAAAAAATAAGTCGAGCTTCCAAGAAATGTTGATAGGTAAAAGGTATGCAATGGAAATTAGTCATGCTTCCAAGAAATGTTCATATACAGTTCTCCTACTTTTTCTAATGCACAAGAACGTAGTTCCGAGTAATTCGAGTTTTCGGTAAGCCGAGTGGGGCTCGGTTTGTAACCAATAGAATTGTTGTAAATCTGAAAGGACATGGTTACTGTGTGCCGTTATTTAAAAAGATAAAAACCAATCAAATCCATAGAAATATCTAAACTGGGATCTTTAGTTATGAACTGATGGAAAGTTAGACTAATGACGCGCAAGCAGTTTCAAGCACTTTCGTCTGCTCGAGTAGATCTATAGTTTTGACATTTTCAATTACCAACGTAGTTCTTTTTCGGAAAAAAAAAGTTTTTTCAAAATTAGATGCGAGCAGACAGCACAAAAAAAATTTATGATCAACACAACAAATGGAGGCAAGCCCAGATTAGCTGAAATAAGAAATAGGAAGATCAAGCTAATAGAAAAAGGGAAACCATGAACGGGAGGAGGATCTTGCATAAGAGATCGGTAAAGTAATAGGAGCCTTAAGTTAGGCTCTAGGAGTCAGAGAGGACAGAAGTCGTGGGATCTGATTAGGTAAGATTTTTGAGTTGGAGAAGGAGCCTAGCTCTTTAAATTGAAATGAAGAGACGAAGAAGCTCCATCGTCATGTTGAAATTTTAGTAGAAAACAATCGATCCAAGGAAATGCACGAGAATCTAAAGATCGACTAAGCTACTTGAAATTTGTTACGAGTAAACATAAATTATCATTTTGTAAACTTATACTTTAAAATTAATCAAGAAAACGGGGGTTGTAACTAAACTTATAAAATACAATAAATAAATGTATTTCTCTTTAATTCTGAAATGAAGCTGACAATACACCAATCTCTATTACTTGAATTTAAGAGTAAATAATATTGGTATTTTAAAGTTTAATTAACAAGTAATCAGTAAATTTTTGGTCAAGTCCAGATATTCTGAAAATCTAATTTGTTGTTAATACAGATCTGGGGTCAAACAATATTTTTTAAAATATTAAATATTAATAATAATAATAATAATCGCAATAATATTAATAATATATTTCACGCTAGGTAAATGGTTAATTTAATTGGATACTCCATGACAAATTCAATGGATGTGCATATCTAAAAGTATCTTGTGGACCTAAGTGTATTTAGATTGTAATCGATACCTGACCTCAGAGGAACATTGCAGAGATGAACAATGTCTCCGAGCTGTCAGTGATAACTGAAATTTACAGACCATTTGCCGATCGACAACTGCTTGTCACAACAACGGGCGTCCTTATTATTTCAACTTACGTACAATAGCCACTTGTTTTGAAGGCATTTCAAAGAGTAAGTATGAAATGTTATATATTTATGGCCTTTGTTATCCTTGTACTTTATATTTGTCGATACATAATTTGTATTACTTTATTTGTTCATAAATATAATGAGACATTTCATTTAAATTTGTATATTTATATAGGATTAGCATTACTATATAGTGAGCTTCCATTAATTTCAGAATTCATACGTATCTGTTGATCAACTTTTAACAAAATATTACAATAGTCTTTATAGGTAATAATTGCCTGTATTGGTAAACAAAATGAACAAATTACATTTTCTTACCTAAGTTGTTTTCAGGTAGAGGAGTTACTCAGTACCCATTGTAACTCGGTTTTATCAGGAAATCATAACTAATTGCATTTCTCGTTTCCTGTGAGCTCTCACAATAATAAAATGTTTGTTCAGTGGTTTCTCAGAGTATATAACGGTTAGAAATTATGTTACTTTCGTGTCACATATTGCATCTTGCAGGGTTTATTTTTTGTTGCAATGTTGTTTACTTTGTAAGTAAAGTGCTAAAGGATATGTTCGTCAAGCTGTATTGAATTTACCATATAAAATATAATTACAGCTAAATTTAGGTTTCTTTTCAAAACATAATACATAATATTATTAGGGAGCAATAACCTAAGTCCAAACATTTTATTTTTTTGTTATAAAAACAAAAATTTTGAAGGTGATAGTAAAGTTAACGTTTTTAGTAGTGTAGAGAAATATTAAACATTACACAACAATGCTCTGTTGTAAGACATTTGAAGTCAAACTTCATTGATTTAAACCCTTTATTTTTTTACAGGCAATACGGAAAATGTTTCTCTTGATATTGTATGCATAATTTGGTGGATTGCAGTTTCTGTTAGAGATCAAATGATACGGATTCATTCTGAACATATTTGAAATTGTATTTACTTGTTATTTGAGCTCTTATAGGTTTAGAAGCTTTAAAAGTTGAAGAAATTTGTAAAGTCCGATATTTAATTAAAGTAACCACATCCGTGAAATAGAATCTGTATGGAATACATTTCTTTAGATGCCGTTTCACTGTTCGTCAACATTAAACGTATGTATCGCTATATTCCATATTGTGCTTTCAATATATCTAACCATAATGTGCCTTAAATATATTGTGTAATATTGTACTACATAAAAATGTACGCATTTATAACCTAATTTACACAAAAGAAATGTTATATAATCATGTTAAGGCCAGTTTATAATATATTTCATTTAATCTTAATCGCTATTTAACCATACCATGCATTTTACGAAAATGAATTTTTAGAGATTGATCATCGAATTGAAATTACATTTTCATTTAGCAATATAATAATTTTTCAAACCATTCTCTTACATTTAGTTTATACTAACAGTTTCTTTTGTGAAATAAAATTGTCACATTATTTCAAAATTGCGTTTTTTATCGCCTTTAATTTCATTTGTTCACAGACGCATGCTGAATATTTTCAACAGCAATTACCTCAGGTGAGGAAGAAATTTCTAAATAATAAATCCACTAAACCACAATTAAATATTTTTTAAGTTTAATCACAAATACATTTGCAAGATAATCATCTTCAGATATATTCCCTACAATATCATCTCATTATTATTAATAATATGTTATAATAATAGTTATTATTATTATTATTATTAATTACAATAACGCTTTCAAAGGAGGTATTATTGCTACAACTTCCTATGAATATATTTGCTCGAATATTGAAATGCACATGCAACTAAACAAAAATATTTATTTTTGAAAAGAAGATTTAGTTTACTTAATAACGCGTATATCCATTTTTTCTAAATTGTTGATGGAAACTTATTTTAAATTCCTTAGTTTTCAACCGACTGTAAGACATAAGTGTCTCTGTACGAATAGAAATTCGTAGAGTATGTATGTAGTTGCATATTGCAATATATTATTTTATGTAAAATATTTTCAAGACATAACACATGGTTTGTTGTTCCTTGTCTAAAGTGGTTTACTTTAATAATACCCTTTGTAAAAATCTACTAATGTTACAAATAATCATAAAGAATAGACAGGGATTTTCGTAATTGTACTACAGACTTCATTTCTTGTTTAATGGTTCGAAGGATTATTAGGATTGTTGAAATGTTTACATAGTGTAAATATTTGTTCCCATAAAAATGACGCGATTTTATTACATGAGTTTCTTTGACATTCCTTTATTCTGATAACGTGGCAACGCCTGTTACGTAAGATAGTGAATACAAGTCAGTCTTATTGTATGCTGGTATTTTATTGAATTTGGATTCACCAATCATTCTAGAGATCACAGTTACTTGTCCCACGTTCTTCGTCTAAACAAGTATAAATTTTACATAAATGTTTACAGTTACACGTAAGATGGTATTGATTGTACTTTTGCATAAATGTGATTTCTGCTTAGTTGAAAATATTCCCCAGATGGGACATATTATGTTAATGCGAGAGGAATGCAAAAACTCAAGTAAAGGGACTTGATTCCGGGTGGTAGGGCCTGTAAGTGCGGGGACTGGGTTAAAGGAAACGTCGGTGGTAGGACGAGTGAGTAGAAGGGGTAAGGGAAAAGGAAAATTTATAACAACAAAGTAAACTTATAAAAACAGGTTAGGAATTAATTAGTTAGTCAACGTGGAAAGTGGGATAGGGGGTCATTAAGTGTAAAGAAATTAGTGAAGAGAAGTGAATCGAGGAACTGCCGACCAATCTTCGCAGTGCAGCGAGCGAAGAGGTGATTCCAAGAATAACATTATCCCAATGGTAAAAAACTCCAAGGGTAACTACGCACGTTTAGTGGGCCAAAGATATAATGAAATACATTATTGTTACTGTAATAAGTATTTACCTTCTCAGCCAACCCGAAAAACAGTTTTTTCAAAAGTTATTATTTAGGGTATAGGGCCGATGAATTACTTTTATCAATAGGTGATTATTAAATTATCATTTATAAAAAACATCCAGATAACAGTAACATCTTTAACGACCCAGAGTACAAATAAATAAATTGTAGGCCTACTATTAATTAGTAGGAATTAATTAGAAATCGAGTTCAGCTAGAAAGAAATTATTTATTTCTTTTTAAAATATTTTGCAGTTGTTTTGTAAAATTTTTAAAAAGGGCAAATTAAATTTACTAGTTAGGAGTTCTCCAAACAATTATTTTTTGTAGGTATTTAAAAAACAAAATTGGTTAACTAAAAGTAAAAATTAAAATAGGATATTATATATATATATATATATATATATATATATATATATATATATATATATATATATATATATATCTATATATATATATATATACATAATTATGTAATTATATAATTATGTAACACACACACACACACACACAATTAAATATAAATATAAATATATAAATAATTTTATAAATATTTTTGTTTGTAATAAATAATATGCTCGATATATGTAGGAGAACATTTTAGGTAAAAGGTTAAAAATTAGTTATTGATTTTTCGATTTATTAGTTTCGGAAAATTTGAAGCCTTCCTTGAAAATTTGGACAACAATTTGATAATCGTTAAACACATATCATTGCGTGTTTAGATGTTGTCAAGTTTATAATGATTGAAGGTTGTTGTAAAACTAATATTAGATTTCGAGACATAATAAGTTTTACAGCTACAAGTGAAATTAAATGCTAAATAACAGTAATATAATTGTGGTTTTAACTTTTGAGCTGATTTATATAAAGACATAATGTAGCTTAGAGATGAGTAACTTAATTCTCCATTTATTATGTTCCTTGAAAAAAAGTTTTAGAGAAAATACATTGCTTAGATTGTATTGTGTTAAACAAAATGTAATTCAGCACAAAAAAGGAAAACTCAAGAAAATCCCTGTTCATATTTGGTTTTATCTGAAAGGTTTATTGAATAACAAAGTATTTTTAGAAGTTCAAAAGGACAGAAACCACAAGGTTTAACTTCTTTTATGAAGTAGGGTAAGTGAATTAGTATGCAAATTTTATTAGGGTACAAAACAGTTTTATTTATTTACCTTGGACATTCTTATAATTTTAATTACTTTAGGTGCACCATATACGTTTTACTGACTTGGCCATTCGCATTAATGTGTCGTATGTTTACTTTCTGACATTCTATTGCCCTCATTTTACACCAATTTGCTTTGTAATTCCCATGAAAGTAAACACGTTCCCGGAACTTCTGAACAATCTTTCGCCTGGAGACAACTTCCTACACAATGGATTCTGCACAAAATTTTTAATCGGCTCCCGGCCTGTTAATCGCACAAAGTTAAGTTCATTCCAAAATGTTATTATTATTTGGAAATAGTTTTTATATTTAATTATAAAATACAGCAAACAATAAATCCAATGGTAAAACTGGTACTTAAATAATGATAAAATTAAGAATAATTTAAAAAATTTTAAAAACCCAAACTCTTACGTAGACTACATTTTGACCTTCGAACAACTCGTCATCAGCCGGGTAACTACATTGAAGTTTCAAAACAAATGATCCACTGAAGAAGCCACAGCTGGTTTTGTACGAGGAAGATATTGAGATTTGCCTAAACAAAGGTAGACAAAGTAACCTTCATAAATTACGTATCTATGTTATAGTTATTCTTTCTAGACACGACTTGATCATCAAAATGTATAAACGTTTGTAGTCTTATATATATATGTGGAATGATTATTATTTGATATATTATAATTATTTTTACTAGACCTGTTGTTTGTTGTGTTTAATAAACTTTTACCAATACGTAATTGCATTTTTCTTCTACTATTCTTAGATTGTGTAGACATTTAAACTCGTGTAAAAATTTAAACATTACAATTTTTTGAGGTCGGCAAAATAATAACATTATTGGTTATATGTTTGAATAATTTATACATTAAACTGATTAAACCCTTTTTTAAAGAAAATCCAATTCCCATATCCTAAATCGACTTACTATTAATTAAATAACAAATAAATATAAGGACAAAAAATATAAACGATTTTATAGCCATCTAGGCTTAAGCATTAGAAGGAGGATTCAAAACGAACTGAAACAAATTGTAAAAGAATATAGAACAAGTAAGAAATCACTAGAAGCTAAAAGGTAAAAACAGTAAAAGAAAATATATGCCGGTAAGAAACGTTTATTCAGTATATTAGGGCTAATGGTGATTTTCTGGCATTATATTACTTATAATTACAAATGTATTTTATGATTATTTTTATTTATTGCGATTTTGTGACACAATATTCTTTACATAATTTATGGAAAACAGATTTATTTTATCTCTGATTAAGATAATTGTATAGCTTATTTATATATATAATTCAGAATTAGTAGAAACAATTAGTACGAATAAATTTTACCATTGTTTAAAAAGTAATTAAAAAATTCGTTGCTAATTGATATTAAATGATTATATTTTATACCAATAATTGTGGATTTCAAAATATCAAAAGCTATCTCTAGTATTAGTGCTAGCTAACCACCATATTTTGCGAAGACCGTCTTTAATACCAACTAGGCGAGAAAGCAAAAACTGGACATAAGGTAAAAGAACTGTGAATTTATAAACAAAATATTTAATTTGTTATTCTTGTTCTCGTATAATATAAACACATGCAGCCTTAATTTTAAAGCATGAAAATTACCTGTTATGAGTATTAAGTTGTTACTAAACACTGTTAAATTTGCTATTTATCAATTAATAAGCCGACGCTGAGCAAACCGACTCGGAATCAGTATTCAGGAACAAAAACACCAAGTTTAAAGATTTTAGCTACTAAATAAGGTAGCATTTAATTACTAACTCCAGTAAGAGTAGTAAAAGGCAACCCCCTAATCCAGCCCTGTTAAATAGAGGTTTCGGTTTAATACTTTAGCGATCCCAAGGCTAGCAATGAACATGTACTCTGGTAATGTAACATACGAGTAAGACCTAGAAAAACTTTCTTAATCAAAATCTTTGCTTCAAGTTATTAGTTTGCTGTTTCTTTAGGATATATTGTTTTTAGCATAATATCTACAATTGAATTGCACATATTAAGGAAGATTTACATTAAGGAATGTAAGAAATGTTTCTTATATTAATTACTCAGACGATATATTATTTAATCAATCATAGTAAAAGTCCACAATCTAAACTGCATATTGTTTTTTTAAATAAATTATTTCAGAACTATAATATAATGAGATATTTAATAATGAATTTTTATAAGCAACATGGGATAGTTAAAGTACAGTCGAGATTATCTAATGGGTAATTAGAATGAGAAGAGTCTGACGTCATGTGCATGGTGACAGATAAATTCTGCGATGACCTTCACAAGTCTATAATAAGTTGGAAACAAATAATATTCAAATTTCGTCGTGGCTTAATGCTTAGTAGTAATATATTATGGGTAGAAAATTGACCTACTACGGAAAGTAGAAACATGGCAATATAATAAACAACATTCTGTAAATCGAGTGCCTTGTTAAACCAAATGGTTGAAACAAGGATTAAAAAATATGTTTATAATACTCGTATATTGCCCAAATAAACAACAATTGCATTTCTCTCTTAACAATGAGTTGAATCGTTTAACAACTAGTCCTCTGTTATTGCGATAATTCAAGCGCCCTCCAGTGTCGCCACACCCTCACCGACAATCACTACGGCTAAGTGGTTATTAATTACGTGTTTTACCTAAAACATTGATTGTTTTGTTGCACGATGCTGCTTGTTGCGGGGTTTTTAAACATTTATTTTACCTCCTGTAATCATATTTTACTAATTTTACATTAACAATTAAATATTTTTTCTGAAAACCATATTAACAATAGGATTATAATTTCTGATGTAAGCCTATCTCCAGTGCTAATGAAGGACGTTTTTGAAATTGGTTCAACAACCGTTTCACAACATCAGAATGCTACCTAAATCGAAAGCAGGTACTGTTTCGAAGAAATTTGTAAAATCAAATTAGACCTAATTAAACTAGCAAAAAAATATGTGGCCATACAATTTCCAAATTATATATTAACTTGAAAAATAACTGACTCTATATTTTGTCTAATTTTGTGTATCATTGTTACAGATAAAAACTAGACTTTATAAATAAAATCATATTTACACAGCAATAAATATTTTAGTTACTTTGTGTAGGTCTATTGGAAGTATATAAATATCTAGAGTTAGAAAATAACTAATATATGTTTTCATTAAATACCTATATTTCCTGTTATGTATGTTAGAACTCAAATAAAGTTGGAACGGAAAGATACAGGAAGAACAGCAACCAATTTATTGAACAATAAAAACGGAATAAATAACTTAAGTAAATGGTGTGTGACCTCATCAATAAACTGTCTCACAACGTACTTTTAAGAGACTAAACCTAGATTACAAAATATTTAAACATTCTAATTGACTCATAGGTTTGAAAGGTCATGTTACAATATTAGAATATGGTATATATAAATCGTCGAAAATGAACTTGTACATATATTAGCAAGAAGATATGACAAAATCAATATTATTAGGTAAGTTATCTTTAACGTTTTAAAGTTCATCCATGCTCAAGAGTTTTTTAAACTCCGCTAATGATTAAAATATATTTTCTGTAAGAATAAACACACGTCTGCATTTACATACTGTAAGTAATGAAGCTATTGTAAACATATAATATGAAGAAAAAATTGTTATTTCTTACTGAGGTAAGCAAAGAAATTTTATTTTAGTTTTTCATTATTTTATAATTACAATGAATACGAATATCAATGTACATAAAACAAAATCACATCATAAAAGGCAAAATTTTAAAAAAACGAATTTTCATGCAATTTTCCATTCTCGTCTGCTCTTTTGTTGCCTGTGATGTCGCCGCGACTTGGGGTCTACTAAAGGCTAATTGTCCATTCATTTTGCAGAAGTTGTGACATTGCTTCTCGGCATTGTGATATGTTAGAAAAGTATGAGGACGAGTTGTCAGCTATTGCGATTATGGCGGCTTGGCAGTCTACAAGGAAAACAGCTCTTTGGTGTTTCTTTGCTTGGTGATGAGCAGCAAGCGCCTCTGCGGCCAGAGGCACTGCCGTTATTACCCCATCAAAATTCCTTACGTCATGGTTTATTAAAAGAACGTGGAGACTGTTTGAATCATATATGTAAGGTTTGCAGACGATGTTGTGTGAAGCTAATTTAGATAGTTAATATCTAGTATAAGTATAATTAATTGCTAATGATATCATTTTTTTATTAATTATCATACCGTAATGTTTTTTTCTATATTCTCTTTAATGTTGATGAAAGCAACATTTTAATTTTAGGAAATAGTTTATAATTTTTCTAGCTGCAAAAAATTAACATATATTTTCCTGATGCTGTTTTTAATTAAATCTCGGATTTATGCCTTTTTGTAGTATAGTCTTCCAGTCTATGAATTTAAAAGTAATTAGATTTTTTAGAACGAAAATAGCTGAACAACCCGCTTGTAAGCTACCTTTTTGGTATGCTATCGTTTTCTCCGCAAGTTATAGAGGAAGTCTTGCTTTTTTTCTGAATCGTTCTACAACTAGTAACTGATTTAATATTCTAAGATATGTTTCAGATATTCCAAAAAGCTATTATTTTTACATTTTCTTATTGAGATTCTATAGCATAAAAATTAAGACACTTTCTTGGATTTCAGTTATGTAAACGTTATTTATAAAAAATACCTTAAAAACGTAATTAGTTAAAGTGCTTGTTGAGAAGAATGGATATAAATATTGAAAAATGCGAATTTTTTCAATAAATCTAACAATGAAAATAGTTTATTTAAATTTTTAATGAAGAAAGTAATTTCTTACTGTATGTAGTAAAATCTAGGTAAACTGGATGATTTGTCATCCTATGACATACTCCAAACCTGTATCTAATATCCTTTTTAGATGATTCCTGTGCATCATGATCTTGTTTTACCTTATTTACTTTCTCTCTCTCCCCCCCCCCTTAAATATATATATTTATTTCTTTATTCGTGTGTATAATATTTATTTATATTTCATATTAAATGATACATAGGAGTGTGCAAATTAAATAACTTGCACACACACACACACACACTCACACACACACATACACACACACACACAAACACACACACACACACACACACACACACACACACACATATATATATATATATATATATATATATATATATATATATATATATATATATATATATATACATTATGCATATAATAATTGATGTGTATACAATTTAAAATATATTGTTTTAAATACACATAGAAAATATTACCCATTTTTATAAAATGAATTTTAGAAATAATTGTTATAATCGAACAACAATTGATGATGTAATGTTTTTAAACTCTGTGGATTGGGCGTGAAGTTGGCTTTGAGCCAGGAAGTCAAATCATATTGGCTAGGACTCAAGATGGTCAAAATTAAATGAATCCTTCTAGTAGTGTCTTTTTATTAGTGAATGATCCACGGAAAAAAATAATTGTACGCTAAACAATATATGTAGAGTTTTAGGAAAATTCATCAAGGAAATTTCCAACATAAATTACTCAATTTATTCGACGGACGAACTGAAACGTTTATGGGAAATGATATGTTCAAGGGCGTGTCAATTATTTGTACAATGAATAGGCGATGCCATTAGAGAGCATTTGTTGATAAAAAATTCTTGTTTATAAATATTGGCATCTTTGCCAACATATTCAACAGCAATACACGGAATTCGAATTAAATCTCATACCACTAAAATTGAAGAAACATTTTATTTTGTTAATAACACAATCTACTTAAAAAAAACCAATTTGTTTTTAAAAAAATATTTAACATAAGGTAATCGAAACGTTGCAGGTATCAACAGTATTTTTAGTACCATTTTTTAAAACAAATATTTCCCATAAGCTAATCCCATGACAATATAAATGTATCCTACATTATGAGGAGTATTTTTGTATAAAAAGTAAAATGGTCAATGAAATGTTTAAAAAATATTTGTCGGATATAATGAATATATGACAATTTATGTAACAAACTGAACGTAGTGAACGAATTTGTGTTTGTTGATTTTTTATTTTCCTTGTTTTCCAAGTGGAATTTTATTTGCAGCACACTAAATGCGTTAAAAATTAAAACTTTATTTTCTCCTATAAAATAGCAAACATCACTGACGTATAATAGCGATGCAGGCAAGTTAGTCCCGGTACTGGGCCGGGTCGATTGAGCGATGAATCAAAATTTTATTTCTATCAGTAAAAATTAAAATATTTACACCATCAAAGAAATAATAGAACATTTAAAATCATAGTTACCTATTATCATTATTATTATTATTACTATTTATATCAATTACTTTTCAACTAAAATCTTTCAAAGAAATTACAAATTTAAAATATTCTTTTAAGCGCTTATAAAAATGTATTTAATAAAACATATTTTTAATTCAACAATTGTGAATAATAATTATTCTTTATTAAAAAAAAAACAAAAACATTTTACATAATGTTAAATCGTATGTAGTACCAAATTTTACCAATACCCTTTATTTACCGATAAAAATCTGGAACAACTATCCGTTCCTACAAACGCTCTATTTTGGGATTTTTTTTAATATTAGTAAAAAAAACCGTATGCCGTTAATATAAAATATCATAATAATTCGAAACCTTTTATATTTTATACAAAACTGTGATTACTGCACAAAAAGAAATTCACATTGCTAATGACGAAATACTACTGGACCACCTACTTAGAGTTAAACCATATTTTTAATTGTTTTGTCGTTCATGCTCTTTTACTATATATATTAAAACGGTATATAAATAAATAAATAAATAAATATATATATATATATATATATATAATAATAATATAACGTATGAGGCTAATCAATAAATTCAGTTCATATCAAAAAAAGAAAAATAGTCGGAAGAAATAGTATGCAAACCGACAAGAATAAATACTAAACATACGGACAAAGTACTTAACCATTGTTGTATTTCAAGTAGTCATAGATGGGATGTGGGAAACTTTGACAAAAGAAAGGTCAACTATTTTAAGATAGGACTTTCCAAGTACCAAAATACCTGGGTTATAATAACACTGTAACGTTAGGGAAAGCTCTTTGTAAATGGGTGTGGGGATAACGAAATTAACTAAATTGCGTGAGGGGGAGAGATGATGCGAGGTTGGATAAGGAAGTGATCGAGGAGTCTTAGAGGAACTTCAGAAGAAGGCAGATGGATTGGGGAGGACCAAGTTTTAGCAATGTTAATAAGGGGTAAAATTTGTTTAATAGAATTAAGAGAATTGTACTTTTTTGTATGTGTATAATTAAAAAAGTGCGACGTGAGTAATGTAGTAAAGAATTAGGAAAATAATTTAGTTATGTGAAAAGTACATCGAAACAGTATCAACGGTCATGATCCCAGGAACTCATCAATCAATAAGTACTTTCTTTTTCAATTAAAATTAGCCAATACAGCTTTACAAACAGTAAATTCTGAACCATTTTAAATGTATTAATTTAAAAGGTATTCTAGTTTTTTTTTCACCACGTTCTAATTTATAAAAATTTATAATAACGACCCCAGAGAAAAGCAATTACCCCTGTCATTATTAAACTTTATTATAATAACCTAAAGCCTCAAGAGTCCACATTTTTTTAATGGTAATAATAGTTAAGGAATCACTTTTGTCACTAAATAGTATTAAGGTAAATGGTTATAATGTGTATTAATTAAATGTCAAGAATAAATGCCGATAAGTTTATTAAATATATAACCTAAAGGAAAAGTTATATATTAAAAACCTCAAGTTGTCATATATATATATTTATATATACATACTCATACTTTATAAACAAACTGAATATGTTATTGAGCATGTAAAGTGACTACTACAACTAGGGAGGAAAACACTAAAAGATAAGAGGTTTTGTAGCTATTTATAGATATAGGTTTAGTCTCGTGGTTATATAGATATAGGCTGGTCACGCATATGCGCTTAGATATTGTTGTAGTAACGTCTTATTGCACAGTTTAAAGAATTTTGACAATGATTTATACACTTCTATAATCTACATATTTATTCCATCATTTAACACGTAAAATGTCTCAAAATCATTATAAGAGGAAAATATATTCATTTTACACATCAATTGTTAAAAAATAGTTTTTACTATTACTTATTTTTAGGTCACTTTATAAAATGAGAGTGATAAATTTACACTCTTTTTCATTATTAAACTTGGTAGGGTTTAATATTGTTAAATAATGTAAGTTACATAGTTGCTATTTATAAACATGACTACATAAACCATTTGTGTGTATTTAATGCGGTGATAGAAAATGCATTACCTATTTTGAGTTCGAAACTACTTCCTCTTTATATTATTTTTCAACCTACATTATAGGGTGTTTAATTAAGTGATTCAAAGCTCTGAAGTTACCGATAGAATCCGTCACTAAAATAGAAACATTCAGAATGAACATTAGTGGTGCGGTAGTGTCGTATTTTATTCGGCTCTAGCAGGTATATATTTAATGAGCGAGTTCCCATATCAGACAATTTAAAGTAAAACGAATCCTGCATTTTAATAATTAGAAACATTCTTTACGTGAGACATAACTACATAGTGAGATATCAGTTTTTATTTTCATATTGGTTTTATAAATTGCTATCTGTATAAATTTTTAAGATTGTAAAGTTATAACGTTCTTCGTTTGCTTTTTAATTAGAAACGATGTGGTTAGAAATCTTCTGGACGACAATTTGATGGAAATCATCTCTCTTCTAGTATCCTGATTCACATATTACTATATACTCCTTTATTACCATCGGTATTAATGCATTGAAGTTTTCTGTGTTTGCTCGTCTCCATGGATTTCAAATACCTCATGTGTGTTTGTACCGGATTCTCTGATTAGAAAACAACATTATATATCTGAGTTGCCCGAATTTCTAGACATTTACTCATGTTTACAGGTCCGAAAATAAATAGACATATATAATTTACCAGAAATTGACCCTTTCTCTTTACTTAAAGACCACAAGAATAACCTTTCACAATCCAAGGTCGGCTATGCACGATTGTACATGTTTGTTATTATTTTTTGTAAAGAATATTGTATTGTTTCTTTAAACACAGTACGGGCTATATATGTCTAATGTTTTTAGTAATATTTTGCCCTTAATCGGGTAAATTGTGAAAAAGAATCCTAAATTATAAATCCCTACATATCTCTCTGTTCATAGACTTTTTATATTGCACTTTTATATGGTCTATATAAAACATAATTTATGCTTATGTTAACATTCTTTCCTATATTTCAAAGATTTTCTATACTTGTACCCTCTCTTGGGCTTCGATACATCCATGGGTCAAAATCGGGTCACTTTACCGAGAGGGCAATCTCAAAGGTCCTTTTTATATTTTACAATTATTTGTAAAGAAAAGGTTTTTTTCAGGATTTCGATAAAGCCAAGTTATTGCTTGCTTAGACTGTTCGAAAATAAACACAAACACAAATCAAGGCCCCGCGAAATATTTGCGATGACATGAATCAATTAACTCGCACAAAAGTATAAAATTTGAAAACGAGAGTTTTTCTCAAATTCTAAATTTCCGTATTAACAAAATACCTTATTGTTAAAACGACGTCATTTTAAATATGAAAATTGTTTACAGTTAGTATAAAAACTATGCTAATTTATTAAATTTATAATTTTTTTTTTAATTATGGAAAAGATTCTTGCCTAGTGTGTTTCAAATGATGTAAAGCCTTTCCAACTTTTATTTATTTATCTCGTAAATGAGATAAAAACTCAAAGTTAATTATTTTAGTCACCATATTAATTTTTGATACTAAAGTTGAGGAAAGTTAAACGTGTAAACTATACGATTAATTCATGTAGCATAACAGCAAGTGATAATATATGGTTTTAAATAATAAAAAAACACATTTATAGTTTAAAATAAAAATATGTTAAAAAAAGGTACAACTTACTATAAGTATTTAAACAGAAAAGAAAATTTAATAAAAAAACTTTTACTACTTTTCTATACAATTTAATTATTTCCCTAGACAATATTCTTTAATATACATTCGTTCATATGTAATAATAGAAACTTTTTTCGAATGTTATTAGATAACGCTGTCAATTTCATCTAAACTCCTGAATATAAAGGATTTTGAATGTAGCGGTAGCATTGAAATTGTACATTTCATTCTTTTATTGTTTCTTTAATTATAAAATTTGGTTAATATAATTCCTAATCATATATAATACAATGTAAAATTTACGTATAGATACAAAAATAATAACTATATTCTTTTGAAAAGTACATTTAAATTAAATTTCAAAACATAAAAATATCAGAAAACCTTCCAAAGAGGAAAACTGGTCCAAATTTATTTAAAATTACGTTAACGGTTGCCGACGATTACATTTTTTTCTTCCTCGCTAATTCAGGTCAAATTAAATCCGATTGACAGTTGCAACCAGTGAATCAGATCTCGTGATTTAGCTTCAAACCGAACCGTCAAACGGATCTGTAATATATTTTTAAACGAATAAACACTAATTTCCTGATTTGATCCTGTCTTTGATTTATTATTGCTTAGTGACTACAAAACTACTTTTGAATATGTATTCTTGCACAATTACATTTGCATGCACCAGTTTGCAAACGATTACATATATTTACAAGTAACTAGATAAATATTTTAAAATGAAAACTATTACTAATTATTATGAAACAAAATGGTGCCAAAGTGTTTCAAAATTAGTCCCAGGTAAATCAAATTGTTTCTATAAAACTATCCACTAGACCTAAAGTTTACAGTAATTATATTTTTCGTATGTGACAGGTTTTTATATGTTATGCTATGATTTATTTACGTTTTAGTAAATAGTTACACCAATTCAAACCTTTCTTCACTATATTTATCTGTTATTCCTTGTTTTTGCAAAAATCTCTGCCCTTTCTGAAGTGATCTTCTAGCCCCTCTCTATACCTCTCTGTCTCTCTTTTTCTCTCTCACTCTCTCTCTCTCTATCTGTCTCTCTCTCTCCTCCTCGATCCCGATTGTTTTCCCCTGATAACTTTTTCTAGTCACTTTAAACGAGATTTAGTTTTAATCCTTGGTGAAATAGTTACATTATTATAGGATTTAAAAATTTAAATGTTTCATCTCTTATAAGATAAATAATTTTGGTTTAGACCACCTCACCAAAACGAAAATTCCTAAATATGTTTTATTGAGTATAAATAATGTAATTTGTCTACTAAAAAAAAGGGATAGTTCATCTACTTACTATGTTAACCGTAGTCATTGTTAGGTTATAGTAGTCAATAAATTTTTAATATTTAGAGAGAATAAGTCAGCATTTAAAAAGACATCAGCAAAGCTAGCGTTGTAAAAGCAGCTAAAAGGACGATTAAACGGACACATTATGGAGACAATTTACTACACTCTTCAAGACGAAATTTAACAGCGTGAAATTCTGAAGTTTTCATATAGATTTATGAATTTCATTCATTGAAATTATATCAAAGCTGATGGATGTTTCACTCCAATCGGAAACAACGGATTTGCATATTTTCGTTACGGAAAAACCCTATAAAATTTACTATATTTAAAGTGACATTAAAAATTAGTAAAGTAATAATTATGGAATGAAATTCTAGAAAGATGGTGAAATTATTATACTGGAATTTAACAGCAAATGTTATCAGATGTTACACAAGGCTAGAGCGGACAAAATGTTCTACTACTGGGGCGTTACTGAACACATATATCTCTCCACTAAGTAATAAAAGAGAGTAATGCCTACCGGGGTGGGACCTGTGTTTCCAAAGTTAATCTTTGGAACTGTGTTCCGAAATTTGTAGATTTTTACAAGGTTAGGAGTTAATTGAAAAAGTGTATCATTGTAATAAAAATTACAAATAATAAGCGAATCATTTAACAACCAGATCATCCATACTTAATCAAAGAAAATGATTTAACATTTACGACTTTGATAAGGTATGATTATTAAAAATGTATCATTTAAAACTTAATTACTATAATTTTAGGACTCTTAGAAAACACTACGGTTCTCACGTATGAAAATAGTGGATTGTAAATACAGGTAAAAATAAGGTAGTAAGACGGTGATAATAAAAAAAATAATAATAATTTAATTAATTTTAATAATAAATTTTAATAAATTAACTTTACTTTAAATTTAGTAATAAATTACCAAAAATAATATCTTTTGGTTTTTATCTCATTTACGAGATATATACATTCAAGTTGGTAAGGATTTATATAATTTGTAACACACTAGGAAAGAATTGTTCCACACTGTTAAAAAAATGATAAATTTAATAAATATACGTAGTTTTATACCACCTTCAAACATATTTCATATTTAAGCGTAAACGGACGTCGTTTTAACATTAGGTAAACCAATACCAACCATTACAGGCTATAAGTTGAATTACACTATATACAAAAATATGTTTTTCAACAGAAAAGGTAACCTACAGTACTTTTTTTGTTTCTGTTCTATCGTGTAATTAAAAGTTAGATATTATAATTTCGAATGAAATCTATTATAAAATCTATCAGTTCATTTGATTCGTAATATCTTTTTTTTTAATTTACCTTAAATCCATACTTGTCATGGGGAAACGACAGAAGTAGTTAACTTATAGTGACTGAATTCATCGGCTTGTATGAAGTTTTTCTTTATTTTTCAGTAAATTCGCAGATTGATTAACGTTTATTAGTCCATCTGGTGCCATTAATCAATCTGCGAATTGATTTTTATTCTCCCCCTCCAAAACTGTTATACGTTTTGAAATACAGAGCATTTTTAAGCGTATTTCTTTTTGTCAAAGTATCAACAATTAGTGTAAAGTTAAAGAAATGAATGTGTTAAAAAATTGTTATTTTGAAATAAAACTAATGTATATCCAAGAGGAGAATTTTAAGCGGTTTTTGTTATATTTAAAAGCATTATTCAACTTTTTATTCATATTCCCATAGGCACTACTTTATTTTACACTTTAGAAGCTAGTATCCTACGATGCTGTAGCCAAGTTGGCATCGCACAACACATCAATTAAAACATCTAGAGTAAAAAACTTAGCGCTGACGACTTACTTTGTGTGACAAACCATTATATTTAAATAGCATATGCTGTAGATACACTATACATGTTATATATGAATTGTCTTGTTACTTCGATAAAAAATTTGTTATAAATGTTATTTCTAGCTGGTAAAAAGTTCAGTTTTTAAATTTTATTAAATTTCGTAACTTTTAATAAAACAAATAGATGTTCATAATATATCATATATATATATATATATATATATATTTATATAGAAACAACTAAGTATATACAAATACGAAAAATACCAAGAATTTTCATTATTCACAGCCTATCGTAGGCAAATATTTCAATCTAAATCATGAAAGATTAATGCAATAATGCAAGCTAAATAATATATGTTAGACTTACTCATGAATCTAACAAGTGTTGTATAACTTGCATAATTGCATTATTTATTCCTTATGATATTGGAATCCATTATCAACGAAAAACTTTAAAAAATAACAATTAATAATTAATTATTGTATTTGTATATTCTCAGTTGTTTTGATTATTGTACAAGAAAACCTATTTTACAATATATATATATATATATATATATATATATATATATATATATAAATATCGCATATGTATTCTTGTGTAATAATAAAGAACATAAGTCAAAATACAAATACAAGAACTATAATTGAATTTACAATTCAAAGCTTTTCGTAGGCTAGTACTGTATTAATTAGCTATTAAAGATTATGTTTAATATTCCTGATGATTTTGGTACTGTTAGCCAACGAAAAGCTTTGAATTGTATATTCAATTATAATTCTTGTATTTTGACTTATATTCTTTATATATATATATATATATATATATATATATATATATATATATATATATATATATATATATATATATATATATATATATATATATATATGTCAGTGTGTGTGTGTGTTTACAATAGAAGGTTTAAATTTAAATATTTTTAATAATTTAAATTCATAGACCCGAGGCATGAGGCATGGTTGAAATGCCTTAAGCATAAGTATAAATAATGTTAGCAGTTAAAATTAATATAGACGAAGTCATTAGCAGGGATAAGGGATTTTATAAATTTGAAAGAGGGAGAAAAAGTCAAATCAAGGTAGAGAACATCGACAATCTAGCAGACACAATAAAACAAGTTGAAAATGGAGAGAAGAAAAACATCGATGGAGGCAAAATTTTAAAGTTTCTGCGAAATTAAGAAATTTAAAGAATTTTCGACCACAGTATGGATAACGATTATGAAGAGTGGCAGGATATGACGAGCATCCGACGTACAGATCACGCCTCATCCAGCCGTTTCGCGATTGGCTAAGGATTGACCAAAGGTGAAAGCGTTATGCGTTGGAAGAGCCAAAGGAGATGTTAGCATGGTTCCAAAGTTCGCGCAGGACAGCCGTGTAATTTCACTCCGCTTGTCAAAGTGTTGAATTTTTCAAAGTGTACATGAACAAAAGAATGCAGGGCTAATGAGTTCGATTGTGGGGCTAAGATGTAGTTTTGTGCTTTTCAGAAACCCTTTTGAAGGGAAAACAATCCAAAAGCGATTTTCTGCAAACTTACCGTCAGGACTGGGAGTTCGCAAACAAAGAAGATTCAGTTAATTAAAAGGCGTTTTAAAAATGGATTCAGTTAGAAGTGGAGAAATTGAACAGTGACTAAAGTAAAATTTTTAAAGGGGTAAATTTTCAAATAAAGACATCCATTGTTTGTTGACAGTTGAAAATAGTGAAATTTGAATTAAAATTGATATTTAATTGAGAGAGCAATAAGAGTAAAAATAGAGACAGTGTTTGAATAAACTGCTAGAGAACTAAATGCAAAATTTTACAATTTTGATATCAAAATGCACGCGGTAAAACGCTTAAACATTTTATTCGGTCCAGAAAGCATATTTTGTTATCACCATATTTTAGTAACCTTAAAATATTTTAAGTAAAAGTACAAAACAAGTACACTATGAAACGCCTTTTAACAAACATAAAATTTGAAACATATTGAATAAGGTTTTTATGAAAAAAGGCATATTTTAATAACTTATATTTAAATGTGTTTTTAGGGATTATTCTAGCCGTTGAGCGGGCGCAGTGCGATACTCCGATCAGCAGTTCCTCGTAGTTCTTAAAAGTATTCTTTTCTGCAATTACCTATGAATTATTCTGAGATGTTGAGTGTTCACTGTTCCTTATGTTATCTACGAGATCCGAGGCTTTATCTGATTATCTTTCAATAGTTTATTTGCTATTGAGCTGTGAAGACTACAGCTACATTATGCGGTACCTATTCCGCTGTGGGTCTTGTTCTTTGCATTGTGATTAGTCTATGATGTATACTACTATATTCATAATACGTTACTTATTCAGTTAGATCAATCTGCTGTTATGAAATTATTATTTCCTTATACATGCTACTCTTTGTTCACTTTTACTTCATTTCTCGTGAGTTTTGCTCTTTCGTGAATCCAGTATAAATGTATTTCAAATAAATTTTACTCTAATGACTGACATCTGAAAATAACTGAAATTATTTTCGAAAGCTCTAAAGCTTTACACTTTTTATCGGTGCGTATTATCACAAATTCTGCTGTCAATATTTTTCACAAGTTCCATTCTTCAAAGTAATTTGGATAAACTTCACGTTGCAGAGCTGACACAAATCAAAAGTATCATCACCCCGAAGACATTTAATTGCTTTTATATAAAGTTTTAAAAGAAAATGTAGAAGAAGAACGTGAAAAGTGTGTTAACGATTCTGATGATGAGAATCAAGAAGTCGAAGTGATATAAGAGAGTAGAGATAACAGTGAATCAGATCAGTCAACAGGTGACGACTACTCCTAAATTGGTATTAGAAAATCATGAATCCTTGTTTCACGCTGAACATAAAATCAATTTCTTTAATGATAACAATAAATATTAGGAGCTAATTATATTGTGTTACTAAAATATTACATTTATTTTATTGTTCAGTAGTAACTCGTTTTTTAGATTCGTATTATAAATAATTGTACTCGCTTCATAAATTACCTGATAACTAAAGATTGTAATTAAATATAAATATTATATTGTAATAAAATTATTCTCGATAATTCTAAATACTGACCAATAAAACCAATAATAACAAAACCAAATATTATAAGCGTTTTTATAAAGAATTGAGACTTCCTAATGTTAGCGGTACAGCGTACAACTAAGCACCCGGTATCGTAATATCGGAATACGCGCCTGCTCAACGCTTAAATCTTTCTGATTTAGAATATATTTAGGACATTCGGACACTATTTTCAAGTTTATAAAAAACTAGTGTTTAGAGTATCTGCAGATGGATATGTAACAATACAATAAATCTTATACCTATGGTTACATATACAACCCTAATTCTGGAGGTGGTTTCGAGTATTGGCATTCCAAGGGAGGACGCTAGCTAAATCTTATCCAACGCAAAATGTAGAAAATTGGATAACATTTAATACAATATTACTTCATAATGTGTTATAATTTAAGGTTTTTTTCTCTAGCAAATATTGATGAAGCAGGCACACTGTTTATTTCATGGTCGAAGTCCAACATGTATCCCTTATGTAGTTCAAACATGTTATCTTCTCGTCCTAACATCTTGCTAGAGTAAGTTACCAATGTATCTTTTATAATCGTTTACAATTTTGAACATAAATATAATCATAAAGATATGTTTGTTTTTATTGTTTATTTGTACTCATCATCTGTGGTGTAGTTACTACAGGTTTTAGTACAAGAAATCTGCATGTTTTTGATTTAATAATCATATTAATCCGGTTTATATTTGCCATGATGAACTGACTCCAGAATCTCAACGAGCGTAACAAGAAGGACGAATATTTTACATCAAATTATTACTATTGTCTTAATAATCTGGAGTTTGATAGTCAAACATTTTACATATACGAAGCTATTTAAATGATTTTAAAGTTCATTTTACGAGAGGATTTGTAAAAAGAAAACATTTAAAAGCAATAAATTATTTCCTGGTGTTTAATTATTACTGTAGGGCGTTTACCAATTTTATTGTTTTTTAATAATTTACTAATCAAAAGGACAGTGACAAACTTCATTTCATCTCTCTAGGAACAGTAGATTTAATTAATTACAGAATGTGTATTATATTAGAAGGTTTAAAACAAGCATGTTAATATAATGTAATAGGCTAATATATATATATATATATATATATATATATATATATATATATATATATATATATATTTCTACTTCATTAAATCAATCCGCCTTTAGTGTTTTATTTGAAATTTGAAATAATAACCTTAATCGAAATCTTGAAGATTGTATATGTAGACTGTTGTGTATAATTTCCAATGTATTTAGGGCGCTTCTAAACAGATAGTATAAGTTTTAATTTAATTATTTAAAATTAAAGTTAAAAATATATTTATTTAGGTCTTCAGTTAGCCTATACCTATATAGATTTTTCAATATTCGATATCCACATCGTGTATAAAACTTTCAAAAATATATGTACAAATCTTTCAAAGCAAATTATTAAGTAAAAACAAAATAAGGTATCACTAATGTAGGAGATAATCTCAATGGATTCCATAACAAACGTTAAATGGAATATTCTTTTATTCAGCAATAGATCCTCAACGAAAGATAAGTGAAGTAGGGGCTGAATATAAGTAGTATAAGCTGAATGCAGACTTAGGCGAGCGGCCTACGAGGAATTTGTCGAAGTTTGCAATGTCTGGATGACAAAGTTTTATTGAGAGTTGTGATTATTGAATAAAATATTACTGTTTTTGGTTGGGTTTGGATTAAAGAGAGAGAAATTGTGTATGTTTGAAATTCGAAGAAAGGATCAAACTAATCCTCAATTATAATTTTTAAAGTTAACTATAATAATTGGTTAAAACTGGAGTGAATAGTAAAAAAATAGGAATATAGAAAGAGAAAAAGAATATTATTTAAAACCTAACCTTCTTCTTTTTCACGGTACTACACTCAGGTGTAGATCTTAGCGCTTTGCAAGAGCCTTGGCCAGGTAGCTCGACCCTGTGCTGCTTTCCAGTTCCTCACATTCAGCAGGTTTCTGGCATCCTGAGTGAAAACCATCCATCTAAGTTTAGGACGCCTTTTTGCTCTCATTTTATAGATAGTTCCACCTAATAGGCTTCTGGGTACAACACTTTCCTTTATCCGGGCACATTAAACTCAACAAAAGTATGATACATTTTGTATAACTTTTGGAGTATTACAAGTAATATTAAACTTTGTGTCCGTCTTCGACGTCAGCTACGAGTAATAAGTTATACATATTAACATTCATCAAAGTGTAAATTTGTAAAAAATAATCAAACACTTCCTCAATATTATAAAAAAACATTTTGGCCGGTTTACTTTCTACTTACAGGTCTAAGTATTAGTTTTTGTAATATAAAATACAATTTTATGGCAAATTTAATATAAAAAGGTTAGTCACTCTGAATTTTTAAATCTAAAATATCCATTTAAATGGAATATGGTGATATTTTATTATAAAAACAAATTAATTAAGTGAGTGAACAGTGTAGGGCATAGAAAACTTTAATACTAACCTAATGATCGTGGGTTAGATCCCTGGTAGCGGCTAAAACATTATGTATTTTTAACCATCAGTTCGACTAAGCCTTAGGGCCATAGTGTAATAATGGGCGGTTGAGCACAGTGCCTAGCACAATTACCTCTCCTGAATATTGTACGGCCCCAATTAAGGCGGCTCTATTGTACCTCTGCTAAGCCATGTTGGTGGTATGATGGGAGACATTAGTAATAACTTAGCCTCATAATTTGCCCTATAATTTTACTGTTAGTTATTAAAAAAGAAATATTACATGCTTTTAATATAATACAATATTAATTTATTGAATTTATGTTCTTGATATTATAATGAAAATATATTCTTTCAAAATTATAAAAATTGTATTTGCAACTTAAAGTTAAATTCCTTTTATGCGTCTAATATAACAGTATCAAATGAAAATATTTTACTGAATAATATATTGAAGTGATATTATTAGATTCTCTGTATTTTTCGAGAATAAATCATCTTTATAAAAATTTTGGATGATAGAATCACGCATTATTAACCCTTTCTTGCCTGAAAAAAATAGTAAACATACGTTTAGTTCTTAGTGTTTCGGTTATGAGAAAAAAACATATATTTCCTAAAACCCATTTACGAGAAAATAACTTTAAGAGACACTCATTTGAAGCTCAATTATTTATTTGACCTTTTTCACCTAATAAATGATGCATATACATCTGTCTACCGATTTTTTAAAACAATAGCATTATGGAATATAACACTGTTTGCTGATTGTAAGACTAGTATTATTTTTTACTTCCGTATTTTCAATTTTTGTTTTGCAAATGTAAACAACGATCACAACATTCAGGTATTCAGAAAAAAAACTATCATGGTAGTGTTTTGACCCTTATCCCATGTAAGCGTATCACAAGTGCGCAAGTTAAGCAACTTTGTAAATATGATTTTATATAGAGCTACATGTAGATATAGCTCTGTAAACATTTTATCTCTCGTAACTGAATATTTATATTGTAAATACAAGTGCTGGCGATTGTAAAGGTGACTTTCCAAATTGCCTACCGGTCCATTACGACGTAACCGATTAACGGGTGACTAGCGCCGAATGGTGATGTTTCAGAGCCTAATCAACATTCATGACGTCATTATGCAAGCCTTTACTGATAGAAACTATCGTTATACATTATAGTATTCAAATTTATAAGGGTTTATTAGAAAAACGAATTATCCCATTTCTCACGAGTTTTAAGAGACAATGTACGAATAAACTAAACACCTTTGTAAAGCACAGATAAGTCACTGACCGAGGATCTGTCAGAACAATATAATGACGTCTTGGCAGCAGGCAGTGAGTGAAGTGACAGCCAACCTAAGGCAACGAAATTTAACCTTAAAAGTGAAAACTTTTTGTATAATAATTTCCAATCATCTCTTTCGGAATGATTTTGAAAGATCTTTATTTACTACAAAATAGTTTTGGTGTTCACTATGTAATTTAAACCACCATTATATTAAATTTTTGGGGCCTTTTAGTTCTTATATTTCACAAGGTATTTTTCTCTTTAGTATTCCCTTAATGGTGACTGTTACTGAAGGTAGCCCGAAGGTAATTATGTAGGTTTACTACAAAGAAATTCGTCGGGTTTCCGTCAACGTTTAGGCATTAGCGCTCACGAGAAGTTTCTCATGCTATAGCTTAACGTAAGTGATAAGATATGTAATAAACTTTATTGATGAAGAAAGTATATCGACTGACGTTGTTTTAGGTTTATTAAACTCCCTCAGAAACGCCATAATGATAATGTCGCTCAGCACCATCACTGGTTATTAAGGTTGTTAATCTTAATTGCCAGACGATATGAATAAAACCCGTTGCTCTGTTTTTTTATTATTCCGTTAGAGTTAGATAAATTGGTATTAAATGATAACTTATGAATGTAAAGTCAAATTTCAAATTTTATTTATAATTAATTTTAATATATTTATATGAATGAATGTGATAATTATGCTATGCAAATATAATGCTAAAGAAGGTAGGTACTTTCTTATAAGAGCGTACAATACAAAAGTAATTAATATTTAGCCAGAGAAATAGTTTAAAAATATTGCAAAACGTATGTTGCTAGAACACTAAGTCCTAACTCCATAATGGAATTTCGAAAACCGTTTTAATTAAAGGAACGTCATGTTGTGAAAGGGAACTTTAGCATTGTTGTAAAGAAGGAAGAAGAGCCACTATCGGAAGCCTTTTCATGCCGACTTCCTCTCCTACAGAGACTTGCAAATCGTATTTCCTCTGAGCTCTTGAATCCAAATTGTTATTTTGTTTCTTAAAATATGGACGATTACTCTCTGTAATTATATTCTTATCTTTTGAAAATCAATTTGTAATATTTAAGATGATATATTATGGTTTCGAACCACTAAGAATACGTCGCACTTTTTAATGACTATATTTAATTTTAGTAAAACGTTTGACCTTAAAACTTGTTGATGTATTTAATTTGATAGACAAAATTAGACACATTATTTACTTAAGAAGAAGCTTAAGAAGAATATTTCTTTTAAATGTGAAAATAACATTTTCTTCAAAAATCCACACCACTAACGATCAGAACTACACTGTGTAAGTCTACAGAGTAAACTTATGCGTACATTAAAAACTTGAAGTGTTTTTAAAAGAAAATTCTATTTATTTCATTGCAATAATTTTAGAACATTTTTATTGCGCTAGTAATCGCTTTATTTGCATATTTACTTATTATTTATTGTTAAAAACAAGGCCGACTACGATAACAAATTTGCATGGTTATAAATTATATAGTTTTGGAAACATGGTTTGAATAATGATAATATTAATAAATCGAGAATTTAATTTTTTTAAGCCAAAGGTATATTTTGGATGTTAGGAATTGAGGTTTAAAATATGAGATTTTTAAATAGTAAATCATCTAGAAAATTGTATGTAAATTGTAACAAATTAGAATATCATATAACTTTCTGTACACCTTCATTGTAATAGAATAGGACTTTTTTCCATGAATATGAAATCTATATATGAATAGGTACTTCTGATTGATTCGTATGTTTATTATTTCTTACATTACTACTACCTTGTTTCTCTTAGGAAAATATTGCTTTCAGTTAATATATATTTATTTATTTTTTTACCTCATGTTCATATTATAAATATTGTTACATAATAATATATATCGTATACAATTTCATTATATTCTACATCAATTGCCAAATTAATAAAAATAGTCAAACACACAATTAGTTTCTCCGTTATAAAGTCCTTTTCTCCCGAGAATCTGATTCTTGTTAAATAAATTCTCCAATGCTTCCATATGGCTCTCTCGGTGCTTTAGAAAGATCTTCAGTGACCTGTTTGTTGTACGTCTTCTAAGGAACTGAGCCCTTCTGTCTCTTAACAAACTTTAAATTACTTTATTTAATTAGATAAGTGTTTCTCAACGGTTACTATTTGCATTATTTGATTTAAATAGTATTGTTTTTACGCCTTTTCTTTATTATTCCATGTGTTTATTAACGTTTGCTCGTCATCCATAAAAATTTCAATTTCAGGCCTTTACGGTGATACGTTACTTACAACGTTCTAAACTTGTACCTGAAACGTTCTTCCCTTATTCTCCAATGTCGATTTTACCTGATGAGCTCCTTATATGAACTCTCTCTGCTGTGATGGAAACTGTATTTCCTTACGGTGCCAGACCTAACCAGCTCCCGGTTTGGAAATTTATAAGCATCTAAAGTGTTCCCTTTCCATAACCCTTTGATAGTAACTGCCTCTCATCAACTCCTCCAAGTCATTATTGCCATTTTAATTGCATTCGTTTTTCTCCCTTACTTAGTATCAGATTTCTTATGTCCGCGGCTTTCAAGGAGGCGTGTCACTAAAATCTAATCCACATGTTCAATAAAAGTCTCCAAAAAATATGTAACTTTGTTGAAATCTAACTGGATAAATAAAACCATCTGAGTAAAAGAAGAAGAGGAATATTCGGAAGTCTAAGGTAATAAACTAGAAACATCCCATGGTATCGTATTGACCAATACTGTGCTTACTATACACAAAAGAATTGAGCATTTCAAAGTATGCAGAAAACAATGCATTATTAGCAACTGGTCAAATCACACACAAACGCACACGCGCGCATACACACTCACACGCAGGCACTTACACGCACACACAAACACACACACACACACACACACATACACACACACACACACACACACACATATATATATATATATATATATATATATATATATATATATATGTGTGTGTGTGTGTGTGTGTGTGTGTGTGTGTGTGTTTGTGTGTGTGTGTGTGTGTGTGTGTGTGTGTGTGTTTGTGTGTGTGTGTGTGTGTGTGTGTGTGTGTGTGTGTGTGTGTGTGTGTGTGTGTGTGTGTATGTGTGTGATATAATCCTGGTAAGTCCGAAGTGCATTGGACAATGTACTAGAATAGTATGAATTATGGGAAATATTGAAAAATGAAGGGAAGGCGGTTCAGATCAATATCACAAATAAGATATCATGTATTATTGAAGCCATCTTGTCTTATGAAATACCGAAATGTGTATATGCATGAATCTTGATACTAAGCTCAAATGATAAAAAACTAATAAAAGAAATTGGAAGAAAAATATTAATTATTGTAATGTACTATTGAATCTTGTGAGTCAGAATATAAGGATGATAAATACGTTTGTATGCCATCATAGCTATTTCTCTGTCCTTATGTCACATGCTAATTATGTTTTTTCAGATCAATATACAGGCGATCATTGCATTCTACCTTTGACTTCTCTCACATATCTGTAAAATGCCATATAAGGGTTAACTGTCTGTGGCCATGATGTTGGCTTCCTGAAAGAAAGAGTTTTAAAGCATATCTGTAATCTGTGATGCAGGTAATTTTGTGTTAAATGTAATAATATATTTCTACCATTAGCTTTCTTATAAGGACAAAAATATCTATATTAATTTCTAGTAATTCATCTTATATTTTTAACTTTTGTAGACGTTTACCTTGTGAAGGTAATGTCCGTCATAATTTTCTGACAAAGAATATTTGTATATATTTATTGAATAGAACAATCTTAATAATCTTTTACAAACACACCTCCCAGCCGCGTACAAGAGAGCCCCAACCCCGCTCTCAGGAGTGGTGAGCAAACCAATCAGCCTCACCTCCATACTTTTTATTTCGACACTGTAACACGAAAAGCAAACGCAGAAGACCCATAATAACATTTCCAACAAATATAGCAACCCTAGTGAACATTGTATCCCAATGCAACATTACTTATCTAAATACTGTAATCATTAAAGCTGTATAAACGTATTTGTTGCATTCGTAATTATAGTAGTCTATTAAGTTTCAATAAAGCTCCTGTTTTTCCTAATGGACAGAAACGTATCTCCGTGTAATCCGAGACGGTCTCGGTCCCGTCTACCTCGAATTACCGAGACTCTACTGTAATAATATATTTTAAAGACACTCTAATACGATTCTGACCATACGACAGCCAAATAGAGGTATGTCAAAAAAATAAAAGATACGATTTGTTAAGTCGTTCCAAAAAATGTTCTAAGGCTACTGTTAGAGAAGCTTTGTATATATAAAAAAAGTAAATTTCAAGAGATCAGAAGAATCAAAAAATCGACCAAAAACCCGATATGAACAAAAACACGTAAATGCCTTCTGCACAGAAGTTATCCAATTAATATTAGCCGTACGGAAACTGAATAGGAATAATCCTTTCGAGCTAGCGTAGTGAGAGGCTATAATTGCTGTGGATAAAAACTTGAGTTCTAATGCTTGACTTAATATAATATAACTTAATATTGATAGATTCAGTAACATGTATTTCGGACGTGTGCGTTTATCAGAAATGTATTTCTACATGTGCATTTATCTTTTACAAAATATAAATTGTCAATAATTCCCATCAGTAGAATACTTTTATCATTCATAAATTTCGTTTCCACCTGCAATTAATCTTACGTCGTCTGTAAGGATATCTCAACAGGATCTGGAAGAAATAAAATTTTATAATCAATTACGAAGGAAATATTATTACATATATGATTTATGTTTGAAAACTTTAAAATTCTAGTTAGCTTTTAAAATACCGGCTAGATCTTTTTTATAAGGACTATACCGGACTTTTATAGGTGTTTTAATAAACGGGAAACCAAATATTTAATAGATTTTCAATTCAGTAAATACAAAAAAAAGAGACTCGAGGAGTTTAAAACATGTTCAACCACTCTTTATTACGTATTTTTTTTTATATGAATGCGATGGAAATAGAGAGACAATATTATTTACGCTGCAGGTGACAACTCGATTGATACCTTTTTGGAATAAAGAAAATGTCAATTTTTGAATATCCTATTCTTTAGAATGTGATATCATGAAATTAGCATTTTAATAATTTGTTACACATGTCTTATACTTTGTTGGAAAAGTAACAGTTATGCTAACATTATAAAAATATATGTTTCAAGTGTTAAAAATTCAGGTAAATTTTTGTGATATTCCTAAGTAATAGCATACGAAATTTTGCCTTTAATTCATTGCATTTTCCATGACTGCAACAGTTTCACATATTCTGCTTCAATGCTGCCCGTACGGTCTACATCAAACCATAAATAAGGTTCTAAAATTACCCAACATAAAATATTTAATGGCTATAATCCGCCGAGTATTTCCCTACGGTACGCCAACGTTGCAATGTGGGTCATTTCTTATTTTTTATTTTCTCCCAAAGTCGTGCGTCACTTCCTAATAACTTGCTTTGTTCATTGCAGCTGGATTTTGATGTCTTCCTATTAGTGTTTCGTTGTGCTTTGGACATATACAACATGAGGAAAATATTCCTCCGATTGATTCGAATGTTTCCAATATTACTATGTAAAATATGATCTCGTATAAAAATTATCACCTCTAGATTTATAAAAATCATAAAATTGATTTATCTAAAACAATTATAGTAATTTAAATAAATAAAACCCCCATGTCACAAATATCTTTTCCATTTATTTCCATTTCCTATTATTCGATTACATATATAATTAAAGGTGTAATCCTACAAATCTTAAAACTTTGCTTTTGTTTGCTCTTTAATTTATATTTCACAGTTCTGATTTACATTTTATTAGATAAATGTTCTATTTTAAACATTTTTTAATAATCTCGTCTTAAAATAGTATTAAATATCCATACATAATATATAGATGCAGTGTAATGTTTACAGTGAAGTTTCAATAATTCGAGGTGAATGGAACCAAAACCCCCTCGGATTACACGTAAACAGATTCCTGTGCATAAGAAAAAATAGGCCTTTAATGCACCCTAATGCAGTAAAACTCCTCATATATCCAGATCTATGTACTGACCGCCCGATCCGGATAGTTTATTAGCGAGAATAAAGACAAGTCCAGCTAACCATGGTTATCGTCATTGTTTGTCTCAAGAGAGTTTATTTTCAGATATTTCAAGCACAAGACTAGACATTTACGCTTTCTAAGGAATTTTTGTTTACGGTCGAAACTTACAGCTTAAATAGAGATAAAACGTCATCAAGAGAAAATCGAATTTTAAAACTGTCATGTCAAGCGATTAAATCTGCCTTTGTGTAATCAGTACTTCTGTTAAAACTGAGTAATACATTTACTGCTGCCGAGAATGATTTGGTTACCAATATTCTGCTCTACGTCCATTACATAACCTCTTCCAATTTGGCAATTACCAAGCAATCTATTATTACAAGAACTTCATGCTAAAACCATTGTTTATTAAGGTAGCCCAGATCGAAATTTAGGCAAATTGTTAAAGATTGAGGCCATTTGTGCAGAATAAGGATATTAACTCATGGCTTTCATATTTTTTTCTCTAGCTTAAAGTAATTTTTAACTTAGCTTTAAAGACTACTGATTTTGCATTTATACTTTGGTTTCGATGAAAAAATATAAGAAAAATAAACTTTAAAAAAATTTAACTTTAAGCCTTTTGCGGATTCTAAAGATATATTTATTACCTCCGCGCTAAAACTTTATACAATACTTAGTGGACCTCAAATACAACGTTTTTTTTCTTCACTCTATTACAATATTACGATTTAACCTTTTTTGTCCAACCCTAATGTATACTTACTGTCTACATTGATTTAGGTCTTTGAATTCACATTCTGTGTATAGCTCTGTCCCTCCAGAGATATTCTTGTATAAATCATTCCCTTATTTCTGTATCTATTTGTTCTCTGCATCTTCTGTTACTTTTTTGCCTATACTTTATCTACTTCAGGACCTGCTGAGGTTGTTTACCTTAAATAATTTTCTGGTTATTCGGAATCATTTTAGTTGTTTAACATTAATGATGTCTACTGTCATGATCATGACTTCTCTGATTATGTCGTTTTATATTTTCGTTTATTTCAATATTTCCTCTGAGAGTCTTTTAAAAAAGTATTTGTTTTGCTTCTAAAGCAATTTTTGTTCATTAGGTAATTTGTTTTTTTCGTTTGTATATTGCAATATGTGATTGCTTCCTATATTGTACTATCTTATGTGGTGTGTATGTTTATATATGTTTGTTGTACACATATTTTTTTTCTTTTTTCCAATACCTCCTACATTTACGAATTTTGTGTGCTTCCGATTCACATACATTCCGTTTTGCACAGGTTAACTTCGAGGCCCAATTATTGTATTTAACAATGATCTTCTTCTTCCTATGTCCTAAATCTTCGTAGACTTGAGCTAATATAATATGATCTACAGTTAATATTATTTTTATATACTAATATAATCTTGTAATCATCTATAAGTGGAGAAACTATTTTCCAAGGGATATTGTGTGGCTTGTAGAATATAAGTCAGAGATTCTATTTGAGTTCTAGTAGTAATACTAAATGTTCTTAGTTAAAACAAACGAATAAGAATTTACATAAATTTCATAATTGTAGTGACTTTATTGTGTGTACCTCATTTACAAAAGGTACAATCCAGCCTTACCTATTATTAGTTTAGTAATATAGATAAATTCTGTGCTGCAGTTATACTTCGTATTTATATCATTCTATTTCAGGATTTATATAAATATAGGTATACCATGTGTATAAATATATTAATTTATGACAATACAACCTTGAAAAATATATATCCCTACGAGAAATTCCAACCCTGCAGTTATCATATATATATATATATATTTATTTATTTATTTATTTATTTATTTATTTATTTATTCTAATGGCAAGTACAAAATAACATTAGTTATACACTCTGTAATAAACCTCGTGCTTCCCAGTATCGTTCATGTTCAGTTGTCTTTGATAGTGCTGGTCACACCTTAAGGTGACTTCTATCCATGTGTTGTTCTTGTTGGCATAGGCTGCAGTATGGGTCTTCAGCTAGTCCAATGCGGTATAGGTGTTTTCGTAGAAGGTCGTGTCCTGTAATGAGGCGGAAGGTCGCAACTGCTACGTTTCTAGGGCCCTCAGGTGTGGTCGTTATGGCATCTTCTCATTGTTTTCCCTGTGTACGTTCCACTATATGTTTACATGTTGGATTTTGATGGCTTTTTTAATTTGTAATCTTATTGCGTTATAAGAAACTTGTGTTTATTGATCTTGTTTTATTTCAGTACCTTTTTCAGCAAGGGTGTCTGCCTGATCATTTCCAGTCACACCACATTGACCAGGAATCCACTGTAGTACGATTGATTTACGTTCGGAATTTAGCGAGTGGTACAGCCTTCGGCACTCTTGCACTTCGGGGCTTATTGGTAGATCAGGAGATGCTATGCCCTGGATAGCAGATTTTGAATCGATGAATATAGCAGCATTATTAAATTTTTTTCATATTTGCATGCAGTTGGCTTAGCGCAATCCTAATTGCTTCGACTTCTCCGTCAAAGGCAGTTCTGTTGCTTCCTGCTGCTCCATAAAATGAGATGTTGTTAGATACTCCTGGTCCTTCCTTTTCAGTTGTTTCTGAATAAGAGCCATCGGTAAAAATATGTAGCCAGTCGGTTTCCAGATATTTACTATGTATAGTTTCAAGTCCAAACTGTTTTAGTTTATTTTTCTCTGTTTCATTTTCTTTCACTTGGTCACAAAGTTGCAGGGAGTATTCTATCTGTTTGGATTCAGTTGGATTTTGGGGCAGCGAAGAGGCCAGCGTTCATTAAGGCTGCTACAATTCAATCTCTCAAATAAATTTGTAGCTTTTTGGATAAAACCATTTTGTGTTTTTAGTATAGCTACCGAAGGGGTATTGTAGGTTTTCCAGTATTGGTCATGAGGTATTCTCTGGAATTTCTCAAAGAGTTGCAGACAGCGACTTTGTATTATATGTTGAAGACTATAATTATCAGTAAGGAGGAGCATTGCATCTATTGGCGTTGTTCTAATTCCCCCAGTAATGAGGCGTAGTGCTTGATTGTACACTAGTCCCAAGGTTCCAAGTGTCCGGTCAGTGGCGGTAACTATATATATCAGCATGTATGAATATAAGAGCATCAAAAAGTCCTAAGCATGATAAAAGCTTGTTGCAGTACGTTTTCTTTAGAGTTCACGCATTTAAGTTAGAGATGTACTACTTATCCATGTTCGCAGTAATATGTCACGTTTTCAATTTCGTATTTTATCTCTGAGAAATATAGCCTAAACTGATCCCTAATGTTTATAGAAGAACAAATGTTTGACGATGGAAAGAAGAAGCTAAAAGCTATTTACGTAACAACTTTATAAGTCGTATAAGGTCGAGATATAAATAATGTCTCAAACATAAATCAAAGTGGTATATTAGTTTAATATTACTATGTATAATATATTCAATTTAATAATATTTATCTAAGCAGAAAAATAATTAAAGAAATTATATCAATAATAATTTATGTAATTTAGATTTTTGTAATTAATACCAATATATAAATAAAAAAATAATTTCAACACCATTTTTTCGACCGGTAGTGCACATTAGGGTTAAAGAGAGAGACATTAAAAATTCACCTTAAAGTGTTCTGTATAATTATTAGTGCCAGTAAGTGTGATACCTAAAAGTTCCAGTAAATTAGAAAAAAGAACTGTTTACTATAACTCGATGTACAATACCTTAGACGAGGGACAATATTATTGCTAATGTATTAACCTTAAGATACTTTGGATGTAGATTTAAGTTATTATGATTTGAGTCGTTGTGTGACAAAATAATAGCCTAATTATTAATAACTGGCCCGAAGAAACCAATGGAAAAATTATTCACAGATTTATAAAATTCCTGCAGTATAGCTATTCCGTTTCTATTACCTAATAGAGATTTTATTTTTAACCTGTATAAAAAGCTATATCCTGTATTGTTTGTTTTGTTTAACATATCAATAAAGTGAAATGTAGAATGTAATAATAACAAACGAAATATAGTCCTAGTGTCGAAAATGATTAAATTATGTTTTAAAATATAATTATTACTACCATTCTTTTGTAGCTGATTTGACACCCAATGTTACTCATTGTAGCGACAGGACGTATCCAAGTGTCCAGTTTCAAAACGTTGTGGCTTCTAAAAGTTACAAAAAATAAATTCACAAAGTTAACGCTGCGTAAAATACCCTCTGTCGTGACGCTACCTAAATTCAATAACCTGTGGGGACTAGTTTGTTGGCGAAGTTAGTTCCGTTTCACGCCGGGCAGAACGTTAAAATCATTAGGCTCTTACTTAATTCAGCGTCCGTAGTGCAAAAACGTTCATTAAAGAGCAATAATTTACCGAAAACCCCTGACTTCATTCAGCCTAATTTATTCAAATAAATTCAACAGATTTACTCTACAGTTCTTTGAACAACAATTATTTTTAAATAGGAGCAGTTTTCTCTTTATTAATCTGTGACAAATCTGAAGAGGAATGTCTGAATATAAAAACACTAAGTACCATTAAACTGGTTTCGGAATGCAAAACAAAGAGTTCAGTTTGTCCATTTCAGTCGAAAGTGAATAGTTTATAACTTAATAATTATTTTGGTTTGTAATTATATTGTATTTAAGTTTTGTCTATGTGTATGATTTATAAATTGTAATGTTTTTTATATAAAACTTTACACTCATTTCTATAAATATTAGGATCAATTATTATAATTTGTAATAAGAACACCTGAGGTTTCTTCTTTAATATTTACTAAAATATAATTCATTATAGCTTTAATTCCAATATTTTCATAATCTGAATACTTCTGGTAAATTTGGTTTTAGAAAAGTTGTATTCTTTATATATTTATTAATATTAAGTGTAATTTGTATGCTGTGAGAATTCAATAAAATAATAGTTCATACTATCAATTTATTGTAATTAGTAAATATCACAAACTGACATTATGGTTATAAATTCTAAATGCACTCAATTTTGTAGTTATTCATATTAGTAAATAAATAGAACAAGCTATCGGTGTGATTGTATGCTATATGAATATTTAGAAAGTTGCACATTACGGTCCCACGTTATCATTGCAAACACGTAATGCTGAAGGAATATTCCTTCAGTATGTGACTCAGTATCTTCGCTGAAAATATTATGCATACATATTGTTGCGGTTTTGCTTCTAAAATTAACAAATCGTGTTGCATATTAAACCGATGGAACGACAAACCGGAGTAAAAACTTTTACAATGTACGCTCGGTAGCTTACAACTTTCATTTCGTCCCAAAAGGTTTATAGGATGCAAAACTATGAACTTTATACGTTTATTTAATGACAAAAACCTGATATACCATTTTTTAGCAAATTTATAATGTTTCTTACAATATTTTGGGAATAAGGAAATTTGATTTAATTGAAGGTATATGATATTGGACAATGTTATTTTCTCAATAACAAAGGAATTTTATTGCTAAAATCCATTTTATATCCAAAATTCAGTAACTATAACGGTAAATAAAAGCTATGATAACGTTTTGTAAGTAAATAACATGAAATTTATTGATTTAAAGATTTTAGTGTTGAATGAATAATAAGGTTCTAGATGGATGAAATAGTGTCCACGCATTTTCAACTGACGTTAAAATAACAATATATAATAAAATTATAACATTAACTATATACGACTACATTTGTGGTTCATTGTTTTAAGTACGATAGCTTGAAGTAGACTAGTGTGAGTTGCATACGACACTGTAGATAGGAAATACGATACTGTGCCATTCGTTCAATGCATGGAACCAATACCGATATTAAACTGAGGCTAAAGTTTTTAGTTGCATGTAATTCAACTGTACTTAGAAGGTTATACTACAGAACAAAATGTCTTCCGAAATACTGATCCTTAGAGAGTGTGTGTAATTTATACGTCGTTCCTTCTTCAGACAGAAAAATTACGGGTTTTAAAAATATTCTACGGAAGGCAATATCGATCGCACAGATATTACGGTGGGAACATGACTCTCCTTGTTTCTTATTAAAATATCTATAGAATATTTGTTGATTTAATCACTAGTTTAGGTACTATATCGCCTTTTCTAAAACATAATTTCCTGACGTCAAACATGGAATTATTAATTCAAACAAAAAAGCTTTTATTTGACGTCATGTTTACTTTATCGAAATATCTTTTACATAATGAAATACCAAACAATAGCAGTTCCTGAAATTGTTTTTACAAGTACTGTATCTTCCAGTAATAGATAATATTGGAATGTAATTCCAAAAAGTTTTACCATTGAGTCTTCGTGAGAGAATCTGTTCCAGTGAAGATTTCTCCTCACTGCATGAATAAAAGACTCAACTATGTCAGTAAAGCAACAACAACAGTAAGGTTCATGTTTGTGATTTGAACTCATTTTATTTACTATTTCAAGTTTATGGTAAAATTGTATATATATACATGCTTGTGTTAGACAAAAGTTTTCAACTTTTCGTCTATAAATCTATCGTAAAGATAAAGTACGACCTTGAAAGTCAGGCAAATAAAACTTTGGTAAAGAAATATGTCAGCAGTTATATAAGATTGTTTCAGAGCAATAGACTCTACATATTTATTATCATTTCAAATGTATTATTTGTAAAGTATTTCATATTTTTTTTTGTAATGTTTGTGTTATGTACTTTCCAAATGTAACTATACGCTTAGTAAATTAATTCCTGCAAAATGTTTAACAGAATTTTCATAAACTACACATAGAACAAAATAGTAAAATTTTCATACATTTTAAAAGACAATTATAAAGTTAAGTATACAAACAATTTTTAATTTTCCTTAAACTGAAATTAAAATTTGTAGGTTCTATGCCGGTTTTTATGTATTTTGAACATCAAAACCTATTCTTATTACATATTTTCTATACATTTATTCATTTTTTTAAACGATAATATATAAAACACATGTAATGCATACAATTTTGCTTTCTTGCTGAGCAATCTTGTTTTGCATATTATAATTAATAAAAATATGGTGTTTTATAAATGTTTTTTTGTTTATTTGTTTTAGTATTTCACACACTTTTTTTGTCATATACAAAATTAAATTAAACGTCACATAAAACTTCTCGTGACTATAAGTATAAGATTTTTATTTGCCTATAAGTCATTGTTGCTCACATGGTAATCACTCAAAATCATTTTAGAGAGATTTCGTTAACGTAATGTAAAATGTTATTCTGCGAAGTTCTACGAAACAGAATATATAAATATATCTATAATTTATTTAAAATAGCAAATACGTTTTTGTGCTAATAATGTTATTACTACAAGACGTAAAGCAAACACTGTCGCATAACGGAATTTCTAGAGATCACAGTAGCTAGATACACGGTTGAATGACCCGATGCATTTACACAAGTTGCAAGTAAAACTTCAATGATTATAAAAGGACATGATAAATCCAAGAGAATTATGTTAAAACACTTTTAATTTAGATATTTTTAATAACGATTTATAACTACAAAATAAAAGTAAATGCGCCATAAGCACTACAGGCCCTTCATTTGTTTTACTGAAGTGCTTTAAGAATAGTTTTTAAGTATAGGTTAAACTTTTAAAACAATCTTTCTACATTATTTTTAACACAAATTCTTTTCATCATAGTGAAAAGAAATGTGAAATCCTAGGAAAATTTCCTAGGGAAATCTTAGTGTTATTCTAAGGTTGTTCCTTTAAAATATAGTCTACAAACTTTTAATTCAGTTTTACATGTTTCTACCTAATATAGACCCACAATATTAACAATATTACCAAGAAATATTCTCATTTCAAAAAAAATGTATGACTTTACGTACCAAAACCAAAGGCAAAAGTAAATTTTTATAAACCTTTTTTAATTGGTAATATTATTTACGAATTAAGGTAAATTCAGATATTAATACTATTTTCAGCTTTTGTGAATAAAGATTTTAGGTTATAAGTTATGTAACTCAAATCGGTAGCAGAGCCTAGATTGACATTAATATGTTATGCAAGGATAATCCGTAGGAGAACGGGCAAAATTTCATTGATCGTTCATCACGTGAAAATAATGAGTTAAATTCATACAAACATAGGTCTGGAGACGCTTCGTTAACGAAGTACTGAGAACGGATTTCGCCCCTTTTTCACTTTTTACCTTACGATGAAACCATAAGCCTACATTGTTGGGCTTTATTTGATTTCTAAACTTTGATCGTATGAGTCTATTTGAGTGTATGGATATATGAACGCCAAATGGAATAAAATAGGTCCCAGACCTCTAAATACAGTAACTTGTACTGCATCTAATGAAATACGAAAACCAAGGTTTCGAAAATATGCTATGTTTAGGATTAAGGTACTTTACTTTGTTGAACGATATTTTAAGCTTGTAGAGAATGTACAAGTCGTTCGTACTGGAAATAATTATGTTATTCAGGTCCATAGCACTCAATGTTTTAGAAAATAGTTTTTAAAATTATTGAGAAAAAGTATGTTTCTATGATATACCAGATAGATACGCGATCCTTTTCGTGGCTTGCTCCTGTGTTACGTAACAAAATCTGGGTCACCTGATGTTTCTTATTAACATGATGATTTTATTGACAAAAAACACAGTGTTTGAAAATGACCCATTCATTTATAGTGTAGAATTAAAAACTAATTTATAGACAAATGGGTCATTTCCTATACGTTCGTTTCTTGTTGAATGTGATCCAAATCATTCTACCCATTAAGAAAATAAGTAATAAGTGTGGTCAATACAACCCAAGCACAAGTACGAGGCGAATTGAGTGTGTTGTACTGGTTTATAATGAAACAAAGTGTGGCTCATTGTTTTTAAAATGAAAGTTAAATATTCATTTAAAATGATTTCTTTTAGAATTTGTGTGTGCTTCTTAAGCTGAGTTTTAAATTACTGTCTGTCGGATTTAAACTCTCTTAAATTTTGTTTTAAAAATTAAAGGTATGTGTTAATCAAATACCAAGGTTTGTATACTTTATCAGATAATTTAAAAATACTACATATCTAAGAAAAGTTTAGACAAAATTCAATTTGTCAGTCACTGTTAAATAAAGGATACACCTTAAATAGCTCTCTCGCAATTCAAATTTCAGTATTGCTTCACTGCAGCATGGAAACTGAAACCATTGCGAAAAGCTTGCCACTGTAGCTCATTAACGAAAATTTTCCAGACCTATTTTTTTGTGAACTTTGTTCATTAGTTCCACCAGAGGAACATAACTGAAAGTAACCCTTTTTCTTCCCAGTATAATGTCGACTTCTTTTGGTATAATTTGTAACCAATCACATTAATGTACTACAGCAGTTCAAGAAATATTATAAGTGAACAGATGGACAGGCGCATCTCACGTTGTGCCACTAAAAGGGTTAACTTTAGAGCATTTTGAACATCACTTGTACCAAGGAATATTTTCAATTGAACAATTCTTAAAATTATATCATCATTACAGGCGACCAAAATTTTAGATGATTTTGTTATTTGTTTATTTTTATAATGCTTTTATTGCATTATTTTAATGTTCTCTATTATTTCCTTTATCCTATTGTAAAATCAAATATTGTGGTATATCCTTCATACATAATGTATGCAAAGGTTATTGAAAATCCACTTATTTGTCTGTCACAGTTGTATCAAATGTTCTTGCTGACACCCTGGAGGTAAATTCACAACAGGCCGAAGTGTTCGTTATATATTCTGGATATTGCTGGAGTTGCAAGTCGCACTTCCAGTAATTAAGCACCAGATGTCATATCATTATAAATTCAACATTTACGGGTTCAATTTACTAATATGTTTGCTTCATCTTGCACCCTTCCAACGTCCTGAATTAACGATTAACTTTCACCCCAAAACCCATAGTCTAACAGTTACGATTGGACAATTCGATTTTCTTTCACTTTTTATCTAGTCGCCTTCATAGAAGCATTGCTTTAAACAAACTTCTGAGTTAATATTAATACGTATCACAACAAAGCTATAACCTTGATCCCTATGACAATATTCTTAAAGAAATATTTTATAATGAAATTTTTAGGATGATAAGAAGGGAAGAAATGTACAATTTTGAAGACGTAACTCATTTCTAGAACAATAAGTCCATATTGTGATTTATTAAATACGACCGGATGGAAGTAAATCTCAATTTTAATGAAAACCAAATTTTAGTTGTTAATTATTATTTTATTATAACTCCAATCATCAATAAGGATATATTTGAAATGTATTTAGTTTTTTTTAACAAAACGTAAAACGTTATTTCAATTTTCACATGTATTTTAGCTACCTGATATTTTATGGCCAAAATATTACTTAATCTCCCAGTGTTTTCCACCTTAACAGTATCAGCTTCTGTGAAGGTAATTTCATGCTTTTATTATAAATTTGTTTAACGCTAAATCCGAAAGAGTAAAACTTATTAATTATAACGTAAACAATTATGACAGATTAGGACGTCAAGAGGGATTATTTTCGTACTCGCTTCTAAACCCTGCGGAATGGTAATTAAACTCATTTTTCAGGATGAATAAAGCTACTATCAATCATGTTTGAAATTGTTTCCAACAAACAAAGTAAACAATGCAAATACAAAAAGTGAATTATTTAATTAAATAACTTCCATTGGTAAAACTTCTTTATTTTATATACATATGGTAATAATAACGTCATCGTTACCAAACGTTATTCTGAAACGTTCTATTTCTAGTAATTTTTTGTGCAAACTCGAAATTAGTTTATTTGCTTTATAACCCTAATTTAGTTCATGTTATTAAAACGTTAAAATAATTAAAATTTTACTAAAACGAAAAACGTACTAATAGCATTGATATCAATCCGAAATAATAAAATTTGGAATGACTTGTACATTAAATGAACAAGCATGTATGTTGATATAAAATACAATTTATACATGCACAAACATATTGTGCATAAACTTATAGGTACGAAAAACGATAAAGAGTTAGTATTAGGATGCACTACCTAATATTAAGAACTTCAAACAAATTTCGTTTTGTACTTTAATAGAAGTAATAATAACTTTACTCTTATATTTCTTAAATACTTTAAATTTTCTGCTATAAAAGTAATAAAACTTAGAAAATACTAGTACCCTAAGAAGAACAATTGTGTAAAAACCCAAAGATGGTGATCTAGTGTGATATTATAGAATAGTAATGAAATATAGGATAAACAAATCTTTTTTACTAAACGTTTTTGCAGTGTTCTACAAAGGCTTGATGGGTAGTAGAGAAGCGAACAGTACAATAAGCTTTCCAAATATATTTAAGGAGCTTAATCAGAGAACGATTGCTCTAATGAAGCCGGGAGACGATCGGATTTTGTAGTAGAAATATTGGGAAAGTTAAACAGTCCTGTCTAAAATTTACTAACGCAGACAAAAATGAGTCTCTGTAACCCCATACAGAGCTGTTTTTTGTTAGACCCTAATGCTGTTTTATAATAGGAAGAATAATAAAATATTTGTAACTTATTTTATTGGTGAATATCTAACACGCTTGCACTATTATATATATATATATATATATATATATATATATATATATATATATATATATATATATATACACGCTGTTGGGTGAAATTTGGAGGCAAGCTGAGTCACATTTATTGTCTGTTTGTGTGTGTGTGTGTGTGTGTTTGTGTGTGTGTGTGTGTGTGTGTGTGTGTGTGTGTGTGTGTGTCAGTATGTGTGTGTGTGTGTGTGTGTTGGTGTGTGTTTGTGTGTGTGTGTGTGTTGGTGTGTGTGTTTGTGTGTGTGTGTGTGTGTTTGTGTGTGTGTGTGTGTGTGTGTGTGAGTGTGTGTGTGTGTGTGTGAGTGTGTGTGTGTGTGTGTATGTGTGTATGAAAAGAGCCGATTAAGGAAGCATAATAATTGCCCACATGGTCAAGAGAATATTTCAATTGTAAATGTCAGTTAGTGCTATAAATAAGTTTTCGATACGTGTTGGCAAGTATATGGGTGAAGATGAAGTCTAGGGTAAAATAATTCTGAAATATGCTGTAAAGGAAATCTTGACATCTGGAGGAGACAAAAAACTCACAACATTTGGGTGTCACAATAAGAAAACACTAAATCAGCATAAAAACGATTAGCGGAGAGTTCGTTCAAATGTATAAATGTTATACTCAGGGGGATAAAATAAGAGGTATAAAATGAGCGTTATTTAAATGTATGATCGTAGGGGAAACGGGGTCTACGGTTTCACCTGCTTAGGAATTTAGACGTATTTAGTTAGGAAAGGGGGGGGGATTTAGAAGAATACTTATCGGAAATATGAATAAATGATAAGGTACTGTAATATCAGCTGTTAGGTTTATTTGTGTAGTCGAGATATTCGTTAAACAAATGACAAGCCGGTTGAATATCAAGTGAAATTTAATAATTTATTGCGTCGTTTCGGCAACTGATTTGTTTCCTTTAACTAGCCAGTAGTGCTATGAAATGTAAGGACCTTGTGTTTCATAGTAATACAAGTTTAATAAGGTCCACAAATTAGTTGCCGAAACATTGCATTAAATCAATAAACTTTACTGATATTCAACCACGAATTAATTACGAAACCTAATAAAGAAAGAGGGCTAGTAAACATTAAAGCAGTCATTGTCCAGAAGTGATAGTGTTTTGAAGTTAAATCCCAATAGTAGCAAGTGGAAGCCGACGAGACTCAAACAAATAATGTAAAACTTTACAAGATTAGATTTAACCCAACAGAAAGATTTATATCTCAATATCTTTTATTTATTTTTAAATTCATTCTATTTATAAATTCAATTACTTTATTAGATTAAGCCGTTTCTACTTTATAGAAAGACCCCAATAACAACCACAGAGTGTAGTATTAAATATTTATGTATTTCAATAAGTTGTAATGAAGAACCAAAGGCCTGAGGAGTTGACCCTAATTTTAAAATTTATATTAGTTATCAATCAAATGTTTGCCTTTAAATCATCTTCAAGTACTTAAAACCATAAAAATGTAAATTACAGAATGCCAGTAAAAATAAATTAGCTGATATTACAATAATTACACTTTGGCTATTACTTGCGACCAGAGATTTATTAACTAAAAGTTGTTAGTTGTTAACTTACACTTACGCAAGTGTAAGTTAACAATTAACAACTTTTATTTACCAAATGTCTGGTCGCAAGTCATAGCAAAAGTGTAATTTGTAATTTACAAGTGTAAGTTAATAATTAACAAACTTTTAGTTAACAAATATCTGGCCGCAAGTAATAGCAAAAGTGTAATTTGTAATTTACAACCAGCTCGTCATGAACAACAACAAGACTTAGATATTACAATAATGTTTGTTAAATTATTAGCAAACTTAGGGTATAGCTGTAGGTAATCTGAGGCAACACTGTTTATTTACTTATCACTTCCTTTATTCACCTATCACTTAGGTATTATTGTACCTAAACAAGAACCCTAATTGTACATTGGCAATTCAAAATGATTTAAACGTATATTATATGATAATTTGTTGAAAAATCTTACATAATAATTGATTTTACGAATTGAGTTTTAGGTATATTATCAATTACAAGTTTGTAACCTAATAAATGAAGGATTAGCGTTCCTATTCGCGACAAGGGCTAAACAATTTTAAAAAATACCATGAATCTTACAAAGTAGTTTTAGATTGTGTTATGGAAATTGTAATTCTAAATTAAAGTAAAATGTCATATTTAACTTTAAAATAAATTTTAACAGCCTAATTAAATTATTTGTTTGATAATTAAATTTTAACCAACAATTTGTCTCACAAGTTATACCAATTTCAGGTGAGAAAAAGCTCCCTTATATTGGCGCGTAGATTAGTCATAATTCCATTTTTTTAAATGAAATGTTCTGTGGAAGAACTTAATTAGATAAATATCGGAAACTGTAACGTTAAATTAAATTTAAAATATCACTTTCTCTCACAAACTGAAAGTGATCCGTCAATAAAACTTTTAATTTAAGGTAGTGACTGTTATTCATAATTCATTTAGTTTCCAAATCCGAAATACAACTGCAAAATTATATCAAAGCATACGAGTTTATCTTTATTTCTTTGTTACTAATATGATTTTCTTAATACCAATTAATAAGACATATTGTACATGTTCTTCTCCATTTATATGTAAATTATAATTTAAAATATCTATCTAGATTAGAGAAACATGACATAAATATTTAATAATGATAATATTATTATTAATTTAAATAAAGTTTATTTACGATAGGTTATTGCAATCTTAACAAATATTGAGTCAATATAACGATTGTTTCATATACAGTGATATATATGTGTTTCTTATGCATTTGTTACTGAGTTATAGTTTAACAAATTTGTTACTAACAAAGTTAGTTTAAACAAATTGCTCGGTTATTTTAAACAGCTGAAGGGCAGTTGTCCATGATTGGAGTACACTTAATTTATTTATTTCACTAAACAAGATGTTTCTTTCGTATCTAAATAAAGTCGAAAGGGGAGCATATAGAATAATGTCACTATAATATTAGTGAACACACGCTAGTAAACAGACTTGTGAAAATTTCAATATGAAAGAAAACTTGAAAACACCTAATATTCAGGGTTTTCTTTTAAATTGCGAGTTTAGTATTATAACCTCTATTAACATATAATGCGCATCAATTCACGTCACAAATATAATAATTGAAAAAAATACATGACATGTGGTTTACAGGAACATATAAAAACACAATTAACTACTTGGGTAAGTATTATGGTAATAAAGGCTAGAATGAAGACTATAAATGTCGTTTACATAAAATATGAAATCGTGATTCCTTGAAAAAGAGAACCGTCGTTTTTATACTTTTCTATTTACTAAACAGAAGTTCTTATTTCTATTAATGTATTAGCTTATACGTTATAAATATAACTGTTACAAATTACACCCTATATCCCTTTTTATATTAAGAAATGGTAACAATTGACCAAAAGTATTTGTGAATCAAAGTAGAAAATTTAGGTCATTTTGACTATTTCCTTTGTTAAATAAAAAAAAAATACGTAGTATTGGATTCTAAATTTTCCACCAGCTAGACTTTAAAAAAAATGGGTAATTTTTTAAGTTTAAACTATAATGACTAGGTGATGTTTGTCACAATTGTCTATATAATTGCCTTCCTGGAAAACTGTTGTTGACGTTTATTTGGTTACCAAACAAAAACCTTCAATCTACTTATATACTTGAATAGTTACACAGTAATTGAACTGCGAAAGTAATATGAAATTATTTGTCAATGGCCAGTTACTCAACCATAATCAATTGTTTTATTGAAACGAATAGTCCATATTAAGTGCAGTACGATTTCTCTCTTCCCCTCTCTCTCTAGATTCATCTCTCTCACTCTCTCTCTTTCTCTCGCTAGCACACACACACAAACACATACACACACACACACATATTTTATATATATATATATATATATATTTATTTATTTATTTATTTATACGTATGTATAATATCGTAGTAATTTACAAATATTTTAGCGTTTTTCATAGAAATGAAATGCGAATGCGTTATTTATGATATTGAATATTTGGTTGATTATTCTAGTTTATAATACAATACATAACACATAATTCTTTTAATGAACAGGCAATATGAGTTTACAGATCAATGTAATGTATTAGTTGCCTTCATAAAATTAGGTACGTACCACTTAGATCAACTTAAAAAAAATTTGATTAGGATTTGAAATAATACTAGCTTTAAGGAATAAATTTTATTAACGCTGCAAACTGTGATAAAATCCCGGGATTCATGGAAATAAATCACTCTCAACAACCAGAGCGTGCACATTTCTGCTACAAAATGTTATTTATTCAGGGTAAAATGCATTTAATTGCATTCAACAAACGTAACCTCAGCACATCTCGAAAGTAATGAATATTCACAGAAACTAATTCAAATATTTTTGCAGGAAACAATATTTGAATTTTGTGTTTTTATTTCTCCGGAATAAGTTGTATTGATTCTCTGAATAACAAACACGTTCATAACTGTTACAGTATAATAAAATTTATTTGAATATAATTATTTTTAATTGTTTCCCTATCAGATAAAACTAAACCTGTGTTTTTATATTTTAATTTAAAAAATTAAAACATATTTTATGAAAGAGTATTTTGTAACTAAACAAAACAAATAAGTATTTTGCTAATAACTATTTGAAATTTAGAACACAATTTCCAACTTGTTAATCCCACATCCTCATTTTATTTAAAATATTCACTTGTGAAAACACAGAGCTTACAAATTTTATTTATTCTATAATAGTTTCGTAGAAAAATTTTAGGGCTTTTAATTTTATGTATCTTTACTAATTCATATTCCAGCAAAAAGGAATGAATGATATGAAATAGTTTTTGGTTACACTGACGAAAACATGGCAAGCCTCCAAATAATAATTATGTTAATTGACATTTTGATTACTAATGTAACCTAGAGTAAACTGTAGGGTGTATCTACACTCGTAGCGTGACATTATCATTTGCAACTATTACAAACAAACAAAAAAAAAACACAAAACTAAATGTATGTATTTATAAATATTAATTTTTTTCTAGAAATAACATTTATGTTTTAAAAGAAATATTTTATTGTAAACGACAAATCGTATCAAATGTTCAACAAGTAAATGCCTAGAGAAAACATGAGTCCAAATAAATCTTTAAAAATAATTATAATAAAAAAAAAATTATAGTTTTGCTGTCATAATACTAGTTAAGTACTGCTAGGATATTTTTGAAAAAGTTGGGTATTGCTTGGTTAGTTGATAAATACATTTACAATATCTGAAGTACCTGGTATTACTAATGTATAATGTATTTTGATACTTTTATTTTAATAAATTTAAACAAACGAAAAATAATAATAAATCAACTAGGGAATATTTGAGAAATATAAGATTACTTTTGAAGAAGCCCTGAATTAATACTAACTTCAATTGATAAATTTTAGTAATGCTGCAATCGTTGAAAACAGTCTGCGTTTCGTTTCATGACAATAAATCTCGCGCAACAATCAGGGAGTGCACATTGACTTTATGAAATATTCTTTATTCAGGGCAAAATGTATTTAATTGTATTCAGCAAAAGCAACCATGACACGACTCGAAAGTAAAGCATATTCACTAAAACTAACACAGACATATTTATAATAGACTTAGGAACTTAAATTCTGTTAATCTTTTCAGTCAGAATAAGTTATTTTGGTTTTTTGAGTAATTAAAACGTTCGTAACGCATACAGTAGAATAGAGCTCAACCGATTAGAATTATTTTAACTTAATCCCCTATATAATAAAAATAAACCTTTGTTTCTAATATTTGTATTATTGTTGTATATTGTAATATCGTAACATATATCATGAGATGGAATATTGTAACAGAGTATTAAAATTACAGTATTATTTAAGTGTTTTTATAATCACTGTTTGCATTTTAGAACACAATCTTCAACTCGTGAATTCAAAATCCTTGTTTTTTATAAAATATTTTCCTGCGAAAACCATTATTTTATAAAATTTTAATACTTTATAGTAGTAGAGTAGAAAATGTTTTAAGGCATTTAATTTCATGTTATTTTAGTCATTTATATTGAGGCAGAGCTAAAGTCATCATAACAAATAGTTTTCTGTTACACTTACGAAAAACGCAAGGGTCAAAATATTACCTGAATTTATAAACATTTTTTGTGGCCATTTGAATGATGTACCTTCATGTGAATTGCGGAGTGTATCTATAACCGTTAAGTGGCAGTTTCAATTACAACTATTATAAACCAAAAGAACACAAAAATCAATTTAGGTAATATATGTTGATTTGCTTTCTTTTGCAGAAAACATATATACTTTTAAAAGTCTGATATTTTGAAAGACGAACTGTAGCAAATGCTCAAGTAAATGCATAGAGAGAGTATAAGACCGAATAATCCTTACCATTTTACAAATAAACCTATCATAAAAATAAACCATACTGATTGGTCTGTGAATTATTTGTTATAGTTTCCATACGTTTGTGGTATTAGGATCATTGTTTTTATTATAGAGCACAAATTTTTTGCTTTTGTCATATTTGTTGTAAATTATAAGAGACATTAACAGATAAGAAATTTCATTGTTGAATCAAATGTAACATCCATTTTTCTGATAAGGTTTTTAGTTTTTTCTATTCATTCAAATATTGAATATCCCATTGCCCATTCCAGTCAATCTATAGTGTACATTAATAATGCAAGCAGTTCTCTATAAAGTCGATCCTTAAATTCAAATTATTTTTATCATCTAGTAATTCTCAAGTTATTATTATTAGACTTAAAAGTTTTGAAAAGACTACAAACCTAACGATACTAAGGTACATTATATAAATGATATTTGTGAATGAGAAAATAAATAATACATGACTCAAAGCTAAAAAGGTTTCTAAATTCATCAATGCCCAAGTTCCTACACCATAGGTGGTGCACGTTTCAGTTTACGTAACGAAAGATGAAAAATGCATTCCGTTGTTTCAGAAAAGATTAAACTTACCCAATATATTTATTATTTTTTTTTTAGATGTAATACATTACAGAATTACAGTTTGTGTATACAAGGTTATAATTAGGGTTGGAAGTTTCATTTACCGTAGAAGAAAAGATAGTTTTTTAAAACTTTGAAGATTTATGAGAAAATAATTTAATGAAATTTCAATCATGCTGTAAGGAAAATGGACGAGGGTGTATGGAAAGAAATATAACATTAGATAACTATCCACCAGACGATGTGATTTTGTTTTTGTGTATGGGTGCCGCCCTTTAATTATTTCCATCGGTATTTTCCTACAACGTGGTCCTTATGCACTGCAAGCACCTCTAGTATAAAATGAGAAAGCCAAGCCAATCTCATAAAAAAAAGTGTAAGATATTATTAATAATAATTATTATAAAATGAATGGTATAAATAAAACTGAACTTTGTTATCTTAAAATGGCAATTACAAAATAAATGAAATTATAAAGATTTTTGATTAAATGTAATATTTGCGTCGTCAACCAGGAAATAAAGGTAAAAAGTGAAGGTTGACATAAGCTGTTCACCTTCAATAAGTTATATTTTAATTAAGGGGAGTGCCACTTTCTCTCTGTAATGTTATTTAAATGGGAGTTTGGATGTTCAGTTAGGTATAATTATCTCTAAAACGATTACAAATATCCTAATGAAATATTTTGGCAATTATTATTATTACTAGGGAAACACAATACTCTAAAAATATCTCTGATAAAACACTTATTCCCACTTTTTAAAACTAATTAAAATTGTCGTACATTTTACCACATGTTCAGAATATATGTAATATTTTTCGGGCCTTAAATGAAACAAAATACAATATTTCTTTTTAAAGTATTATTTAGGAAATAATGTTGTTAGTAAACACAAAAAATGACAATAGCTCTTACGGTTCAAGATTCATTGGTACCTAATCTTTAAAAAAACATAGTTTTTAGAAAACGCAAGGTGAAAAAAGACAGTATCTTTCTTACCATTATATCCTCTTGGACAGCAGTCCCCCATATCTTCATCTTCCCTCTTCCTGTTAAATAATCTTCTCTTGATTCTCAACTTCTTGTTTCCTTCCTGGTCTCTTTATCAGCTTTTTATATTCTCATATTATCAATTTGTTTTATGATCTCAACCGTGAAATTCCCACACTTTAGGTCTATTCCATCTAAAACATTTTCTTTAGCGATTGAGGATTCATTAAATGCTATCACAACATCCCTTACTCCTAATTCATGAGTTTTTAGTCCTAAATAATCAGTCTTTTTTACCCTTTGCTAAATAAAGCTATTGAAGCTCTAGTTAAGATTTTAGGTATTGCAGTGCTCAAACTTTGAAGCTCAATTTTGGTGAGGTCTCGGTATATGGGCTTCATAACTAACTTTTTCGTGCTTATAAATATTTTTTTGCTCTGAAGATTTATTATAGTCACACCAAGAATCTATTTAGCTGGACTGTTTTAGTGTCCGTAAGCCTACCTGCACCTCCTAGGCCTTTGTTGTCACTAAGTTTTTTACCTTTGTGGTCTTTTTTCAGCTTTCTCAGACGCAATCCCATGCGGTTTGGCACATTCCAATTTTTCAATATTTATGCTATCATCATAAGTTTTACTCTGTAGTGCAGATGAATATCGCTTAGAGTTCCCAGTCCCTAGATACTTGGTGTATTTTAACCCTTAACTTGTCCTATGATCGTGCACAAATTCATGTTGAAACTCAACCGCTGCATTATTTTTATGGTATTTCTATATTTCATATGTATATAAAAATATATACTCCTAAACAGAATAAAATGGAAAAATTATCAAGCAATAAAAAACAATTTGTTTTTTTCATCAGAACCGTGGCCCTCTCCTCTTAAGCAACAGCTGACACCAGAAACTATTGGTGGAGAATACCTAATCCTAGGGCAATTCCTAATCCAATTCTACAGATTCTATCTACTATAAACACTTCACCGCTTCCAGTAGCGGAGAATACACGTGGTAATACAGGTGAATGGGAAACCTCAATAATGAGAATCCACCACAGATATAAATAACAATTATTATACATTTACACATACATTATTAGTTCCTTAAAATCTGTTAAAATTGTATTGCACAAATATGACAAAATGTTATCGAAAGCAGATCATAAAATCAAATTCTATGAGCCCTATCGAACGACAGAATATTTTTTTTTACACCGCAAGTCTATAGCTCATCATATATTATAAATTTATTTACTTATATTTTATAAAATAATTTATTCTTTTAGTATTATGAAAATGAAGGATTTTAAAACACAGATTTGAGTTACAGTGAAATAACCACGGTATTTCATTATGAAATTTTATTATTTGTAGTTTTCTCAATTTTTACATATCTTAAAACAGTTCCATTATGAAAACATTGTAGAATTAAATATTATAAAATGTAATTTAGCTCTAGCCTTTGATCTCGTTATACAAATAGTAACAAAATGTGTAATTAAATGTATTTCAACAGTTACTACGAATAATAACGCTACATTAAGCCCATATTGATTTTTAAAGGAGAATTTTACTCAACATATTCACATTCTGTAATGGGAAACGTCAGATTTTTCTCATCCTTTGTATAGCTGACTTGCAAGTTTCATTCGCTCGCTTTACATGCAAAAACATAATTACTTCTGTTTGTTTAGACGACAAAGGGTTGCAGTAACACATCTGTAACAATAATTACACTTCACAGAAATGATAATTTAGATGCAAACTTTACTCACGAAGCTATAGTTTACTACCAAGAAAATATTTATTTTCTAAGTTTATTTAAAGTAGAGGTACAATTTAAAACACCACAATTAAACGTCAGATTTAATAATTTAATTAAAAGAAGATTCAGTTATGAATTTACCTAAAACTAAAAGTAAAAACTAAACACAACGAACAATTCAAAGATTTCAGTGGACTATCAAGTCCACTCTATAAAATGGCCCATATACCCTTATAATATAAAACAAGAATTTCATTTCTAATTAGAAACATTTGGGAAAACTTTGATAAATTAAAGATATGATTATACACAGTAGGATGAACCGGATGAAATCGTGGTAAATCCACATGATGAAAGAGAAATGTAACAACTTTATCTAAATAGTAAACTTATTTAAGAAGTAATTTTATTACTGCAAACTATCCCTCAAGAGGTTTGAAGGGGCACATCGGTTTCTCAAGCAATTCCTCATGTAAACTATTTGCTCAGGCAACCTGTGCTCAGGAAGAATTTAGGTAACCTATTTGCAAACTAAATGTACATTTTATCGTACAGTTAAGGTTATAACTGTACAAAAAGTTTGAGACAGTATCCAATTTTCCAACACGATCTCCTAACAGATCAAAGTTGACATTCAACTTGTAGGCAGAGTGGAAACTTCTTTCACAATATTTTTAAACTTGTGTTCGGCACACATGTGTCTCTGATTCATATAGCGAAGTCTCGTCACAGAATGTGGGCAGCACTGTCCACATATATGAGGTAAGCTCTCAATGATTTCCTTGTCCACTTACTTTGCCGTTCTATGTTACAGTCGGTATGGGACCGTAGTCGAAGTAGTATTAATTAATTCTTAACCCTACGCTCAATTGAGGTTTTTTGTAAAAATGGATTTCAGTTATTTCTGAGCTGTCGTACAATATTAAAATTTTATATAATATATAGGTCTACATTTTTGTAAAATAATGTATCTTGAAAATTAGTTTAAATTTGTTCTTAATTAGGTTCTAATTTTTGTGTAGCTGGTGATGCTATTAGTGGATCGCCGTCTATACCTAGATGCCGGTTGAGCATAATTGACTTATATTTTCAAGAACATAAAAGAGAATATTTTTGATGATAATCAAATTTATAAATTATGAATGACGGTGATGACTCGCATCACGATACAGAGCAAATCCGGTTGAGTATCAAAGATGGTAGATATATGGGATCAGTGACAAGATGTTGTTTATTGTTTTGTTGAACTCAGTATTGTCTTATGATAGGATTTCTTGGTACTGAAACAGCTACTACTAAAGATCTGTATCTCATTTGTGAAAAATAAAAGTAAACGATCTTAATATACCACTTTGTATACTATATGAAATCAATAATAACTAAAATAACACAATCATTACTATGACATTATTTGTCAAAATCGGATACTAAAATAAAACTGATGTGGTATAGGTAAAATTTTACATTACCCATATATAACTGTAGACTATGGATTGTAAAGTTCTCATATTGACGACTCAATGTTATAATTCCCAGTTTAGCAATATCTACACTTTCGAATACTATTTTAGAGTTTCAAACTAACGGTGTAATTTCAACACGGCCCTTGAGCTTACAAATTCAAAATAAATGTAAAACCTGGTTTACGAACTTTTGATGTACTCTGTATAGACGTTCTCTTAATTATTAGTTCCAAAAATTTCTTGGCATTCACAGTTGTAACTTGATGTAGTAATGAACTTGGTCGTCCATGTAGTAGTACATTGTAGGCTCAAATTCAAAAAACCTAGCAAAAAGTAAGTAATTTATCTATAGTGATAATAAAAAACTGTCAAACCTTGAACCTATATTGACTGTAAGTTTCAGAAAGAAAATACAACTCCAATGAATAAAAGTTCCTCAAAGTTAAACTTCACCTTAAAAAAATAAATACACCATGAATTCCGAAATTGTGCACAGAGTACACTTAAATGTAGCCTGACAACCAATCTTACCATACAATTGGCAAAACAAACAGAAATTATTCATCACTGCTAAAAGTAGAAGCAACGAAACAAATAGAATAATAATTTGAAAACTGTAAGACTTAAATTGCAGTTATAAAAACATAAATTACACAGAGGCAGGAAAAAATTAATTGAAGATACATCCAATATTTTGTAGTAGATTGTAAGACATTGGATTGGGTTAAATGGAACAGTATTTATTGTTTGCTCTAAATTGCTGTCTAGAACCTATGCTTTCACCCAATCAATAGTTGTATGGCCAACAGGGCCCAGTCACAGATTCCGCTAGAACATCTTAATCCGTACAACAGAACATGTATATGAAATAAATAGATAAAAATAGTGTAAGGGTATAAGAAGTGCAATACATATCTGATATAATTTTAAAATCAATATATAAGTGCTCACTTTTTACTATACGAATAGAAACATTCTTTACTAGTTTCTAAAAAATTATGGTTAAAAATTATGGTTAGCTTCCTAACAGGAACGAATGCTTTGAAGCGCGTCAGGAGGTAAGCAACTACGTATTCACTTAGTTAAGTATTTTTAAAATTAGTTTCTAAAAGTTTATAATTCATGAAAAAAAATCAGGATAAAACAAGAATAAAGAATAAAAATAGAATGACAAATCAATCAAAATTCCATGAATTTCATGTGGAAGAAAATTTCATCTTAGGAAACGTCCGAATAACTTTAAAAGAAACATGTCTTGTACAATGAAGCCACAATATTATTAGGCTAAGAAGTATACTTACATATGTTGGTTTCTTACATTAAAAAAATACATTCATTATCCAGTCCTAATCTATTATTGGTCCTAAGTGAAATCATCTTAAAAAGAGTTTAAAATAAATCTCACATTTAAGAAAAAAATATGTACTTACCCTAACTTATACAGCACCAGCATATTTATTAGAAATCTTAGAACTTGTTTTCATCAAAATTAATACTTTGATTTTAAAGGGAGTTTTAATTTTAATAAATATATTTTATAGATAATTATATAAATATAGGTGTGTATGTTTGTGTGTGTGTGTGTGTGTGTGTTGCAACGTCCTCCCCCTCGTTCCACTTCGCTTCTGTTTTGTTGTTTTGCAGAATTACCTATTTCTTATATATTTATATTTCTGCTGCTCACACCGTTTTGTGTACCGTGTAAAGATCTCTAAATTGTGTCTTGTGTTCCCGCGTAATGGACCACGCCTAAATGCAAGCCTAATATCTGCCTAATATATGCAAGCCCCCTCACTTCTACCTTAACGTTAGTACGACCTCCCCTAAGATGGTTGGCAGGCTTGTTGGGTCTGTATATAGTCACACATGTCAGTAAAATAGTCAGCTGGAAAGAAACAACATTTTTATGAACACACTTAACTTATATGAATCTTACCACATCATGAGATCTGCAGGCACAGCAAGTGGACGTGCAAAATATGATCATGTTTAAGATACCTATTTTAAAAGGCTCCTGTGTTCTTAAAACATGATCTGCCAGTAGACATCGTCTCTGGGCTTCAATACAACGAACGAACTAATTTTTTGAATAGCTCAATAAAATTGTTCTCAGGAGAGAACTGGTTTGAAGAAACATTAAGTTCTTAATTTTATATAGTTAATTGTTACTGAAATTTAATTAAAACTGTACTTTGATTTTATAATCATTATTTATCAGTTGGAAAAACTTTCTATTGGTTGTTCAACACAGGATAAATTCAAATACTGTAAGTTTTCATAATGCATTTATTACTGATTTTAAACTAAAATAATTATCTTTTCAAATAACATACATTTAACTCTCTCAAATAATTAATTAAAAGTTCGTTATTTTTCACATATTTAAATCCTACATTTCATATATACTTCATTAATTACATTTACACATTTTTAAACACAATTATTTCCAAATTTAACATAATAAAAAATGTTATCTTCTCATTTCAAGATTGAATTGGTAAAGTCACATTTCATTATTGTAACGTACTAGCCCTTTTCCTTGGGTAAGTTTTTAGCACAATTTATTAAAAAAAGTGTGTTAAATACTAATTAACAAATCAATTAGCCTTAATTACCAGGGCTTCTAGTTCTAACGTCATAGCTCAGGCAGATACTGTCTGTCTATGGCGGTCTTCTTATCTTGAAGGTAGAACTAGGTTACTTGAAATGATAATTTAAAGCTTTAAAATACAAAGTTATACAATTTATTAATCAATGACAAATTACAAAAGAACAAATGAAGCCAATGTGTCGAGTAATTAACCTTTAATTACTGCTAACTATTCCATACATTTTAATTACTTATTAACTTTTAAAATTTATATATATCGAGAAGATAGTAACTTAAGTTTTCCAATTTAATTTTAGAAATGTATATTTAAAGGACAATTTCTACCGTTCAGGTGTTAACCGTTTATATTTAAAATACAACTTAGTTAACATTAAAATACATTTTCTTTATTATTATCTAAAACGTACCTGGTTGTGCACATTACTTTTAAAACACTGTAACACATTTCATTAATCACTTAACACCTTACACAATAGCTCTTACAATCAGCGCTCGTAAACAAAAATGATATAAACTTTTACTTATTGGAAATACATTAATAATCGCTTCTGACGTCTTCTTTTGTTGCGTTTATAAAATTTGGTACCGGCCTTGACATCTTAAATTTTGAATACTGGAAGCTTATAAATTTCTAGGTTATGTCCGATAGTGCCATCACGTGAATTTTTTGATTCTTGCTTCGGATCAGGCGATATCAGACCATGTTTACGTCACATGGCGTGATGTGCTTATTACGCTAAGTTACTAACTCGTACGATATTTTTCAATTTCGCCCGCTAGGAGCGCTCACCACCTACACTAGCTTCACAATGTGCACCAACAAAACAAATATTTTCTTTTATATTGGGACGATATAATTATTAAATAAAAATTATATATATAAAGGAATGTATATGTAACACCTTATTTTTAAGAGTGTTACATTATGAATAATTTTAAAATTTATATGATTCAATAAATCTGGTCTTCTTAAAAATGATTGGCTTATGGCCAAAACCACTTTGTAAATTTAATATTTATTATTCATTATTTAAACATTTTTGTTATACTAATTAATTTTATTACTTTTAAGATTTATTTAATTTATCAACCTAAAATAAAGTCATTGTTCAAGTTTAATTGTTAATTTGAATTTAATATATTTAACTGACTAAATTTGACATTAATTTGTATATAATAGAGAAAATGACTTGCCAAGGATTTCCCTGCCGGTCCTAGAGTCCTCTCGTCTGGATTCCCTGGTATGGACATCGGAACTTGGCATCCCTGGTCAGTCGATGGAAGTCTTTCTCCATTTCCGCGTCCTGTAGGCTGAGTCTGGAGCCCAGATGGATGGAAGTAGACGGCAGAAACGTGGATATTTTGGTCCCATCTGGCCTTATAGTGGTTGTTCTAGGCGCTGACCGACATTACGACCATTAGCACCTCGTATTAAAAAGTTTTACAGACTGCTTACAGGTCCCTAAGTTCTTGTATTTATTGCGGTTATGTAACTCTTCCCCTCTGCTCTAAGCTCGTCGCTATCTCCGTGTTTGTTTCTTGTACAACGTACAAGGTTGGACAACGTATTAGTTTTAACCTGCATAATTTTGTTATCTGTTTTAGAACACTGAAAATTGTCTATTATTTTTAAAATGGCTGTAACTTTTTTGTTATTTAAGTTTTTAAAATTCTGTTTTCCCTATTGTTTATTATGGAGTTTTCTGGTCATTTCAAAATGTCGATGATTGTTATTCGTGGCCTAGTTTTCAAGTTAGCATTTTTCGGCACTTAGAAACTTTTCACTTACTCTCGTTAGTCAAATTTAGTTAGTTATTACAGTTTCATGCTATTATAATTTTTAATTTGTCTTAATAATACTCATTCAAAATTTTACTGACGTCTTGACTCTTTACAACGTTTCCTTATACAATAAATTAAAACCTTATTATTTAAATATTAACATTGTTATTTTAAAAATAGGAAATTATTAATTTCTTAATTTAAACGTTGATTCAGATCGTTTCAGTGTGTGTGTGTGTGTGTGTGTGTTTATACATAAATTGCCATAAAACGGTGATTCTACATAATGCATTTGAGAAACTCCTGATGTCACAGAAAATAGTACACGGTGATCTCCTTTTTTTATACATAAACGTTTATTATATTTAATACAAAATAATATATTGCATTACAATCTCTCTTATCATCGCTTGATTTATAATAGAAATATATGACTTGAATACATAAAAAGTGAATATCATTGGTTAACAAGAACTAAAGAGACGTTTCTCAGTGGAAATGATCAGCGATTATTACAATTGGCGGCATGTAAATCCCTATATCGACTTTGGTGATGACTTTTTTTATATATTATAAATGCAACTAAAATGTTTTAAAATGATCCACTAATGACAAGGTTACTGGAATAGATGAAACCAGAAAATGAGAATCTAATGATCCTAGTGCAAGATGGTATGCTAGCCGTTCTCGTAAATATAAAGTAGTCGTATAATACCAAGTCGTATAATCGACTGTACTATACCGTCATATAAATATCAAATTTGTGTGGAAAATGTGATCGGTTTGGTTTTAGTTTTGTTTCTAATGAGTGATTATTCAATTAGAGCTCCTGCTTCAACTACGCCAAGATGTGAATGTGTATGATACTGTAGACGCGTAATTCGTCAATTAAGAAAATTGTTTCGTTATAGTAATTCGTAAAATCGTTTAGTTCAATCGCAAAAATTGGAATATCATAAAAATGGGGTTTAAATGAAAGGCTCTGCGAATGATTGCTAAAGCCTAATGGAAGCATAATGAAACATTGCGTCCTTGATGAAGGCTTGCAGATTTTGATTGTACTACGAAAGGGTCTGTATTTTAACTTTTGTTCTTCAACTTCAATTCTGAGTTTTTTTTGAAGAAATAATATTATTTAAGACTTCCACGATATAATCAATACTGTTTTAAAAAATCAATTTAGATACCCAGATTGCACTCTCATTTTAGACTAAAACATCTGGATAAGTATTGTTATGGTTGTAGGTGAAGTCGCCGGGTTGGAACTAACCGTGAATGTGGACACGTCAAAATGGATGGTCATTAGTTGACATGAGTTATAGGTAATTGTATTAGTTTTGAAACTATTATTATAGTATAAACTGTAATGTTGATGTTGTAAGAGTTAAAATGTTAACACTTTTTACTCCGTTGTGTTTATGCTTTCTAGTACTTAGCTTTCCGTTTCAGGTAAATTAGACAACATATCTAAGTGGATCCATGCTCTAAAAGCAGTAGTTTTTTTAATTGTATGGTAATGTCAAAAATCGTATCGGATGCCAGAATAATGAACGGCCATGTAATAAGAGAGATAAATGAACATAATGAATTATCAACAAAAAAAAATAAGCTTGAATATTTCCGCATAAAATAAGAACTATTGCTGATAATACTTCAATGCAAGATGTAGGATATGCTTAACCCAGAGAGGAGAAGAGCATCGTGACCTAAAAGCTTACGTCAGTGGAACGGAATCGGCAACTAATCATTATTCAGGGCAGCTTTAGAAAAGTTGTGATCGTGCAGATTGTTTCTACTGCTTTAAAATGACAAACAACTTGGAAAAAAAAAATACAATTACATAGGAACTTTGAACAAATCTTAAAGAACATTGAGCATAAAACACCTTTTTAAGTGAAGATAAATACGATGGTCTAAGAATAAGTTGGTCTGCAATGGTTTTGGTACATAAGTCTGTTACATAAGTAAAACAATCGCTGTTTCTTGATGAAACTAACTATTTAATTTTTGGGACTTTAAAGAAAATTATTTGGCAAATCGGTTTATCACATGGCAATAAATTAAGTAATACCTGAAGAGCAACACGTTTGTAATGAAAAAAGCTGAGAATATAACTAAAGAAAGAGAGACAAAACGTACACTAATTTATAACAAATAAGTAGGGCCTGTATAAATATGATAACATGCAAGGTTTATGTAGTCAAATCCATCGATACAACCTGTTTAGTTCCTAATACTCTACAAGGCTTTATGAGAATTATATGAGTAATTATTGAGTAGCGTAGCATAGTTATAAGTTTTTGAAAATTAATTTTACATGAAAGAATATTTTATGAAAGAATATTTTTTTTAATACACTGTATAAAAGTCGCACAGATTCAAGAAGTAGATCTAAAATTGTAAATTTGTTCAAGAAAGAAGTAAATGCTTTAATTCTACACATTTACACTGAGAGATCACGTTTTAAAAAACTACTTTATATATTCTTCCATAAATTACGGCTTAGTAGAATTTGTAAAAAGATATTGTAATAATCGTAACCAGTAATCAATTACTAATTGCTTTGTTGTATTCAAATTGCTTATTACTATTTACAGAAAAGTAGTGATTGTGTTGATTCGTGGCGTGTAGAAGCTGAATTTCAATCTGGATATTATTTATGAGTGTAACCATTGCAATAACTCGCACCTGGCTCTGATTTGTTAGTTCGGCTTCCCCTTATTCATTGTGGACGGGATATCAAAAGAATTTTACCACCTCGAGATACAGAGCTTCAGCAATATTTTTATGATTTATTTTTAATGTATGAAACGATAATTTATTTAATCGACTAGACAGGTGTTATTAAATTTTTAAAACTAAATACTTCTCTATTCAGAAATTAGCCATACTTAATAAATATTACTATTGAAAATGTATACATTACAGGATTAATACATTCATATAATAAATTATAAAACATTTTAAACAATATAAACACAAACCATAATTTTAAAATGCATTTCAATATAATTACTAAATACTTATTTAGGAACCTTTACTATAGAAAAAAACAATATATTTTGCTAAGATAAGTCTACGTAAAAAATGCAGTAGCCTTACGTTTTGGCATCGTTTCACATCACCAAAAGTTATAAGTAGGCAGTGCATCACACAAGAATGCACCAGTTACTTCATGTAAAGATATATTCAATAAATATTTCAAAATAATAACGACGTTTCAAAATAATAATTAATTTACATGACGTTTCATTTAAATAAATATTCTTTTGAAAAAATATCCCTCCCAGTTGGATAATATTAGTTATTTGTTAAAACACAGCAACGTTTTAATTACCCTACGCACCGTAATTTAAAAAAAACTTCAAATTTTGTAAAGTCACAATGTTAAAAGCTAGGTTAATGTATTTTTTAAAATCTATATTTTTGGGGCCGTCAACCTGTAATATATTTCTTTTGTTTTAGTGGACATTGACCGGGATACAGATATTTTTATTTTTCAGTTATTTTAAATGGATAACAACACGCTCGGATAGTTACCTAGTTAAAAAAAAATGATTTCACTTCATTCGTCTGCAAAAGAAAACTAAAATTTATATACACTATTAACGGAATGGGGGGGGGGAGAGCTTATATAGACATGTCTTACATTTTGATTAGTCTGTCAATAATTTGTTTGTGGTTGAATTAATAAAAATATAATTATCTAAACTTATATATCTTTTATTATTGGTGTGAATTTATCTAGTATTGTTTTATTGATTTGTTATAAAAGTGCTATAACGAATAAGAAGGAATTGATACTCCATAAATACACAATATGAAGATCACAGTGGTACATATATTACAGTGAAAATATTGGAAAGAACCCCAATACCACAAAAAATAATCAAAAATAACAAATAACACAAGTTAATTAACATTAAACCCTTATATACATTTCGATGACCATGTCATCATCATCAGAGGGTCTTATTACAAAATTACAACCTAGGAAATAAGAAGTTTTGAACAATCCATCATTCTAGTTTGTAACTTCTTGTTTACTAGATTGTAAATTGTAATAAGATCCTCTGGTGATGTTGACATGGTCATCGAAATGTATATAAGGGTTTAATCTAAATTAACTTGTTTTATTTGATATTTTTGATTATTTTTTGTGGTATTGGGATACTTTCCAATATTTTCATTGTCACTCCATAAATAAATTTATCCACTGCTGTCTTCGTATTATTCTTTTTTCGATTAAATTTCTGATATTTATCCTGAAAGATTTTCATTACAAGTTTCTTTTCGTTACCATGTATATTTTAGTTATTTCATCAATCTTGTTGGCCTTTTCTACTTAAAAGCTCTAATCATTTTTATATTTTACGCAAGCAGAAACATTTCCTGGATATATTTTAACAAGCTGTTTTAATATTTTTAAATATTCACGTACCTCCTTTAATGGTTATAAAATGCCTGAAATTTCCTTCGAATAAATTAGAATAGATTAAAATACATAAAAGAGTTAATAAATTCTAAGTCTGAAAAATACAACTGCGTAGTATTTTCAACTATTTTACATCATGTAAGGAATTTCGATAATATTTCTATTCATAAACGTTATTTAGCCTTTAGGGGTAAACACCTATTTTATTTTCCACTAGTATACCCACATATGTCGTCAATACACAATCCATAAACAAACAATTTATTGAACTTTATACCATTTTATAAACAAAAATAACAAAATGGTGTTTATAATGAGATTTTTTTCTACTATATTTAAAATAAAATACCTATTAGATTACCATAAACCTGTAGGTGCAAAATGTAGACAGCTCCACTAATGTAAACACAGTTTATTAAAACTCCAGAACTTTATTAAAATTCAGAGTATCTTTCGTTGGCCTTGTTTGTATTACATATTGATTTTTATTATTGCAAGAAATTCATTTCCTCGCCGGATATTAAACTTGTTTCCAGAGAAGGCCAAGACGTGATAGTCATCGCTACAAGTCAGTTTGTAATATAAAAAGTATTAAAAATATATGTGAAAACTAATGTAGATCTTTGGTGATAGGAAGAACTTCGTACATAAAATCCAAGGGGTATAGTAATGTAATGTAAAATAATCTATAACACTAGCGGTTATTCTATTCAAAATTTTAAGTCGGAAATAATATTTACCTCAATTATTTTCTTGAGAAACATAATAAATATGTTACTATATTCATGCAGAGTCAAAGCCGGTATAGTTTTATGAGTTTGCTTAGTAAACACCATAGCTACAGGTAGAAGTAATTAACCATGCCACAAATTTAATATCCCCCTTAAATAATCTTTCATGTCTTTAGAAATAGCGAAATCGGATTTACCTTCATCGAAAACTGTACCTGAACGTTTTACTTTATGACAAAATTCTTTAAACAAAGCTGAATGCAGCGGTTGAATATAAATGCGAGTGCACCTGTTTATCAAACTAGTAATTCTAGCCATTAAACAAAATAAATATCTCAGATATTTTCGACATTTACCTTAAACACTACTCTGTTCCGAAATAATTATCAGAGTGAATGAATTACAACAGACAAGAGTAAATAAATAATAACAATCATTTTAGGATTGTTAACGTATTTTTGTGATAATATAACGTAACTGGAGATAGCATCGTACATTACAGGTGTACACGGCTGTCACAGTAGTATTCGAGGAAGGCACTGTGGCATTGTGTACTTTAAGCACCTACAGTTGCAACAGTTTTGATTAAATGAGGAGGAAAGCACTAAATGTGTTTGGAGCGACCACAAATGGAACTCAGTACCTGCAGGTTCCTAGTGAAGTACTCTAGGATCTTGACCAAACAGATCCAATTATATACTAATAACTGAAAATAAAAATGATTATTTTTTATATTATAGATACAGTATGTTAAACAAATATTGCTACCATACTTATATATAAATTTACAATATATATGTGAAGATATAAGTACGTTATGAAAGGGGAAGCAACTAATTTTTTAGTAACTTATTACACCTAATTTTCATGACAACACACAGTTTTTTCTTATAATAGAAAACAATATTTCAGTAAAAATTAATAATAGTTACGCTTTATTAAATTTTTAGGTCAAACATTTTATTAAAAAATATTATATTGAAATAATGCTTAGGCCTACTTGAAAATAATAAAACTACCAAAATAACTACAGCAAGAGAAATAACATTTTATCGAACAATGACACGAAGATGCTGTATATTCAACTTAAAGCTCCAAATTTATTGAACGTCGAAAGTCTTTTACGTTATTAGAGCTGCTCAATATATTATAAAGCAAAATTTTAGTCTAAATAATTATTTTCCAACTCTCACCTTTATTGCTAATATTATGTTCACATCCACAATTAATATTCATGAAACCGTCCCAACACTGCTTTAATTAGGTTTAATATTAGCTACTAAGTTCACTAGTCTATTTAAACGCACTGTCACTGTCCACTGAAGCTTTTACTAAATTCACTATAGAATAAAAACTATTTTTTCTTCTCTCTTAAGAAACGGTTATATTTTCTAATACCTACTTCCAGTAATGTCGATCCCCTCTACTTGTGGATGATGTAAGCTTCAAAAAAGAAATTTAGAAACGTATTGTTGTGTTTGTTGAAACAAAGGACTTGTAAATTTGTCGAACCGTGTGTAAAACCATGGGTGGTCTTGTCAGTTACAGTATCAAGAGTGAAATAACATCTCCTTTAATTCTATTTTAATATCATAAAGTTCTACATATAAGAGAAACTGTTCCATAATATGTCGTACCTCTACTATCACTGTAATGTACTACGTTATACGTCTTAAGCAGGCACTGGCAGGCAATTTCTAAACAGTTTTGCGTCGATAATAACACATTTACTGCAATCAAGGCGAATCACAGTGAACTGCATTTTCTCCATATTATATTTTACTCACCGAATTATTTATATAGTGAAAAAACATTTGATAGTAATCTAAAACATATTTCTGTGAAGTGTTCAAACTACTCATGAAATATTTTGCTTCAATGAAGCTCCCTCAAGCTTGGCTAAACGTTTTAACACAAACTGTAGCATGGATAACATTGCATTAAATTAAACTTTTGAAAATAGGCTTATTTTTTCCCACATGAATTCATAGTTTCCTTTATTCTCAAGACCATGCCTTCATTATCCCCTTCCCTTAATCACGCCTGATTCCATGTACACCTTCTTATCTTCTATAGTACAAGGGGTTATTATAAATATCCTTATGACTCCATTATAGAGCAGTTCTATACGTGTGTAGCATTTACAACCCTGTGTAATGCCCATTTCTATCTAGTTTGCCAGGGGGTTAGTGTTTCTTGACGAATCCTAACTTATTCCATTTAGACATCCGTAGCTTTGTTGTCACTAGTGATTGTATATCATAGAAATGTATAGCTTCCTGATACAGAGCATTTGTGCACATGTGTACCATGTAGACGTTATGCAATGAACATCTTCATGTAGGCTGCACGCGTGCTCTATGTACCTGCGTTGATGTCATTTAACTAATAATCCTACCCTATTTTTCATAGCGAAATGATACTATGATAACTGATTAACCATTGTAAATAGTAAACTATATTTATTGTTTTATTTAAATATTGGTAAGTAAATGCTAACCAATAATTGTATTGTACAAAACCGCATCAGTGTTCATAAAATGAACTATATTAATAAATTGTATTTAATATTTTGTTATAAAGACTGTTTACCTGTTTTCTATATCTGTATTAAATTGTCAAAGGGGAGTATCAAACAATAAATATGCTAGTAAATATTACAAAATGTCTTTTTAAGGACTCATTTTAGGGTTATTCATTAGGTAATTTAGTCCACGTTATAAATAAAAAACTTATTAAGCGCAAAGTTTAAAAAGTTAATAAAAGTGGAAACGTGACCGCATAATTGCGTTTATATTACAGAAAACTCCACCTGCACATTCTTTGTACTAAGCCCATGACACTTTTGGTTGTAGATTACAATGAGCGTAAAATATGTGCGGCATTATCAATATTTTGTCGGGAATGTCTCAGTTTTTGCATGTAATATTTTATTTTTTTAATCACATTATACACAGTGTTTAAAAACGAAAAGAATAATTTCACTGAAAGAATGTAACTTTACTATCTCGAAAACTAGGTATGTATGAAGACAATTTAAAATATCTTAAACTCATTCCTTTATAAGTAAAACAATAGATTTAAGATATAAAATTAAAATATTTGAGACACTAGCAATACTTGAAGTTGAAAAAATGAATTATAAAAGCCTACGTGAAAATATGAGAAATAAAGTGCATACCTTTTCTCTTAAAGCAACCGAGATTTGAATAAATATGTAAATTTAAACATAATAATCAGTTGTAAATATGTATTTTATTAATTGTATAACTAAAATATTTCTGTATGCCTACAATAGTAATGAGTGACAGGTTAAGTGCTTGAAACGTTTATATCTTAGACAAATATGAACTGCATGATTTATAAAAAAATTTCTATTAATTAAAATATAAGAGCTGAAAAGAGAAACAATCTTAGGGAAAATAGTAGCATATGTATCTTATTAGGTAACACATTAATTATTTAAGTATTTTGGGCAGTTATATTTAAGACTTTTCCTTGCAAAAAATTACTACGGTAACTTGTTTTTCTAATATTTTCAACGAAGATCATTTATAAAAATAATATCCTTTGATTACAGACAATAATTTTATTATTAAAAATTAATGCCAAAGCAAACAACTACCATCACATACTTTAGAGAAGGTTTATATGGATCTTGAATTATAAGTTCATAATTATATATATATATATATATATATATATATATATATATATATTATAATTCACGTTTATTACATGTATTTTAGTTACAATGCTTTGTCTAGGTAATTAATTATTACTGTTTGTTTGAAAACAAAGCACATTCACACTGAGCTTTAGCTGAAGCCTACGTGAAGGATGTATAAAGTTGTAGGTAAAATTCAGTTACGTAACAGAATATAGGTTCTTGAATATCAGAAAGTATAGTTTACATGGTTAAATTGATTTAAGTAGCAATATTTTTTATGCGGTTCATTGATAATTTACCACCAAGTGTACAGTAAGCAAATGTTTTAATTCTCTAGCCGATTAATTTTTAAATTGTCACTTTTTGACACACGGCATACAAATATTCTAAACCAACTCATTAAGCACTATACCAGCCTGGTCTAAAGTTCAGCACAAAACCCTTCATAACGCCGTCCTAACCAAATGATTAAGTTAAATTATAATATGCTCTAAACAATATAAACACAAACCTAAATTGTATACTGTGCTTCAATATAATTACTAAATACTTATTTAAAGCCTTAATATAGAAGAAGAAACCAAATTTATTTTCCTAAGATAGCAGACTACGTAAAATTTTTTAGAATTTGTAGAAATATTGTAGAGACGCGAAACACAAAAAAAAACGTAAGGAGCGTCAGCGGCCTAGTCAATAGTGTACCAACTAGACCCTATATTTTATCAACTTAACTCAGCCTGGGTTAAACTATTAAATTTTTAATTCTCTTCTAAAACACATTTTTTACTCTACCGTTAAACCAATTCACATTATTAAAATACATTTTATGATACAATAATAGTTATACTAATAAATAACATTACTTTTTTTTATAATATGAGTCAAATAAAGAAACATCAACAAGATACATCTCAATCCTTTGATTGCACAGACACATGTGAGTTCAACAAAATATGCTTTATTAACTTTTGATTATATTAAAAGTTTTGAAAGTTGATTTCATGATTTTCGAAAGAATGAAGTTTATATCAAAGTTTTTCTACTCTAATTTACTTTATAAATACATTAATTGCCTTCATATATTCAAATAGATAGATTTAAACTGCAAAGTGGCATTTAACTGAAAGAAAATCATAGGAATTTTTTGAATTACTGAATTTTTATGAAGAATATCTACTCCACGATAAGTATCCTAATTTTTACAATCATGAATGTCTTCAGATTTTGGCAATACCGACATGTGAGAACAATTATATTCAAAATGAAAGCATTCAAAAAAAAAAAAAACATATTGACTCGTAGCATAGTTTTCTGCAATAAAACATTCGAGATCTTTAAGCAAACCGCTTGCTTGTTAATGTCACCCAACGTTACTAAGCTTTGAAGTCTTATAGCTTTTTAAATACATCGAGGACATGATCTTGATCTGTTACTTGATTCATTTCGCAATTATTAAGCCTCACATACTCAAGACTTTTATTATCAGAATCAACTTAAAACAATAAACCTGAATTTGAAAACGCTCCATAATAAATATATCTTATTACTTCCCATTCTTTGTTTAAACACTGGTATTCGTATAGCGCATGTTTAGGCTAACGACAGTATGGCCTAAACTACAGAGAAACGTTTACTTAAAAAACTTTTTCTTTCGGTCGGTGAATGTTAATTTATGGAATGAGCTCTTATTTTTTCATTGTTTCGTTACAGTTAATACCTCGTAGGAAATAACACGTAATAATAATGCAATCGGTTTAGTTTTGCTCTTAGTTTATTAAGTATATCTCAGCGAAATGTACTAGAAGGAACAGAAATAGAATATACAAGGCTAAACCCTTTAAAACGTCTTTAAACAGTAGCATTCGTCTTCCTTTACCTTACGTAGGTTTGAGAAATGTAGTCTTCATGGCTGAAACAAGAAGTCGGTAGTTTTAATACTCCTGATACAGCCACCTTTCTGTAGGGATTACATACAATATATCTCCAAGAGACGCTGAAGGAAATTGAATAAATTTGTTGTGTTAAAGGATACCCTTAATCAACACGAACCTGCAATCATCTCTTTAAATATGGGCTACTTTTTTATAAAACCTGTCCCTATACATTTTACTAAAGTTTTAATTTTCTATCGAATAAAAATTTCGTTTTTCAATAACGTCACAATAAGCTGCAATCCTAATGATGTTGTTCCTAAGTAATTATTTTGGTAAATAACTGTATTTACATAACGAAAATTCAAAATCTTAAATCCTAATATTACAGAGTAATGATTAATATTTTAATAAAATATTGACCAAAATCATAACCCTAACTTTTAACTGCAACATTGGCAAAACTCAAATAAAAGTCGAATTTATTAGAACGAGGTGAATAAATAATTATAAGAAATAACCTGCGTGTTATTAAACGAATGAAGGAACTAATATGATTATAAAAATGTAAAATATAAGTAGGTGTATATGTTGAATTTTCCTTAGAAAATGTTTCGAATTTAAACTATTTTAATTTATACTTTCTATTGTAACGCTTAAATATCACATTTTAACACGTTAAAACACTCTCTCACACACATACACACACACAAATACATATATATATATATATATATATATATTGCGTTTTTCAAGTAAAGTGTATATCAGATAAAAGAATCAGCAAAAGAATCATGATTTAGATATTTTGCGAAATAAAATTATTTTAAATTTCCTGATAAACACTAGGATATCAGATCAACAACAATAATTAATGATACTAGAGCCATGTAGCCTACTCATTGAAGACAACAGGTTTAAATGAATACTGTAATAAGAGAGCATGCTAATTTTAAGGCTTTCTTTAGTGAATTCACCACTAGAATTGCTGAAAGCTATTAAGTATTAATTTCGATACCTTTTATATTTATTTTTGCTTTTAATGTCCATTCTTGAATATATTCAGTTGTAATCATGCGGATTTAATGTCATTTTGTCGTCTATCTCTAGCGAGGATGTAAGTAGTGAAAATGTTTTTTCATATTAGTATATTTTTAGATGTCTTGAAACATTTGTTCCTGTCACGAATTTACTGACATTACTTGAGTGCAAATTTAAAAAACAAATGGTAAAATTGTAACAATTTTAAAAGTGTGAAACATGTTTAAAGAAAGCGTTGTCTTTAAATTATCGTCATTTTTCATATGGAATACAAGCCAGAGCTTATATTTAAAAAAACCTTTACACGTTTTTAAACAGACTACAAAATATGAACTATTTTTTCATAAACATTCTCTAAATATAGGTTTTTATTGACTTTAATACAAGTTGATAAGTGGCATATAGATTGACCAAAACATTAGTGAAGTACAAACCTTAAAAATAATTAAAACTCAAAACAAAATATGTGGACCGGATTCAACAATGTAGATAAGCTAATTTTATAATTTACACACTAATTTCTATCAATGTGTCATGTACCCAAAGATAACCCTTCGTGTTTTTTTATTTGTTTTGTTTTGAACTTTACAGACATTTAATATTTTACGTTGATAATCAAGGTTATATTGCACAGGTTTACACGCATAGTACTGCTTTCGCAACCCTGCGACTTCCTTAAATATAACGACACTTACTTTGTGAATATGCTATATACATTAAATAGGAGAATTTTGTACACCAAGTGCTTAAAAAAGATGATCAGGAAGTAACTATTGTAGTAATATGTAGTACATATATAATTTATTACAATTTTAACTTTTATCTTGATAATTAAACAATATTATGTGTTTTAAAATATTTGTCTCGTTTTAACCTGGTACACGAGAACCTGGATCTATTATACCGTAAAACTAAACATCAGACCAAATATTTGGTTTTTATTTTCAGATAGAATAATGGGAAACTATGTCATATTACCCATTTAATCTTCAATGAAAAGTTATAAGGAAATATGTTTCAGTTAGAGGAAGTTAGGTATTTACCAACCTACGTGACGTAAAAACTGATAATTGTACAAGTTTTATCTTTGATAAAGCTCTGTAACGTGTGTTATGTTTTAATATTTCAAGGTTAGATAAGGTAGATGAAGGTCATGCGAAAGAAAGCAGCTGTAGATAATATGGCGTCGCTAGAAATGGGAGAATTTCACTGCATACAATGAATTTATGTAGCTGGAACCATACACGCAGAGACATGTGAATAGAGCTGTAGATAATATGACGTCGCTAGAAATGAGAGCAGTTTACTACATGCAAAGTATTTATGTAACTGGAACCATACACGCAGAGATGTGAATAGAGCTGTATATAATACGGCGTCGCCAGAAATGGGACAAGTTCAGTACATACAATGAATTTATGTAGCTGGAACCATACACGCAGAGTCATGTGAATGCAGCTGTAGATAATATGGCGTCGCTAGAAATTGCGGAAGTATACTGCATACAACATTTTCATTTTGCTGGTACCATACAATCAGAGCCATATGACATTAATTTGCACTATGTTTTTTAAATTTAATAAAACGCATTGTAACAAAAAAATACTAATTTTAATATTCAAATGTTTTTTTTTTTTTTTTTTTCGAAAATTGAAATATTAGGAAGGAGATTTGTTTCTTAAATCTTACCTTAATATTTAAAAAGAGTTATCTTTTTTACTATTCGTTAGTGAAATAACATGAGAAATTACCATTGTACAAGAAAATTTTTGAGTTTTATTTTAGTTTCTCCACAAGAAAGAATCAGTTATTTTATCTAATTGGTTAAATTATTACTGGTGTTCATTATGTTATATGTTGCTTGCAATTTAAACAGGTATATCCTGCTAATAAAATGCATTATAAATGGAGCAGCTAATGATTTAAATGTTCAATTAATAAAGTCTGTTCTTAAAAATCCATCCACAACTTCATGTGTAGCAATAAAATTTAAGAAATTTGCAAAGTATTTAATATTTTTAATGATTATTGTTGAATGTTTAATGATTATTATTGATTAGCGAATATAAGTCCGTTATTTTGCCATTACCTAGCTAATAATTGTATTTCGTGTTGTAGAAAAAAAGAAATTGACCCACTTAGTAATGTTTGCATGGTTGTACTTCTATTTTTTCCTCTCCTGTAAGAAAAATGCCATTTTGTAAATGTTTTACCTATGTAAAACCTAATTATAAGTCGGAAATAACTATTTTCTCAAGTAAAATAAATTACCAAGTATAAAAACCAGTTACATTAAATCAAAATTTGGTATATTACCCATTCTAAAAATTATATCATTTTTAGGGAAAAATTATAAAAAACCTCTTGGCTTAATTTGAAAAGAGATATATTAATATCTTGAATATAACCACTTGGAAAAAATGAGATATAACGTGGAAATATTTTTACCACTTTCCGACAAAAATATTTATCTAACTCCATATTTACATTTCAATTCCAAGCAATAACCTGCAGATGAAATTATTACATAAATGTCTTGCTTATTCTAATAACAGCTCTCTGTTATCCTTCTTAAAATTGTCCTTGTAATCGGAATGTACAAGGATTTAAAGTTATAAAATGTGGTCGTTAGGAGGTTTTATTTATTAAAAAGGATATAATTAGTTTATACATGTAAATCCAACGTGAATGAAGACACACTTTAATTTGTACCACATGTTATATGAAATGGTATACGCGGATCGTGGGAAACATATAATAATGAGCAAACATATTTATAAAATAGTAGGCCTAGTCCTTGTAATTTAGTACTCATTCCTAGGAAGGTTTCTGGATTCTTCAGCAATTACAGATAAGGAATCTGCCGATGAAGACCAAGGGGATGATATTTTTCCCCTTTCCGAAAGAGAGTAGTAGGCATCAGGAGAAATGGCATTCGCTAACAACCAGAGGATTGTTGTGGTACAGATGAAACTTTTCAAACAATCTTCATTCAAGTACAGTCGGTCTTCTCGTTTACTGTTATTTTCTATTTCCCGCAATAAACACCCTCTCAATGAACCGTGGATTAGAAAACACCTTACGATAGATAAACCCATATCCGGGCTCTCTACCTCATATTAGAAATCTCCATGAGGAGATTGTCTACCTCAAGTTAAAGAATGATGTCCTAATAACAATGTTCCATCTGAAATGAATAAAAGCTGTATAGATATTTTCGAGAAGTGTTTCAATGAAAAATTATATGAGCTACTTTTCTCGTAACCAGAAAAAATAATTCAGTTTAAAAATAGGACACCAAACATATTTCAAAAAGAGAAATGAGGTATTTCATAGGGTTTGTTATATGGTCCGGATATAATCCATTATGATCCAAAAGGCATTATTGAAGTTAGGACCACGAACTGGTTGCTAACAGTGTAAGAGAATCTCGAATGTTCATTGTACAGATAATAAGAATGCAAACTTATTAAATAAATAAAGCTTTGAACATTTTTTGTCCACATACGAATTTTCAACGAGAATGAAATTATTGGGTAAGACTTGGCAGGAATAGTTTGAAGCAGGTTTTGGCAAATAAACCAATATAAATTAGGTTCATATATTAGCGTTTAAATTCCTCTTATTGATACCTGATAAACTTTGATTTATTCCGCGTTTGAAAACGGAAATCTTTACTCTTTTTGGCAAAACTTCAACTGCTTTTTTACCGATGTAACCTTAATTGCCAAAACATAATAGAGAAATCCGTTTTAATTTATATTTTGACAATTTGGTGCATTTTGAAATGTCAGCTAACAAAAGGTAATTAAAAATGTTCCTTTCTGAGGAAGGGCTTACGCTAATCGAAATCTTTCAAAAAAAGTTATTTGCGAAACCTAAAATAAACTACAATATAACTAGCATAAACGGTATGACAGTCCAGAAATGTTTGGCCCTTATTATTTAATGATATTGAATTTAAAACAAGTTTAGAGAGTTTTTATTCTTCGTTAATTTAAAGTCATATCTTTAAAAATGCAATTTGTTGCTATTTATTATAGTCATACTTACTCCTATTAGGAATATTTGGATTCAATTGAGTACTCTCTTTTGCCTTTTCTATCATTAAAAAGGTATTTTATTTACTCTTTTGTTTATCTATCGAGTCAACAAATATTTTAAAACGAGAAATGTCAGAAAAATGTATTCAAATGTATATTTTACTATTCAATATATACATCTTGAGAAAATGCGAATTTAGATTAATAAGTTTACCTATGCAAGATTAGCATTTGTTATACTATTACAGTAAGAAATTGAAAAAGTGGACATCATTTGGACCTCACTTAAAGCCTGTTGTTCATAAGTGCCCACTATGAACCTTATGATGGATGAGCGAAAAAAATTGCGTTAAAGGACGGGCTGGATTTGACAGAACCATAAAAAACACATTTTCACTACTACACCTTAATTTATTGCTACAAAATGTGTCAATTTATTTAGAATGAAGATTTGTCATCAAATTGAGGTACTTTCGATTTACTTTATATGTATTAGATATGAGGTGAAAACATTTTTTTTCAAAACAAACAGAATAGGCCCAAATATTATATTATCATTTCAAAAACGTTGGAATATTTAAAAATTATGTATTTTGATTCATCTATGGCATTTTTGACGAAGAAAACCGAAACTAAAAGCTATCTCAAAAACGTAATCCGTTTCTTACTTAGGATATGTAAAACGGAATATTTTCTTACATGTACAAACTTCTAACTCTTATGTTGCACTACAGTTTTTACACAACAACTCTGTCTGTGGCATGCACAACCACACTTTTCATAGCTTTCCGAAATTGTCTTTACACATGTAAAACCTTTATTTTTTGCCTGGCTGAGGTACTTCTCATTCTGGAAGCTGAATGCCGGAGAGTGGGGCAACGTATTTCTCGAAGTTGCTTGTTACTGCTCAGAGTGACATTAGGGGTACCTATACTTTTGATGAAGTCTCTTCTTACATAGGGTTTTTCATTTCCTTGTAGCACCACATCAGCAATCAGAGCAGTTATATTCATCAAAGCATAGAACAAACATAATGGGCAATGTTTTGTGACCCTTCCAACTAGTTTCGGCACACATAGCATCAACAACATCGAAGCAGCTTTTAGGAGCATTATAAGTTATGATACTGTGTTTCTTTTCTTCATTAGTCTCTTAAAAAATTTCTTTGTCATGATGTATGGTCGACCACAATAACACACATTTGTTTCTGTTTGGTATGTAAGCGACTAAGGTCATGTTGTTTTGGAAGCCGAAGCTACAATATCTTTTCTTTCCAGATGTTGCTAAAAACGAAGTTGGTATTTGAGGTTTATTTTTTTCAAGTACCTATAATTGTCAGTTGGTCATTTTCAAGAGTCTTAGGTTTTCGCATAAGATGTAAGCCAATTGTCCATGGTTATATATCTATTACGACCTTTTATTGGACTAAAAAACCAATCAAACACATTTTTCATTATTTTGCCTATGTAATGATAATCATTAGGTTGTTTGCATCAATAAACTTCTAAATTTTTCACGTAGTTTGTTTTCGAGCCCACTAGTGTGAATACCATTATGACAAGTTTTTTTGACTTACAGGGTATTGACAGAGTCCCCTGAAAGGTACAAGTGTCTCATCTAGTGTCTCACATTATAAAACAGTATAATTATTTTTACAGTTAGAGATAAAAAGTACCATTAGTTCTCTAAAGGTAAATAGGCTGCCCTCTATCTTGGTAAATCTTCTAGTTTCAAAATCATCAAAGCGAATGCACTTGATAAGAAATCGAAATCGTTTAATGGGCGTTCCAACTTTAAATACTTCAACTAAAGTTCCCACAATACTCAAGAACTCCTCAAGGTTCATTTTACGTGGTAATTGCCGTACGTTTTACAGTTCCCATTGTGATGTGATGCATTTCCTTTGCCTAGAGTACGAAACTTTTATTTTTAATAAAACAGCTTTACTTAATTGCATTTAAATAATAAATATAACAGCAATTGTAACGAAGGAAGGTGTCAAAATTTGCAGCTTGCCAAGAAGCCCAATCTTTGGATATGCGTGAGTTTTACATTAGTAGAGAAAATAGACAAATAAAAACATCTCGCTGCTATGTTGAACCCTTATATCAGTCGCAATATATTTCTGAAGAATTTAGCGTCTACTTTGATGGAATCTGCAATAAGACGCCGTGTTGTGATGGACACCTTGCCAAGAGAACTTCGACGGAGAGGAAGGCATTAGCATTCATCCCTGAAGAAGCTCTAGTACGATAGCAATCTGGTGGAGTAGGAAATCTTTTCTTTGCGGCATAGACGAAATACGTCTACAAAGAAGTCTTGTGATAAATGTCAGGAATGGGTGTGTGTGGACAGTCAACAAACTTGTGTGGTAATTGCTATGAATAGACAACCTCTGGTAAAAAAGTGGTAAAAAGTGAATAACTTTTTCTCAATGTGTGACTACCAGAGCAGTGGACAATTTTCTAATGGTTGAATATATATATATATATATATATATATATATATATATATATATATATATATATATATATATATATATATATATATAGGCCTACCGCACCTACGTGGGGTTTGGCGTCCCTCGCGGTACCCTAGCCTAACACGGAGGGTCCGCGGTGCACAGGTGTCGGAGTCTGTGCACAGTATTACGAGTTCTCGACTGATGCCCATCCAGTCGAGCTAAGGAGGAAACTATGGGCCCCAGAGTTCCGGGGGTTGGAAATGATCGAAAGTGATCCATGGGTGTACCCGTTCTCATAGTCTCGCCCGTAACGCCTGACACGATGGTTAGCTTAAAAACAACTTATGGAAAATCAACAAATGTCCAACCAGTTGAATGTAAAGAGGCGTCGTGAGGTTTCTCCGAAAATGCCTAGAGAAGTAAATACGAGGAAAGAAATGAATTTAGAATCACCAAAGTTCTTAATTGTGTCTTGCACCGAAACTGGAAAAGATCTGTCAAAAGTATCGGCTTTTGTAATACAAAAGTCTATAACTGAATGTGCAGCAGGACCCGTCTCTAATATAAGGAAGTTACGGAACGGAACACTGCTGTTAGAAACAAGCAATTAGAAGCAGTCACAGTTATTATTAAAAATGACCTCCTTCTTTGATCAGGTCAAGGTTTCGGTGGCTCCCCACAAAACCTTGAACTCATCAAAGGGAGTAATATCATGCAGCGATCTGTTGTATGTCCGTGAGGACGAAATAAAATCAGAACTGGTATCAGAAGGTGTAACAGATGTCGTACGAATTATGAGGATGGAAAACGGTCAGAGAGTTCCAACAACATCAATTATCCTGACATTCGGGAAACCATCTATCCCGGAATATTTATATGCTGGCTATCAACAGCTTTCTGTTAGGCCCTACGTTCCCAATCCACGCCGGTGCTTTAAATGCCAACGTTTTGGACACGTAAGTTCTTCTTGCTCCAAGCCAGAGGTATGCGGACAGTGTGCATCTGAAGGCCATACTGATAAGGTTTGCACAAGTGTTCCGAAATGCCCAAACTGTGCTGGTGATCACCCTGCTCGCTCCTTTAACTGCCCAAAGTTCAAGGAGGAGAAAGCGATCCTCAGCATAATGGTAAAGGACAAAACTTCTTTCCCCGAAGCTAAAACGAAGTTCAAGTCAACTCAACCTAGACTTGAAACGAAATCTTATGCCTCAGCTATCACCCCTGAGAAGTCGTGTTCCGACTGCTTTCCGTGAGAAAATTGAAGTTCTCACGGAGCAAGTTAGCCAGTTATTAGCTTTGGTGACTAAAAATTTGGTTTCCAACTCAAACACTAATGTTGAATGTGCGGAAAAATCACCATTGCCAGTTACCTCGGCAAAAATTAAAAGAAGCAAGACACTATTAGAGACAAGTGTGAAAAACGTTAAAAATACTAATACGAGTAATAAAAATAATAAAAAAGCTGCACCTGTGAAAGTTGGTGAAAATCACAAGCGACCCAAAAGAGGACCATTTCAAACTCCTCTTCTGAGTCAAAAAACTCTTCAGATTCCACCACTACAATAGTGGTGATGGAATCTGATGTCTCTCTGCCTGGAACGTCCAACATTCCAGGTCATCGAATTTGCAATGACAGCAGTGAGAGCCAGATGAATCCATTTCACTAAAATACGATGTCCACACCTAAACAATCCGTGATTCAGTGGAACATTAACGGTGTTAAAAGTCACATTGAAGATCTCAAATAATTGTAAGGGATGTGTCCCCTATGTACATTTGTATTCAGGAGACACATCCCCATGAATCGCACAATCTCTATCTAAGGGAGTATTCAGTTTACAGATCAAACTTCGTTACAGAAAATCGAGCTAGAGGTGGCGTAGCAATTCTAGCCCGTGACGGTGTCGACGCCGTTTCTCTGAACCTAATAACTCCCTTACAAGCAGTAGCAATTCAAACAGTTGTTCCATACAAACTCACTCTCTGTTGTGTCTACCTCCCACCAAGTGACAACCTGCAACAGAGAGATCTTGTAGACCTTATAAATCAGTTACCGACTCCGTTTTTATTAGTGGGCGATTTCAATGCCCACCATGTTTCATGGGGTTCCCCAGAATGCAACCTGCGAGGTAATCTGATCGAAAGCATCAGATCGGAACTGGATTTATACCTGCTAAATGACGGTTCTCCGACACATTTAGCAGCGTCAACAGGTGGATGGACAGCTGTAGACTTGTGATTATGCAGTCCTGTCTTGGCTACAAGGTTAAAATGGTCAGCATTGCCTGATCTTTACAGTAGCGACCACATTCCTATTGAAATCTCTTCGTGTGACTCCTCACCCTGTTGTGTTAGACATCCCTGTTGGATCGTGAAAAAAGCCAACTGGGAACAATTTTCACAAGATCTAGAATTCTTCATCTTCTGCATACAAGGACGCTTTCCAGGTGTTCAAAAGAAAACAGGAAGCCTTACCTTTCACCGTTGGATTGTCTGAAGTTTCTTGTTTGAATATCCATTTCTCTATCGACGAAATAGAGTCAGCTTTCTCGTCAACGAAGGATTCACCTCCAGGCCCGGATGATATTGTATACTCCATGATTAAAAATCTACCACCTTCGGCAAAAGTAGTACTCCTTCGGATATTCAACCGTATACTCGAGGAGCACGGTTTTCCCGATGCATGGTTAGAAGCGACAATAATTCCTCTTCTAAAACAAGGAAAGGACAAAACTAATCCCAGTAGTTACAGACCCATCTCTCTGACCAGCTGCTTATGCAAACCACTGGAGAAGATGGTCAACCGTCGTCTTGTCTGGTATCTAGAAACAAACAAACTTCTTTCTAATTTTCAGTGTGGTTCCAGACAAGGACGTTCATCAGTTGACCAATTGGTTTTGTTGGAGTCAGCTATACAGAATGTCTTCATCTTACGACAAACACTGGTAGCTGTTTTCTTTGACCTTGAGAAGGCATATGACATGGCATGGAGAACAGGAATTTTGAACGTATTGAAATAATGGGGTATACAAGGTAACATTGTTGCTTTTATACAAAATTATTTGAATAACAGGACTTTCCGTGTACGTCTAGGAGGCATATATTCTGATCGTTGCGAACTAGAGAATGGTGTACCACAGGGTGGCGTTTTGAGTGTGACGCAGTTTGCTGTTGCCATTAACAGCGTCACTTCAAACGTACAGTCACCGGTCCACTGTTACATGTTTGTAGATGATTTTTGTATATATATGGCTGCTAGAAGTATGAAAACAGCGGAAAGATCCTTACAATTAGTCATTAATAAATTGCAAGAATGGACCAAACCTACGGGCTTCAAGTTTTCGGCTTCGAAGACCCAGTGTATAGCATTTAGTCGTCGCAAGCAACACCAGGATCCTATTCTTTATCTTGTTGGTACGCGGCTTCAAACCGCGATAATGTGAGATATTTGGGTCTTTTATTGGATAAAAGACTTTCATGGAATCCGCATGTGCGGGATTTGAGGACCCGGTGCAGCAATATATTGGATATGTTGAGAGTTCTAAGTGGTACAAATTGGGGAGCAGACAGAAACTGTATGCTCCGTTTCTATCGCGCCGTTGTAAGATCGCGCATAGATTACGGCTGTATAGCCTATTCATCTGCTCGACCTACGGTTCTGAAACTCCTGGATTCAATACATCATGCTGGCCTTAGACTTTCTACTGGTGCTTTTAGATCAAGCCCAATCTCCAGTCTTCTAGTTGAAGCTGGAGAACCATCTCTCGCAATGCGACGTCAAATGCTACAAATTTAATATTACACTGGTCTTCGAAGTAAACCTATACACATCCGGCATTCAAAGCAGTTTTTGATAACTACCTCGAGGATCGTTATAATGTGCGTCAACGTTCAACTGCTCCCTTCGGAATAAGAACGTTGCGCATTTTTAGCAAACTAAATTTAGAACATCCACCTATATTCGAACGAACATCATGCTACATCCCTCCATGGATAATAAAAAGCCAAAGTGTGACTTCTCATTGTCCATGTACCTAAAACACAAAACTCTTGACGTTATTTATCGTCAAGAGTTTTTGCAGATTCAACAAACTCACCAACATACTGTGGCTATATTCACAGACGGTTCAAAACTGGACAATGGGATAGGTTGTGCATTTTATATGGAAGGACAAACCTTCACTTATGGATTGCCCTCAGCCTGTAGCGTTTTTACAGCAGATCTTTAGGCAATTTTCCAAGCTTTAAGATCAATTCCGTCTGCAACATCTAAATATCTTGTATGTTCCGATTCTAAAAGTGCTCTCCAGGCTATTCAGGAAATGTACACTAAGAACCCATTAGTTGGAGACATCTTGTGCTCAATACACAGGTGTCATTACGACACCTCCAATTACGAGGTGTCATTTCTCTGGGTGCCTGGTCACTGCGGAATATTTGGAAACACTAAAGCAGATGAAGGAGCAAAATTAGCTACAAGTATGGTACCATCGACACAACGTGTCATGGCATCAGATTTTGTATGCAATGTTAAAACTATACTATTCTCTGTTTGGAATGTAGAATGGCAAAATGTACACAGAAACAAGCTGAGGGACATCAAAAATACCGTCCGGCCATGGAGGACATCTGTTCGTTCGAGTCGTAGGGAGGAAGTGGTGGTTACTTTACTTCGCATCGGCCACTCTTTCTTAACGCATGGATGGTTGATGCGACATGAGGATCCACCACTATGTCCGTTTTGTAGAAGCAATATTACAATCAAGTATATCCTGCTTAATTGTGATGAGTTGAGCGATTTGTATATACGTTACGATCTTCGAAGTAGTTTAAAGGTGGTTTTAAGGGACGATGTCACGGCTATCGACCGTGTCATCGCTTTCTTACGCCACCTGAATCTATTTAATAATATTTAAATTATGTATAATTTTAGTTTCGTTCTAGTTACAATTAGTATTAAACATTTATTTTATTTTATTTTGTTTAGTTGGTTAGTTTTATTTTGAAATAATTATTTAAAATAAAACTTTAGTTAGGCGATGATAACCTTGATAGGTTTTTCGCCTGGAATATATATATATATATATATATATATATATATATATATTATGCCTAACCATTAATTTAGATTTTTTTTTTGTAATAAATAATCATTTATAAAAGCAATTATTATGTCATTTCATATTTTTTTTATTGATGTAAAAAAAGAATAATATTTATAATATAGTTTTATTTTGCCTTGCAAAGATGAAAAAATATTATCAATACTAAATTGTAAAGCTGAATAGTGCAATTAACAAAACCATGGCAAAAAAAGTTTGATAATTTTGTATAAGTTTGTTTTCGATGCCCTACAATTATAGAACGCGCGACTACTAACGTTATGACCGAAGGTACGAAGAATAAAGTGTTAATTGTAACGAATGTAATATTTTCCCTCGATCTAGGTAAGGACAAGAGGATACATCTGAGTTGCCTCTGGTACTGAAAGGCAGGTACCAGTAGAGATAACAGCTTATTGAATAATCGCTGTAGCGACCTTCAGCATAAAATACTTACTCCGAAGTAGAACATGATCGAGAGGCATGTATAGAGGGAAATAAGTCGGTTCGAATCAGACCACTCCTCCCACTTGCCTTATTATTGTTAGAGCCGACGTTATGATTGTGTTCGTCATATCTATTACTCATACAAGATATATCACCCAGCAAGAGTTGATTTCTTACTACAGAACTGACACTGGGATTGTTCTCCACTTCAGAATATTCTCGTTAGTTCATTTAGAGGCTGAATGTAAATATGAACGTTACTCTCAGTAATGGAATACAACCCTTGTGTAGAAGTGCAAAGATTTAACTCAGTGAATAATAGGTTTGTTAAAACGAAATAAGACATTTGTTAAAACGAAATAAGACGTTTGTTAAGATGAATTTCTAATAGAGGGTAACATTATTGATAACATATGTAGGATAATATACCCAGAAAACCAAAACTATAAGTTAGCTCAAAAACGCAATCCGTTTCTTATTTAGGATATGTAAAACGGAATATTTTCTTCCATGTACAACCTTCTAACTCTTATGTTGCACTACAGTTCTTACACAACAACTCTGTCTGTGGCATGCACAACCACACTTTGCATTGTTTTCAGCAATTGTCTTTACACATGTAAAACCTTTATTTTTTGCCTGGCTGAGGTACTTCTCATTCTGGAAGCTGATTGCCGGAGAGTGTGGCAGCTAGGCAACGTATTTCTCGAAGTTGCTTGTTACTCCGCAGAGTGACATTTGGGGTACCTATACATCGTACCTATACTTTTGATGAAGTCTCTTCTTACATAGGGTTTTTCATTTCCTTGTAGCATCACATCAGCATTCAGAGCAGTTATATTCATCAAAGCATAAAACAAACATAATGGGCAATGTTTTGTGACCCTTCCAACTGTAGTTTCGGCAAACAGAGCACCAACAACATCGATGCCGCTTTTAGTAGCATTATAAGTTATGTTACTGGGTTTCTTTTTTTCAATAGTCTCTGAATAAATTTCTTTGACATGATGCATGGTCGACAACAATAACACACTTCTGTTTCTGTTTGGTATGTAAGGGACTAATGTCATGTTGTTTTTAAAGCCGAAGCTAGAATATCTTTTCTTTCCAGTTGTTGCTAAAAACGAAGTTGGTATTTGAGGTTTATTTTTTTCAAGTACCTATAATTGTCAGTTGGTCATTTTCAAGAGTCTTAGGTTTTCGCATAAGATGTAAGCCAATTGTCCATGGTTATATATCTATTACGACCTTTTATTGGACTAAACAACCAATCAAAAACATTTTTCATTATTTTGCCTATGTAATGATAACCATCAGGTTGTTTGCATCAATAAACTTCTAAATTTTTAACCTAGTAGGTTTTCGACCCAACTAGTGTGAATACCATTATGTCAAATTTTTTTGACTTTCAGGGTATGAACAGAGTCCCGTGAAAAGTACAAGTGTCTTATCTAGTGTTGCACATTATGAAACAGTATAATTACTTTTACAGTTGGAGAATAAAAGATCCATTAGATCTCTAAAAGTAAATAGTTTGCCCTATCTCTTGGTAAATCTTCTAGTTTAAAAATCATCAAAGCGAATGCACTTGATAAGGAATCTAAATCATTTCAACTATAGTTTCCACAATATTCGAAAATTCCTCAAGGTTCATTTTACGTGGTTATTGCCGTACGTTTTACAGTTCCCATTGTGCTGTGATGTATTTCCTTTGCCTAGTCTATGAAACTGTTATTTCTAATAAAACAGTTTACTTAATTGCATTTAAATAATAAATATAACAGCAATTGTAATGAAGGAAGGTGTCAAAATTTGCAGCTTACCAAGAAGCCAAATCTTTGGATATGCGTGAGTTTTACATTAGTAGAGAAAATAGACAGAAAAAAACAAAACATCTCGCTGCTATGTTGAACCCTTATATTAGTAGCAAAATATTTCTGAAGGATTAAGCGTTTACTTTGATGGAATCTCCAATAAGACGCCACGTTGTGATGGACACCTTGCCAAGAGAACTTCGGCAGAGAGGAAGTCATTTGCATTCATCCCTGAAAGTGCTCTAGTACGACAGCAATCTGGTGGAGTAGGGAAATCTTTTCTTTGCGGCATAGAACGAAATACGTCTACACAGAAGTCTTGTGATAAATTTCAGGAATGGGTGTGTGTGGACCGTCAAGTAACGTGTGTGGTGATTGCTATGAATAGACAACCTCTGGTAAAAAAACTCAATAACTTTTTCTCAATGTGTGACTACCAGAGCATTTGACAATTTTGTAATGGTTGAATCTATATATAGGCCTAAGCATTACTTTAGCTTTTTTATTGTAATAAATAACCAATATATTTATAAAAGCAATTATTATGTCATTTCATATTTTTTTACTGATGTAAAAAAGATTAACATTTATAATATAGTTTTATTTTACCTTGTAAATATGAAAAAATAATATTATTACTAAATTTTAAAGCTGAATAGTGTAATTAACAAAACTATGGCAATAAAAGTTTGATAATTTTGTATAAGTTTTTCTTTCGATGTCCTACAATTGTAGAACGCGCTACCACTGACCGAATGCACGAAGAATAAAGTGTTAATTGTGACGAAGGTAATGTTTTCCCTCGATCGAGTTAAGGAGAAGAGCATACAACTGAGTTGCCTCTGGTACTGAAAGGCAGGTTGAATAATCTCTGTAGAGAGCTTCAGCATAACATACTTACTCCCAAAGTAGAACATAATCGAGAGACATGCATAATGGGAAATAAATCGCTTCGAATCAGACCACGCTCCCCACTTGCCTTATTATTGTTAGAGCCGACGTTATGATTGTGTTCGTCATATCTATTACCCATACAAGATATATCACCCAGCAGCTGACAAGAGCTGATTTCCTGCTACAGAACTGACACTGGGATTGTTCTCCACTTTAGAATGTTCTCGTTAGTTCATTTGGAGGCTGAATATAAATACGAACGTTACTCTCAGTAATGGAATACAACCCTTATGTGGAAGTGCAAAGATTTCCCTTAGTAAATAAGACGTTTGTTAAAACGAAATAGCTGTAAGTGATTAATTTCTAATAGAGGATAACATTATTGATAACATGTAGGATAATATCTCAAATCAAATAAAATTATAACTACAAAATATGATTACTGAAATCCAATGCCTAGGCCTACTGCCCGGAATGCAGGCAGTTCATTCTTGTAGTGGTCCTATAGTGACAACATAAATAATCTAAAATATATTGATTTACAAGTAGTTATTCCTATGTTTGCAAATAGAAAAAAAATATTTAGAAATTACAAATAATAAAATATAAAATAATAATATATAAGCTTACAGGATTTTTTTTTAATGTGATGAAACTAGATAATGTTTTAAGGTTAGAGCTAAACAGATAATCCTAAATGAGTGCAAGAAACTAAATAAATAAATATTTCAAATAGTAGCCTTTCAAGATCAACTTGATCACTCCATAATAGTGGACCTTGGCAGTATCTTGTAAAACAATCAGAAAGTATGACGAAATTCATCTTTGTAAGTAGAAACATCTGTGATTATTGAAATAGTATTCTATTAATATTATAAATAGTCTTACGACTATGAAAAGGTATATTTGCTGCCTATACAAAATTTTATAAACTTTATTTGAATCAAGGAAATATTTATCTATGGTTAAATTTAATGGAAATGTTTATTTTAATGTATATAATTATGAACACATTTAGGAAACTTTAAATATTTCGTTGCTATTACTCCAACTGATTGAGAGGTGTGATCGTAGGTGCGGAAGTTGTCTATAATTAGTTTTATCTAAGATATGATTCATTCTACGAACCATAAAGTTTACACCAATGTGACGTTCAGTGCTGATTTCCTGGAAACAATCAGAATACCCGACTTAATGACTTCTAGGCAAAATATTCCTGGATTGCAGAGAATTTCACACCATAAGTCTTTTACTTTCTTTTAAAAATATTTAAGAGCATTCTCCGATCCTTTGTGGCAGCAGTAGCTACAAATATGTCGATTGTGTAGATAGAAAATACAAAACTTTCATTTCCGTGGGAGTAAAAACTTCAAGCCGGTTAAGAACACAACGTAATAAAAGCAACTTTTAAAGTTCTGAAAATGGATATCTTGCCTCAGAAAGGTGTTTATTATTATTAACCCCTATATCACTTATATCTCGCAAAAATGACGACGCAAGCTTTAAAAAATTACTGTATCTGACAAATGAGCTATTCGCTCGCATCCATCATCTCAGTATATTCGTACCCACAAAACATTATTTTTATAAAACTTTTTTAAACATTTTTGTTTCAGTATTCCAATAAAACGTAATCAACGTAGTTATTTATTTTTCTTTTCAATAGTAGGATTATATATTTTTTTTCCCAACCGCTAGAGTAGTATAGGATGTTACCATGTTTAACGCAATAAATAATAAATAGAAATTGGAGTGATCAAATTTACGATACATGGCTAATCATCTGAATTAATTTAGACATAGGTAATCTAGGGTTAAATAATAATCGAATTCACATAAGATAATCGGTTTATTTAAAAATTCGAAATTTAATAAAGTAGTTATATGAAGTACCCACTAGATCTTTGAGAAGATTAATTTTTACCAGATGCTCAAATACTGTGATCAAATGTCATGCTGTACATCTGAATATATTACAAATATTTCATTCGATAATTTTAATTGGTTTCAGCCAAGTTGTACTTGTTCTTCTACCCGACAACGTGATTCCTATATAACTTCCGTACTTAAAGTTTGGAATGTCTTTATTCTTTAAACAAGATAATAACTTTGCTGGGTTGTTTTCTTTTTATTGATCAAAACTTCATTACATCAACAAGATTAGTCAAGTCCTCCACATTGCTTCAATTGAAGGATATGTTTAAAATTAATTAATTCCATAACAAACAAAGTAATTATTTTATTTAAGAATTTCCTCCATGAAATTATTAACTAAAATCCCATTAATCTATGTTTGGAGAATCGACTCAAACCCCAAATTAAATATTAGGAGGTATTATATTAGTAAAATATTATTCATTTTAGGAGTTAAATGTTAGTTTTTATTGGAACTAAAAAGCTACCAAAATTATTAGACTATAATTTTTAAAGTTTATGTTACACATTCACTATATATATGTAGTTATGCAACACTGTTTTCTTGTATACACTTATCAGTTTCACTTATGTACTTAAACAAGAATCTTACTTGCTATTTATGCGAGTTAAATATCAATGACTGGCCTTGACATTATCTTCGGGCATACTGAACAGGGTTGTTGTAGACTGCGAGCTGAGTGGATTTCCTTGGTGTTAGAACATAACGGTACACCAAGGTCAACAGGAAATCCACTCAGGTCGCAGTCTACAACAACCCTGTTCAGTATGCCCGAAGATAATGGCAAGGCCAGTCATTGAAAGTTAACTCGCATAAATACCAAGTAAGATTCTTGTTTAAGTACATAAGTGAAAGTGAGATATATATATATATATATATATATATATATATATATATATATATATATAGAGAGAGAGAGAGAGAGAGAGAGAGAGAGAGAGAGAGAGAGAGAAAGAGAGAGAGAAGGAAAGAGAGAGTGAAAAAGAGATAGAGAGAAAGAGAGAGAGAAACATAAATAATATTACTTTTGTGGCTATTGCCGTATATTTTTCAGTTCCCAAAATGTTGTCACATATTACCTTTACATAGTCTATAAAACTGTTATTTGTAATAAAACACATTTACTTAATTGCATATAAAGAATAAATATAACAGCAATTGTAATAAATGGAATTTTCGAAATTTGCAACTTATATTTTTAAAATGTTACAGTCTATTTAGATTGAAAAATAATTCAGACTATAATTCTTTTTATTTAAGTAGACAATTTCGATTGTTTTATTTGTTGATTTTAGAATAAATTTTTCATTTATGTATTTAGGTGCGTCCTGAGTCTTTTATCATATATTGGTGGTAATATCGAGCTGATATTTCATATTCGTTTCAATTATACATTTAGTGAGGCATAGTTGATGTAGTTTTACATTTTATTAACTGGTGCTCTAGCTTCCATTGTTTACTAAATATGTTTGTATTCAATTCCGTGATAGGTCCGAATTATTAGATGACTACCTTTCTCTCTAGCAATGTTTACATATACAATGTTTACATATTTTCGTTTTGTATAGCGTTAGTTTCTTCATATTAAATAGTTGCTCTACTCCTTGAACTTGGAAAACAATATTCGACGTAGGCGGATCTAAGTGGTATGTAGCTAAATATTTATTAGTGGTCATAAATAGTCATTAAAAACTAAAATCGTCATAACTTTCAAGAATAGCGTAATAATGTTTACTTGTTTACATGTGAGGGATATATAAATCAAAGAAGGTTTAGATAAATAAATACTTAATTACTTAATAACATAATTGTTTGAAGAAAAAATTGTTTTATATTATTTAATTACATGATTTTAATGCAATTTAGTATTTCTATTTATCCGTTCTATAACACAATTAAATCATTCATTAAGACTAGTTAATGAAATCAAATTTGGGAAATTCTAGGGTTTGTTTTATTTAAGTGTCTAACTCCTTTAACGCCAAAAACTCACTTGAGACTAAAACAAAAAGTTCTTAAATTAGTTAATAACGTTGGAATAAACTCCGAAGAACTGCTGCATTGAGAGGAATGCAACACTACGGAAGTAATTAATTATGTACTTGGTTTCAAGTGATTCAGGTAAGTAGCTTTTCATGGCGGAGGACTTTAGTAATTACTTCAAAATACAAGTCTCTAATAAACAATGTGAATAATTAATTGTTTCAAGGAGTCAATGCTTTCTATACTTAATTGCACTTCACTCATATTTTCCTTTATTGAAATTATTATAAATATAATATTATTCCCCTTATATTCTTTATTAATTTATTCATTTGCTAGAATGTTATTGCCTATTTGTTCAATTATTTCGTTATTATAATTATTGAGATAAATTATATTCTGAATGTTATAACTGTAAAAATATCATTTACCTATTTTTGCAGTACTTATTGAAAACAATGTGATTTTCTAAAACTCAAAGCCTAATTAATTCATACTGAAATTTGTATCGGAAAAATTTAAATAAATTGAAAAAAAATATCGGGTAACATTGAGACACACAGTTGTCAAAAAATGGTAGGCTTTTCGTTAGGTTTCTACTCTGATACATAGTAAGGAACAATTTTCATTGTTTGTGTGATCCTTCTATGGATCACAAGGATAAGGACACTTCATAAATATATTTCCCGACTAGTTAAGGAAGATTTGCTTCAGAGCATACTTTTACCTATGCAACGTAAATAATTTTAGATAATAATTCTTAAAGAATTAGGATGTTGAAAATTGCAGTTATTTATTATGTTAAATAAATTGAGTTTTACTGCACAAAATTATACAATAAAAGGAAAATACACCTGAAACGTTTACACTATTTTATGTAAGCCTTTACATTCTTTTAACATATCGTGAATTTATAAAAACTTTAGCTTATTTATAAATTAATGGCATGGCACAGGATATCCACAAGAGATTGCTTTTACATAAATTAAAGTACATTTAAATTTAGTTTTATTGAACATTTAAAAACAATTGATAATGCATCATACAAATTAATTATTACTTTTCGCTTTAAAAAAAAATAAAAAAAAGTATTATTTTGCCGTGACCAGTACAGGTTTGAAAGTTAAATTTGGATTTCACATCACTATGTTAAAATTAGAATTTATCTGAAACTGCAATTTGTAAGGTAGAATATGGCTCCTAAATCAGATGTCGACATTCAGGTTTTTGGTTTTGAGTTGATTGACAACCTCGCCCTGTGTTGATTATTATGTATCCACATTTCTTGGAATAAAATAACATAATAAGTGATACCTTCATATAATTAAAACTGTAAAAATCAAAAAATCCTATTTCCTCGCCCCATCTTGCGACGTCTGTACACCCCTACGACCGCAACCAAAGAAATAATTACTAAAGCCACCACACGAGTTTTTAACTCCTGCGCAACGTTACAGCGCATCTTTCAATATCGGGTTTTATGGATATCTTATCTCAGCCAGTACGATTTGCTTTAAAATTTACAATTTTTTAAATTTTATATTTTAAAAGTAATATCTCGTTTATTTCTGAAGCTGCTGTAATATGTAACATTATCTAAAATATGTTACACCAAAACAAAAAATACGAGTATATTATTTTTGAAATGATGAATAGCCTTTTAAGATTTTACTGTCTCGTGAATTATTTATTTTAATTATTTGCTATATAATATTTTTTCAAATGACTATTATAAAAACGTTTCAAGGAAAAATAATAAAATTCTGTAGCTCACAAATAATGATTATTCAAAAACTCCTACAATCAATTAAATTTGTAGCTTAAAAGGGATTGAAATTACTACGCAATACCATTAGGAGAGAAACAATTCCAACTATTATGATATAGGTTAGCGATTTTAAATATTGCTGATGAAAACAAGGATATATTTAGTAATAGGCATACATAATAGTTGAGCTTTCCGTTACTTTTTATACGAAAATAGAAAAATTAACATTCAATTGCAAAATTACTACTTACCTATGGTCCACATAAACAAACACATTTACTTCATTTACTATTGATGTTATTATCTAGTTTCGTAAACTTTTCCAAAAATTTTATTACAAAAATTATTTTTTGAATATATCAATATTTATTTATTTTCATTTATTAAATTATTTAGTTTAAACAATTCCATACAATTAATAGACATTTGTGGAAAAAATGAGAATTGCTTAGAATTTTATAGACGTTTTAATAAGTATAACATAGTTGCTATTATAAGCTATTTAAAAAACGTTATTCTGTAAATGTCATTTAATTGCTTGTAAGTACACTCAAATTCTACAAAATATTTGTTGCCTTAAATCATCCATTTCTCCCTCCATTTCTAATAATACGATCAAAATGTAATTTTCTGCCAAATTATGCCTACCAATTTTACAATTAAATTTTACCAAAAAAAGGTTTTCATTATATCGATAAATTCCTAACTTGGATTTTATAGTTCTAACGATTTCATTACTAATCTTAATCATTGTTATTAATTTTGTGTTTTTCAAGCGGTATTCACTATTTTTAACATAGTTTATTATTTTTTAACAACACCAATTTATTTTTTTAGGTATTGTTTTTTCCACAAATCTATTTCAACATAATGAGATAAAAATTTCATTAATAAATGTTTATGAATTTACTATATAAACATTTATTGGTCTGAGAATGAATACATGTCGAAAAAAAATTATTTTTTATCAAAATAGACAGTGTTCAATTTATTTCTCTAGTCTTAAATATATTGAAGTTATCACACTTTTATAGGCATTCTTTTATGACTGATTTATAAATAAAAGATATTACATATAATTATTCTTTTAAAAACATTCTAAACTAAAAAACTGAAAATTAAAAAATACTATATAATTAATTCTAAAGTTTTCAAAAAAATATTTAAAAAGATTTCAAATGTAACCACAAACCATTGTCTAATTCAAAGGTTTCATCGTAGACATTATTTAGGTATTAAAATTACAAGTATATTATTATTTTAAGTAGTATAAATTTAAGTAAACATAAACTAAATAAAAAAGTTCCTAAACTAATTATTATTATTTTAACATTTTAAAGTGATTTCAATTATGTTAAATAAAGAATGTACGAATATTATTAATAGTTTTTATTTGTATTTATTGTGGTTTTAAAGTAACCAGGAGTCTTGGACTGAGTCTTTATGCTGGTGGCGGGAGAAGCTTTGTGCGCAAGCGCTAACAGAAAGCCAAGTAATGAGGCGCAAGCTGTACCGGATATACTGGATGTACCGGATATTATTGCATCAAGTACCACATGTCGACCTACTCTATTCAGATAAAAAAAAAACGGAGTCCAGCAGTTACAATTGTTAGAAAAGGGGATAAAGAGAATTGTGAAGGATTAAGGTTAAGGCATAATGAACACCTGTTACACTTAGTAAGGGCAGTAATATCACAGTATATCCACGATCAGATAGAGTAACACTGTTTAAATCTAAGGAAGTACGCCCCTTTTAGAATGAGTATATAAGTGTTTTAAAAGAGTAGGTTTGATTATCTAGCGTAAAATATCTGGAGTAAAATACTCTTTAAATTCAGCTGTAGGTCAATTATATAGGTCAAATAATTAGCTATACACACAATTAGGTTGACCTAATTATATATAGGGAATATTTATTAGGTAGTTAAAGAAATCTGATTAAATTAAAACAAAGTGTTTTAAATATCTATATTGAATTAATTAATAATAATCACGTATACAGGTTTTTAGACTCTTACCTGTTTAAACCATATATATATATATATATATATATATATATATATATATATGTGTGTGTGTGTGTGTGTGTGTGTGTGTGTGTGTGTGTGTGTGTATAGACATTGATATATATTAGAGGTTATACAGATCTAAAAGACACACTGTTACTACTACATAACCAAATGTTACCAGTCTTCGAGGTATTTCCATCCCCTGCAAGCGATATGGAAATGATGATGCAACTAGGATTTGGGAATATCTTCAACAAAGAAACTGCCGTTAGTAAGATAAATTAATCACTCTTTTTTCAAAGGATTGTTCATTTTAAATACAATAGTTAACAACATACTTACACAAATGAATCACCTAATGAAATATTTATGTCACGAATACTCTTTTGTTAAGTTGAGATCATTTATAACATATAAGTGCCACGTAATTGAAGAAAATTATTTCCTGCACTAGTTTGTAGAGTTCAAGTGTGGGGACCAATTATATTTTTAAATACAGCCTCTGACTAATTTTCAAGTCTATAGACTACAGTATAGGAAAACTATCCTTTTTATCGTATGATAATTAGTATTGAATGTCACAATAATTAGTAGTGTTGTTAAAATATATAGTTGCTATTTAATATTTATGTCAGTTAATGATTTCTTTGATAATAATTAGGTCATATTTTTACTTTTTGGTACGTTTATAGCATTACGACCTAAAAGGGGTTGGTATAACATCACTTGCTGTTTTTGATCTCTGCATCTTGAGGTGATTTCATTTTTGGCATTAACTTTACAAAAAACCAATACTTTTGATTTTTTCTGCAGATTCTTTCGCGCTAGGTCAGAGTACTGTTTACCGTGAGTATTGAACAATGACCTGTATTAGGGCAGAAACGCATCTGATGGAAAATATCTGTTTAGTGGTGGGTTATTGCTAAAAAAAAACAAACTTTTATACAATTACTGTTTGATTATTATTATTACCGTTTAATTATTGTTTGACAGCTCTAGGACAAACAATCTCGCCGAGAAAGCTGTTGACAATGTGTTGATTGTTTGAAATAATTGCACAGGAAAACAATGTATATATATATATATATATATATATATATATATATATATATATATTGAACGTATTTTAGTTTTCTATTTCAAGTTCTAAAAATTATGTATCTAGTAATACACTTTCATTTAAATTTGCCCACTTGATTGTAGTAAAGTACATCGCAGGAGGAAATTCGATATATGAGAGATTTGTAGAGTTTGCTCTTTGTCAACTAGGGAATTACATGAAATGTAGATTGCGTCAATATATTAGGTACATTAGGCATCGACTTGACAACTACCTCTATCCTTTATCAACAGTTAATGGCGGTTTAATTAGTAAAGGATAATTAATAGTCTTTTATTGCATTACGTTTGACTACTACTGGGTATATAATTACCTTTAAAATTCTGTCACAAATTGCCTAGATATGCACAATACAATTTCTTTTATTATGTGTCATTTCACCGCAAATACCATGCTGTACGCTCTTCTTGTTGAGGACATTGCATTTTTTATTTGCAGATTAGAGGCAGTGAAATATGTGAGGTATTATTTTTCCAACCCACGGACGTATTTCATTGTTTTCTTTAACAGGTAACAATATCTGCCTGCTTGATCGTAATATATGTGTGTTGACTAACGTAACGAAATCGTTGAGAGAAAAATATTTTTATCGGTTTAAATTTTAAATAGATTAAAAATCTTCACCACAAATAGAAAATTGTATTTAAAACCTATGAACGTTTCAATTGAAAAGCAAATACCTTTAGAGGAAAATAATACAAAAACAATAGACGAGTTATTTTACAATAATCTCCTCTCATATGAATGCTTTGTAATTTAAATGTACGTAGGGTTTTAATAGAAGGTTTTATCATTAGTTGAGACGTTTTATTTGTTTTTTATTTTAAAAAATCTTCAAGCGATAGTTGATTTAAATGTACACAAATGTTTAATTAACAAATGAACAAAAACAACCCCAGAAAAACGTATGCAAACTTAAATTTAAGGCTAAAATCTATCATACCTGAGAGTTTTGAAAATCTATAAAATAACTAACTATATTTTTTTTTAAATATAGGTACCTAAATCTGTATGGAATAGTGTCATTTCTTTTCTATATTCTCATAAATTGATAGACTACATATCTTTGTGAAACGAAATATTTAAAAGTGTCTGTCTTTACCAATAGTAGGCTAAACAATAAAGAAAACTCTTATATTCCTCTTCAGATGTATTTTAAATAGATTATAATATACCTACATTCCGATGTGTATTGCAAGAACAGTACAGGAACCGAATAAACTATTCACATTTATACAACTATTCTTTGAGCTTAGCTTGTGAGGTTATGTTAAAAGACATACACAAGACTCACTAATTAATTTGCCAGTCTTGTGTTATGTCTTTTATTTATTTTACTCACATTTTAATAAACAGGTTTCATTTTTGTTATTGTTATATACTTAGCCCATTGATGGTTAACTATTAAAAGTCGCCACTTGTGTGTAAGTAAAAGGAAGTCATTAACGCCAATGTACCGGATAAACTCGACTTTGTCCACAGTCAGACACGGGCGGTATATATTTACAACGGAAATTGAATAAATTTGTTACAATGTGAAATATCACCTGTCTCGGGCTTAAACACGTCCTTTATATGCAACAACGCTATAATATTTCTAAGGACTGTATTTAAATAAACGCAAATTTGTCAGATTATTTCTTTTGTTTGATGATGAAATAATCTTTTCTGTATGAAAATGCTACTAAAGTAGAGTGAGAATAATGTGAGTTAATTGTTATAAAGATTTTAAATATATGTAGAAGATTCCAAAGCACCTAACTAAAGATATATATATAAAACAGAAAAAAGAAACCGTTATTTGTTGAAGAATAAGTTACTCTAGATTACTTCCCAGAGAAATATTATCCACAGGTACCAATAAACAATGTAATTCCACTGCTACTATTTAATCTTAAAACATATAACTTTCTAGTAGTAAATTTATTGCTCAAATTACTACAATAATTTATATTTATTTAGGTGTGAAGGAAATGCATTTAGCTATGTGTGTCTAAAATCATGAACAAACTGTACCTTAGTTTATACAAAAACTTATTTCACACAAGCAATTACAAAGTAGGTATCTCGAAATTTTCCAATTGGCTTTTACGTTATTTATTTCTAACAGCATTTGATTTCAGCAATACAATTCTTAAACTTTTTCCTTTGTTATTTATTTCAATCATTTCAAGAAATATCCTCAGTTAATTTTCTTGAATTTTTAAATTAATATTGTTATAACTTATTAAATTTAGATTGTTATTTTATTAAACATTTTGACCAATAAATTGTTATTATTAATATAAACATTGAAAGATAAATTTCGAATTCATAAATGTTTATTTTATTTACAATTATATTTAGAAACGCACACACACATACACAAATTTGTGTTAAATTTACACACTTATATATATATATATATATATATATATATATATAATGAATTAAAAATATTTCAAAAACAAGAATACTTTTAATGAATATATTTATTCAACGTTTTTCGCCGATAAAATAGTACCAGCCTCTTCAGGAAAATAATAAGAATTATTTTCTTGAAGATGCTGGTACTATTTTATCGGAGAAAAGCTTTGAATAAATATATTCATTAAAAGTATTCTTGTTTTTGAAATATTTTTAATTTATTAACTATATTACAAGAAAACACATCACCATATTTAATATATATATATATATATATATATATATATATATATATATTATATATATATATATATATATATTCTTAATACGTATCCCTTCCCAGATGTTAAAGTATGATGAATAGTTATTATCTGGAGTATATCCGTTTATTCTGCAGTACATAAAATCGAAGTTACGACGTTTCTCCTGAATCTCAATTAGCATTGACGAGGTGAACCCAACAACAGTTGAAGAGCGAGTCAACTTTTGTTGGGTTTACCTCATCAATGCTAGATGAGATTCTAGCGAAACGTAGTAACTACGATTTCATGTATTGTAGAATGAACGAATGTACTACAGAAAATAACTATTCATCTTATATATATATATATATATATATATATATATATATATATATATATATATATATATATATATATATATCACAAGATCTAGTTGTCTCAGAGAATAGTTGTCTAAATGTGAATAGTTTATTCGGTTCATGTACTGTTCTTGTAATACACATCGGAATTTAGGTATATTATAATCTATTTAAAATACATCTGAAGAGAAATATAAGAGTTTTCTTTATTGTTTAGCCTACTATTGGTAAAGACAGACACTTTTAAATATTTCGTTTCACAAAGATATGTAGTCCATCAATTTATGAGAATATAGAAAGGGAATTACACTATTTCATACTGATCTATTATATATGTTTATATAATCGTATATAATAGAATTTGAAATGTCTTAGACCTATGCTAATTTATTTTCTATCTTCACCAATGGTTTCTCCAGTGTGTTGAGAACTGCCACGCCCAGGCCTACGTGTTTATATTTATTTGTTAAAAAAATTCTTATATTCTCAATTAAAAAAAAATACATATATAAGATCAATAGAAATAAACATTTTATAATAGCCAAAATTGTAATGCAGCAATCAACAATCAAATAGGAAGTAATGGCCATTTTGGTTACCTGATTACATCTGGTAAAGATGCCTTGAAATGCAGTATTACATTTTTTTTTTAATTCTAGGTTAGAATGGTGGACCTCCCTCATTTTACTCGCGACTCCCTTTAACTGTGACTACCCAAAACATAAAGCATTAAGCAGCCCTTGATATTATGATTTGTACATACATTTGTTGAAAAAATGCAGCTTAACAAACTAGAAGCAAAAGTAAAACACATGGTTTATTTAGCGCATGTTTGCAGAGTTACATGTATATGATTAAATTACCTGTATAAAATAGCGATAATCTTTACAGTGTTTATATATAGAACAGTATGTATTACTGATAACATCAGTAATATCACACGAAGAATTTTTACTCTCTTGACGTTATCAATTTACGATAACCTTGGAATAGATATTTCTATGACATGCTCTTCTCAGTCCCCCTACCTAAATAACTATACAGTATTCATCATAGTGTTCTCATATTCTCTGTAAACTAAAAGAATAATTGTTAGACATAAAATAATACATTTCAAAATACCATTCCTCTCACTCGTCAATAATTTTACACAAATTTGTTCGTAGATACTAAAATAAAAAATAACACATTAATTACTGCATATAATTAAGAGGTATTACTTAACAAGAGAAAATAGTATCAATGAAAACTAAATCTAATAAAACCATTGTAATATTAGGCATAACAATGAGTTTTTCTACACTAACAGTCACAACGTATTAAGTTTACATGAACGGCCGAGGTAAATGACTTTCAACACAAACTCAGTATCGTAGATGTTTAATAGCGTTGTCGAGCTACATTCCTCCATTTATATCCAAGGTAGCTGCATTTATGTAAGAACTCTTGTCAGAACCCAAAAATACAATCAATTCAGCCACCTCTGAAAACATATATCCAGCAATCCTGTTTTCAATTAACAGTAATTTCAAAAAAATACATACAACATAAACATCAGTATCGAAAAAGGCAATTTTAAGGGGCATTTCTGAGAGGCCGTATTAATTATTAAATTCTTCCCTAACACTATATTTCATATATTTTAGGCTACTTTAATCTAATGCACATAAGTTTGTATTGTCTTCATATTTTTTATATAAAAAACATCTTTTTTTTTTA
>JBAIZL010000002.1:165813713-165856213 GCA_036971475.1 Prosapia bicincta
TTTGGTCAACTTATATGAAACGTTATGTGTACTCCTGGTTTAGTAGTATAATTTTAACTAGTATTATTTTTAAGTAATTAAATGCCAGGAAGAGGTTATTTCTTCAAGCAAATATGTTATTCTACTATACCAGCCAATTATAGAACTCCTTGTTAAGATGGCTGTTGTCTTTTCTGGAACGCCTCAAAACTGTTGTATGGAAATAGATTTAAATAAAACGCCTAAAGAGCTGGGGGCTATTTCGTTAGACGCTGCGAAGTAGATAAAGTGCGTGTTTTGAGATATGCATTTATATTAAATATCATTTTTGAGCATATAAATTTAACATGTGCGTGTCCCAAACTAACCATGTGCGCCGAAGGAAACCATAATTATTTGGAACAGTCCATTTTTAAACCCACGTTATGGATAAGGAACACAAAGCTCTTAATTTTTGGAATAACTTTGTTTACCTGTGTGCGACTGTCTCGAAATAATAGTTGCTGTGGATTACGTTGGAGAGTAGATCACCATAAGTTTTGATATGTGCAGAGAAAATGAGAATACTAAAATGGCAATCATTCTTGAAATAGGCGAATTCTTCGTCACATGTCTATATCTTTTGGTTGTTCAGGTGACCATTTGGTCCTAATTAGTTATTTTTATTAATATATAATTAAATATTTGAATTTAAATTTATACAAACTGTTATGACTGATTTTTCATTTCTAATGACTGAGTTCAATTTCCTTTGTAGAAACATTTTATCCTTTAATCAGTCCTCTTTTGTAGTAACAAAATAATGATTTTTTTGTCAAAAGCGTAATTTTCTGTCAATATGCTGAGGTAGTTCTTATTCGCGTAAGGAAATGTTATTGACAATTTTTTTATGAATTTCATTGCTATATATTGTGCTACAAATAATTTTGTGTGTGCCTATATTAGAGTATTCAGTTTGTTTATTCTTACTATGTCAATGTACACCAAAATACTCTTCTGAAAATGTTTCTAAAGCTAATGCTAATGAAAAATTGTACCAATGAAAATAAAGAATGAAACAGAAAAATTTGATACATTTACAGGACAAATGTGAATATTTTCTAAAAAGGAATTATTGTGCTAGTAGCTAAATATAGGGTAAAAGTCACAAAAGTAAGAAAATAAAATTCATCAATCTATAAATTATTATTTAAATGATGTTTTAAACAAAACAAAATTATAATGAAAGAGGGAAAAAAAATAATTTTTTTTTTTGTTCTTATACAACTTGAAAATAATTGCTATTTCAGGTATAAAAATTACTTTGTAATTGACATCGAAAACTTTTTGCATCGATTCTATCGATTCGTTTATGAAATGACAATTGCTTGTGCCTATTCCTGCACAATTAACGATCACGGTTGGCGGTGACTTGTATTTTTCTTTAACGACATTAAATATATTGTCAACGCTTTCTTTGCTCGACACATCTAATCCAATACTGCAATGATCAGTACCTAGAAAAAAAATAACATTAAAAATATACGTTAGTAGACCTAAACCTACATTAATATAGCAGCCGGTTTTGATTACCTTATAAATATTATGATAAAAATTTAATTTATTATATAAAAAGATATGTTCAAACCTTTAAATGTCGTTTATTTATTATTAGCTGTTTACTCCTTACATAGAACCAATAATGTGTCAAAACACATAGATTATTATAAAGTCGGTGGTTAGCTCTAAACTAAGTTTTAATAATTAAAAAATTACCTATATTTAACACACACACACACACACACACACACACACACACACACATATATATATATATATATATATATATATATATATTAGTAGAATATCAAATACGTTTTCCTGTTAGAATTATTTTAAAAATTAAATAATATACACTAATTACAGGAATAATTTATTGAATATTACACTCAAAGCTTTTCGTTGGTTGACATTACCAACATCCTCAGGAATTACAATACTGAGGATTGTAATACCCCAGTATTGTAATTCCTGAGGATGCTGATAATGTCAACCAATGAAAAGCTTTGAGTGTATTATTCAATAAGTTATTCCCGTGTATTAGTGTATATTATTTAATCTTAAAAGTATATATTTAAATAAAAAAATACTCTAATAAGTAATTCATACCTATTTCGGCTATATTTTATAGCCATATGGGCTTTCTTCTTACTCATGTCTTTAAATTGGTCCAATATAAAGTCAAAACAGCTAATAAATATAGGGCCTATAGTTTGATTTTTACCGTTACATGTAACATCACATGTTTGAGTTTAGTAATTCAAACATCAAGTATTATAAATATTTGTATACTACTTCAAGAAAGCTTTTTAACGGTTTTTTGTAAATTGTTTTTACATTTTAGACGATTTACTGTCGTCATTAACGTATATTTGAAGTAGTTTATTAAATATATCAAAGTAGTAAAATGTTTCCTTCGAGTGAACGGTCTTGTTAATTAATGAAAAGATTATTGAAATCTTCTCTAAAATGACACAAAAAAAATCAATAATCTGAGTTTCATAATGACGAAACCTACCATGTTTCATGTTGATTTTAATTATTTTCTTAGAAAAGGTTATTTGCAGCTAATAATTGTAATTGGTACAAATAATTACAATCTATTCATATTTATAATTATTATTCAATGATATAAATATTATTATTAATTTTATTTATATTCCATTATTTGTGCAAATTATAATTCGTTTTAACTAAACTTTGAACCCCTACAAGATAGAAACTTGATTGCAAATTACTGATGGACAGACTCTATTTGAAAATATTTTTTACGTTTAAAAGTTAACTGCATAAAATAAATAGTAAAGCGGTTTATGTAAAATACTTATACATTTATTGATCATGCGAAATATAATGAGTGTATTTTATATCGTTTAAAATAAATTTATGGTAAATTAGAAATTATACAAACTAAAAATTGTATATTGAGGAAACTATTATTTATTGTTTGTATAGTAATGTTGGTGATTTAAACTCTGAATATAAGATTAAATGCAACAGCAGCCTAAACCTTCTACATTGTTTAATTTTTAAACACCCTTTAAAGTGTCCAGCGTTGCTTGAGCAGTGTCGCCTTTAATGTCTGCCACTATCACCTTTGCACCTTCCCTCGCTAGAGCTTGACAGGTAGCTTGACCAATTCCTCCGCCTCCACCTAATAACAATTAAAATTTCTTAGTATTTATCTAAATGGAATACTTACTTATTTGTTTTCTAAAGGGTACTAAGCAAAATATTAATCGAATGAAAATATATATTTTTGTGATAACCGTTGAAGATTATTATAAGACAGTTTTTCCGAAATGCAATTATTGATCTATAAAGTGGTCTTCTAAAATTACTCACTGAAAGGTTATTTAACATTGGTGAGTAGTACATAAGTAAAAAAAAATATACGCGGCGTGAATCCATTATTAGAATTTTTTAAATTAATTTAAAAAATCAAAAGTAAAGAGATTTAAAACATTCAAATTTTGAAATATTTAAGCGTTCTCACGTCGACTATGATGACAGCTTGGGTGTCGACACAATAATAGAATTGACGCCATTTTTTGAAATGTATTGTGAGATTAAAGCTATTTTCCAAGTTTGGGGCTTATTGAAATCATTCTTTAGCTAATCGTATATCAGTTTAGATCTTCTACCAGTTGCATGTTCTAAAATATCTAATGTTTTTTCTAAATACAAACTGTTGTCTTATCGTTTCATCATACCCGATTGAGAAATACTGTGCACAAACTGTAAAAACTACAATTACCCACACCTATCAATAAAAATTAATGTTTTACAGTATTTACTAAGTAAAGTTTCTTGATGTAATCACCTCGAATTTATTGAATAAACTATAATTAAAATTACGTAACTATGTGAATACATAGCGCTTACTTGCTGACGCATTTCTAAACAATCGTTCCTTTTACTAAGCAAAGACTCTACTGGCGGCATACGTGTTAGGTACAATGGTTATCGGGATGGATTTATGACTGTGGAAGAGGTGCGTTATTTAGGTTTTGCACTATGTAATGGAAAATGGATAGTGAAAGTTTAATATGTTTTCTTTACCTGCTTGTATATCTCGTATTTTTCGAAAGTTGTTAGTTTTTACTTAGTTTTAATGTGTGGAGTATGTTTAAATCAGTATGTACATCCGTGAGTGTGTGTTGCTTGTTTTTAGGTGTATTGCGTAGCTGGATATTGTGTTTGTTTGGTCTCTTTGTGCAATGTGTTCTTCGTATCGTGTATAAAATGACCTACCGTTTTGGCCGATCTAATAGCAGGGACAATCATAACATGTTAATTAATACCGGATAGATTGTATTTGTCTGTTTGTTTTTGAAAGGGTTGTATGTACTCTATTAAAGTGTTTGCTGTTTTGTAAGATATTTGGTGATGACTTTTTTTGAATGTGGAGGGTATTTTGTGTGTGCTTTTATTGTGGTAGGTGATGGATATGTTTTAGCTGCGTTTTTATGTGGGTTGTCTACGTGACCGTTTGTTGGTGTTTGTGTTTTATTTCCATCTTGTCTATGATTGTGTGTTGGTAGCCGTTTTGTTTAGAAATGTATTTTATGGTATTGAGTTCTTCGTCATAGTCTTTCTGTAGCATGGGTATATTGATTAGGAGGTGTAACATGTGATTAAAAGCAGCGTGTTTGTGTGGGGTGATGTATGACAGTATCGGTAGTTGATGGTTTTCTGTATATTTTAAAATTGTGTTTGGTGATGGTAAGGTCGAGAAAGTTTATGTTTTAGTTTTCTTCTAACTTGAGGGTATATGTGAGGTTTTGGTGTGTGGTAATAATGTACTTGTGTAGTTGTTTGATTTGCCGTTTGTTGCCGTTGTATAATATTAAAATGTCGTCTACATATCATGATTAATTAATTATATTTTTACAATTATTGTTGTTCTTAAGAATGTATTTTTGTTCAATGTGATGTAGGAAAATTTCTGCTAGGAGAACATGGGAAGGCCGTCTTTCTGTGTGTAGAATTTGTGTTGGTATGCGAAGTAGATTTGTTATGTGATGAGTTTGGTGAATGTCATGTTTTCGTGAGTCAGCTTATGTGGAGTATATTTTGCTGTGATCATGATTTGTAATATTTGGAGTGTTTTTTCTATGCGCACATTAGTGTGTAGGTTTTTTAGGTCAAATGATACAATGGTGTACTTGTGTGGTATATGAATGTCTTTGATTTTGTGAAAAATGTCTAGGTTATTCTGTAAGGAAAGGCATTAGAGAGTAATCCCTATATAATCACTTAGTTAGGTAATTTTTACTTATAATTTTGTAAGTAGTTAAACACGTTTGGGATATATATATATATATATATATATATATATATATATATATACGTATTAATATATATATATATATATATATATATATATATACTTTAAAAAATGTAAAGCGTAAAATACACCAGAACTAACAATACTAGTAAATGTTTAAGTGCATAAAAAATATATAACTTAGTTATAAGTGATAGAAATATAAATTATTTGTGAATATAAGTGTGATCGTATTGATTCTATATTAGTGGTTACTCCAATAAACATATAGTATTTTTACCTGTAACTAAAGCCACTTTTCCTTGCAACATATTGTTTAAAAGCGTTCAGTCTCGACTAACACTAAGATTGCTGCTTATTCTTAGCAAAGCATAAGCACATTTATCAGCTTCTCCAAGGTCAAATTAACAATTGATATCTTCATGTAAGATTAATTATCTACGTAGTTCCGACAATTTATAACGCATTTTATGGCAATGATAGTTATATATATAACGTTTTTTATTGGATAAATAAAGATAGACATAAAAACTAAATACTTCTAGTACCATGAGTAAATTGTTGGTATATAACCTAAGCTCTGTAATGTCTAATAAGAAATGATTTTGGACGACCACGATTTATAAAATATATGCTTTTGCAAATATTTGACGTTCATTTGTAGGTGATAAAAAGATATGCAAATTCACTCATGCTATTTTAATAGGTGAATAAATGTTTATTATATTTAATCGGTCAAATCAAAAGGTTATCTACAACAAACACACACACACACAGGTTTGTATGAGGACCTCGGTGTGCCGGAGTTAAGGACTATCCGGCTAACCGAGGACTCCATAATTTTCCGAAACCGACTAATGAGGTCTCGCCTAATTATACCTAAAAAAATTGAATAGTTCGACAATAAATTATGGTGATGTGTTATGTTTTAAATTCTGAATGAAATGGTATAAATTTATTATTTCGGAAATGAATTTCAAAATTTTTTTTGCACGCTAGCGAGGTCTTGCTGTTTTAGAACCTACTACTGGGGTCTCAGCTCCACTATATACTGTGAAATGTGTTATTATAATACAATACAAAATTTTTAAAAAAATATATATTGTAATTATATTAGCCTATCAGTCGGGTTTCAATAAATTCTGAATCTTGGCTACATTTTTTTCACTTTTAAAATTCGTAATTATTATTGGAATATAAATTCAAGTATTCTATTTGTTTTTACTGATAATTTAAATTTCCAGTATTTTGAAATTGTAAAATAGTAGGCCTATACATTAAACGTTACAACTAGATGTATGATTTTACTCTAGATGTAAAATTTTAGAATGATTAAAGCGCTATTTTTAATCCAGTAGAAAAATTGTTTGAAATATTTTGCAGTTTTTTATGGTATATAACAGATTTAGTAAAAAAGGCTATAAATTCTAATGTTTGTACAATTTAAATAAACCTCTGTTGACCGGATAATGAACAGCCTAAGACCTGGGTTGTATGTAAAGAAAATGTCGAGTCCTCGCTAGGCCGTTACTGTACCGCACCAATTTCAGCTACATGAAACACATTTAAAAAAATTTAAGACGCTACAACTAATATTAAAATAATGTCTCACAGCATCATTTTCAGAGCTATGTTATATACTCCATTAGCTCTAGTATGTATTATGTTCTGGTAATATAATTGTAATGGCATTTATTTAAAACATATTAAGAAGCAAAATTTGTTTTATATTTGTTTAAATATAAATTACAATATTTTGTCGATTTTTTTAATTAAAAAATTAGACCACGGTTAGTATGTTCAGTTGATCTAGGAATTAAGAGTTAATGTTGAAAACAGGATTCCTAAATGCTCGCGATATCTTGTACTTTTAATGCCGAATATGGAGGTTTATAAATGTATACCAATGGGTCGTGACGAAACGACAATTACCGGTTACAGTTAAAGATGACTTTTTTCACAAAATAACAATCCGTTCTAGGTATCTAAACAATTTTCTGGGATATATCCGCATATTACAAGATCATTTTTCTTATAAACATAGGCTACTATTACCTATATTCTTTTGATTTCATACACGTCGTCTCTAGTATTATTCATTACAACCCTATAATATTATAGCACTTTATGAACAAGGTGGTTATGTAATCAAGGTGGTTTTGGAAACTCACTGTTCACTAAAATATTCACTTTAAATTCACACGAATAGTTAGTTCACTTGTTAGACACGGCACTGGACGGCACATTTTCACAATTAACTCTTGCCCACTAACCTGTTCTTTTTAACATTCTCAACCCCTACTAAAGATATTTTTGGCTAACGGAGAGACAGATGTTCAACCCTACCGTATTCTTGACCTGGATTCTCTGTTTCTTGTCAAGTACAAGAAACCACCCTGTCTTATACATCAAACATTAGGTAAGCAAATATATTCAAGGCCTTATTTCTCTTTATAAATTAAGCCTACTATTCTAAATTCCAATGATTTAATTTTAACGTCCATCACTAGGCGGATGTGTTTTTTTTTAATGGCTGTGGCGACACTTCACTAGATTACAAAACAAATATTTCATTTAGAGCTCTTAATTTTAAACATGTATTTTAGTATTTCTTTACTTTCATATAGTGTTAAATAAATTATATAGACTATTTTAGTACTATTGCTAGTACAAGTTTTATAACGATTGAATCCTGAATACTCAATATTTCAATGCTGGAATATTAGGCTCTTATTTCAGAGTTTATAAAATCAACAAAAATAAGTTTTATTGTTGAAAATCATAGACTTATTGCAGTACTTAATTTGATTAATACATGTATTGCATATTCTTCATATAGCAACAATATTTCTCCCGCATAGCGTAAAGTTTAACTACCAGTTCTCATTATGCATTTAAATTTCAAATTTCATTACACATTTGGTTAAGAGTTGAACCAAATACCGCTTAATCGATTATATCAAATGATTTTTATTTTGTACAGAATAAATTTCTTTTATTTTATAAAGAAGTAAGAAAATTCATTTGCTGCTACTAATTAGGTGAATTAGAAAATACTATAAAAGAAACTATACAAAGCTATATGAATTATTTTAGGCTGCTAAAATTAATGATCAAAAATATTTATCCGCTTGATTATAAGAAACCTATAATTAATAAATAACCGTGTTAAACATATTAATCCAATACTAAAATACATGATTACCACTGTAAATGTAATTTTATGTCAAATGCGAGTTTTATTATTTTTTAAATATTCAGTCTGTTAAATCCAGATATATGTTACTTATAAGTTACTGTGGATTATTATAATAGATTAGCTGCCCCCCTTTGCGTATTCAAAGCCTCCTAACAGATTAGTGATACCTTCTATATTAAAAACATACTAATAACGGCCACCTCCCTTGTATATTCAAATGTTACTAATAGATTAGCTGTCCCCTTTGCGTATTCAAAGCCTACTAACAGATTAGGTGATACCTTCTATATTCAAAGCCTACTAATAATGGCCACCTTTCTTGTATATTCAAAAGTCACTAATAGATTCAAATCCTTTGCGTATTCAAAGCCTACTAACAGGTTACGTGATACCTTCTATATTCAAAGCCTACTAATAATGGCTACCTCCCTTGTATATTCAAAAGTTACTAATAGATTAGCTGTCCCCTTGTATATACAAAGCCTACTAATAAATTGTCTGCCTTCCTTGTATATTCAAAAGTTACTAATAGATTAGCTGCCCCCCTTGCGTTTTCAAAGCCTACTAACAGATTACGTGATGCCTTTTATATTCAATGCCTACTAACTATGGCCACCTCCCTTGTATATCAAAGGTTACTAATAGATTGCCTATGCCCTTGTATATTCAAAGCCTACTAAAATTGTCTGCCTCCCTTGTATATTCAAAAGTTACTAATAGATTGGCTGCCCCCTTTGCGTATTCAAAGGCTACTAACTGGTTACGTGATCCCTTCTATATTTAAAGCCTACTAAAAATGGCTACCTCCCTTGTATATTCAAAAGTTATTAATAGATTAGCTGCCCAATTTGCATATTCAAACCCTACTAACATATTGGCTGCCTCCTTTGTACATTCAAAAGTTACTAATAGATTAGCAGTCCCTTTGCATATTCAAAGCCTACTAATAAATTGTCTGTCTCCTTTGTATATTCAAAAGTTACTACTAGATTAGCTGTTCCCCTGTATATTCAAAGCTTAGGCCTACTAATGGACTATGTGTCTCCTTGTATATATAAAGCCTACTAATATATTAGCTGGGACAAGGATGGCAATATAAGACTTGAAATAACTGATATCATATGATACAAAAAAACAGCGGTTTTTATGTTATAGGTTATGTTGTAGAACAGCTGTTTTAACGCAAAGTTTATGATACTTTATTTGATAATTTATGGTGATTATTTTTTTTGAAAAATTAATCCATTAAGTATATTAATTAATAAATTAATTTCAGTTTTACATGGGGTAAAATTGATTCATAAAAGGGGTAAGGTTGATGATATAGGTAATCCATTCTATTTGGCGTAATATAAGTGATAATATGATTACATAAGAAAGCTGATTTTATGTTATAGGTTATGTGGTAGGAAAAAAATAAAACAACCTGATATATAGGTTTATTTATTTGTAAATGAACATATAGATTATTCTAATGTACGAAAACGTTGGTTATTCTAACGAAGATTAAAGCAGCTGTAGGTAAACCTATAGGTTGTTACTTTATTTATAAAAAGATAAATAAAGTAACATTTTTTGCTTGTGATCTAAGTAGGAATTGACCTTATCAAAAAGGAATTTTTGTTTATATTACTTGTATTACAGAAAAAATCTAACTAATATAATAATGGCAAAAACGATTGAATGACACAAAGAAATTAAAATGTTCGAATGAATAATAAAAATAATAATATTTGAAACAAAGTAGCGAGATAATATCTCTGGCTCTCTATGTATGTGGATTGACCCATACATAAATAATTAGAGCTACTGAGATTTTTGGGGCAAGCTATTTCAGAACTAGCCAGTGCTTGTAGTACAAAGATATTCCGGTAGATCAGTACTTGTAAAATACCGCAAAGTATTGTTAAATATACCGTAATAAGAAGGTATCTTGGAAACAAACCTTCCCGAAAAAGTCGTAACGAACTTATTGGATAAAACTGAGAAATGATGCGTACAAATTGGATGCAAGAAAGATACATTCAAAATAATTCAATGAACGGTTGTAATACAAGAAATAAAAACTACCAGACAGTTCAAATAACGTGGCATTAGCTGTCTCTGCACATTCAAAATATATGTCTACATAAACTAGTGGTCAAGAACACATTTAGCCATGGCTTAGTATAGCCGTAGTGAAGCATGACTGTATACATACAGTGCTTGTGTTAATTCCAAGTTTAGGTTATTTCAGCTGGAATAATGCCAAGGATACGGGAAGCATTAGTTTTCTGCTCTTATTGTGCCGGCATATAACATACTTGACCCTGTCATTAGAACAGTCGTGGTTTCATCGAAAGAGGGCATGGATGCCCTGAGTGGCTTATCCACTAATACATTCTCCGAAGGAAAAAGTGTTAATAGAACATTTGTGTATTACTTACTATTTGATGGAAAATTCCATTTACATATAATATTTTAAATAACCATATGAAACACGATATTAGTCATATGATAAGAAAACTACCGGAGGAATATGAGGCAGCAGACTCAACAACGAACATTCTAAAATTTGATTATGTAATAGTAGGCAAAGACGAGATTTGGGACTGTAGCTTAGAAAACACTGTAATCAAGAGGGTACCAACCTCCAAATATATAAGGGCGATTTTTAATAAGAATTGCGATAGTGAGGATGAAATCAGGGGACGACTAAACAAATGCAGATCAGTGAAACTAACTTTAAACACTACAGTTCAGAGGTATGGGATGTTACGAATGCTAACAATAACTAACTCATGACGATGGAAATGGACTACTTAAGACGACGCTACGTGAATCGAGACGTGAAAGGGTCAGAAATAGGCAAATACGTAACGAAATGAAAATGGATAAAAGTATAAGGGAGGAGATAGAAAGAAGGTCACTAAAATGGTTTGGACTCGTAAAGACGACGGCAGAAGGTGGCCTCCAAAGGTAATAGAGTAGATTAATACCTCCAAGGTAATAGAGAAAGAGACGACGGCCACGAAGAAGTTGGCGTGATGGCATCGACGAAGCAATGACTGGAAGAAACCTAAAAGAGGCATAATCTATGGCAAAAGAAATTGGAAATTTCAGCTGTAACAGCTGTAACAGATCCGTTATAAAAAAATAAGTACATAATCTCACCCACCCTTCTGTATGGACCCTGTAGAGAGCAAATCTTCTGCAGATATCTAATACACGTCCTTGTAGGAAGAGGGATAATCAAGGACCGATGAAATAAGGCAGTACTACGAACAGGGCAATGTTCCTTTAGGAAAGGGGAAAAATTGCTGCGTTGTCAGGTTAGGTTCACTCATACGTAGACTTGCTTTCCGTCAGAGTGAAGAGGTACCGACTACCGCTACACAGGGTTTTAACGGAGTTTTTGTCCTAAATATTCTTCAAAATGGCTGTTATTTATACCATTTATATAAAAATTAAAATTAACACATTGTCATTGAAAATGTTTAATAAGTAATAAAGTAATACATTTTTCAATTGGTTGAATTGAATTTAAATATTGTTTAAACATGTCCGCCTTTTTTAATTTAGCACTGTCAAGTATTTTGAGGATAATCTTGAATTTTTATTCTACAAACATATAATATCTAGTTAGATTGCTTTGGTAAACTACAATTTTGTGATTCATATAAGTAACGATGTCTTGAATTTTTACTCTCCAAATGTAAAATAACTAGTTACATTGCTTAGGTATACTCGAATTTATAAATTTTGCTAATCCTAATCACTTCCAGATTCATTTTCTAGTTGTATACGTGATTTCTTAAATTTCGTTCTTCAATTGTACAATATTTAGCTTTCTTGCTTTGGTAAACTGGAATTTATATGTTAATAAAATCGCATTTTAAGTCAGAAGAGTGACCTGTTATAAGCAGCAGAGTTCAATTTTAAGAGGCTACTTCCAATTTTTAAAACTCTCATAATTTTTGCTGTATTGGATAGGGTGGTTATCTGGTTAATGTGTTATACTTTGTAGGCCCATGTCTTCTTAGCATTTTATCTATGCAGGCTTACACACATATATGTTTAACACATTATGTAGGCTTAACACAGTATGATAGCATGCATGTTGGCTTACCATAGTATTTATGTAGGTTTACACGCATATTTGTTTAACAGCGTATATATGGCTATTTAGAGTATGTTGCATGCTGGTTTAACATAGTATATATGCCTATATTGGTTAGCACTGTATGTATATAGGTTGCATGACTTTTTTTAATTATATTGTAGTATTTCCTGACCGTCATGAGCGTGATAGGTTATGCATTGTTAGCTATACGATATAGTACTTCCCGTATTATACAGCCGCCTGCCTGAGGTTCTACCTGATAGACGGGGTGGAAATGTGTGTCAGGCTCTGATCACATAAGCTTAGGCCTGTGGTTTACCGACATAGTAGGCCCTATGGATACAATGTGTTAATCATTAGCGAGGCCTCTGGATACTATATGTTGACCCTTCGTCAGGCTATGCATCGGATACTATGTTATTGATCAGGTATTATGTGGTAATTTATGGGCCGCTTGTAGGATAGTGTGTGATAGCCCTTTAGCTAAACTATGCATTGGATATAATGTGTTCAGGCCCTTGTCGGCTTAGCATAATATGTATGCAGGCTTACACACATGTCTGTTTAACGCAGTATGTAGGCCTAACATAGTATATACGCCTATCTATGATAGCATGCATGTTGGCTTACCATAGTATTTATTTGGTTTACACGCATATTTATTGAACACACTATAAAGGGCAATCACGTATACTGGCTTAACATAGTATATAAGTTTATGTAGGATAGCATCCATGCTGGTTAGCATAGTGTTTATGTAGGTTTACACGCATATCTGTTTAGCACAGTATGTAGGCTTACCATATTATTTATGTAGGTTTACATGCATATTTGTTTAACACACTATATAAGCTATCATTCATCTCGGCTTAACATATTATATAGGCCTATGTGGGTAACGGGGATATTGGCCTAATACAGGATGTATATAGGTTAACCTGCATATTGGTTTAACAGCGTATATATGGCCATGTAGATTATATTGCATGCTGGTTTAACATAGTATATATGCCTGAATGTTGGCTTAGCACTGTATGTATATAGGTTGCGTAACTTTTTTAAATTATATTGTAATATTTGTTGACCGTCATGGGCGTGATAGGTTATGCATTGGTAGATGTACCCTATAGTACTTCCCATATTATTCGATTGCCAGGCTCTACCTGATAGACGAGGTGAAAATAGCTCAGATCATATAGGCTTTGGCCAGTGGTTTACCGACATAGTGGGCACATGTAAGTCGGCTTAGCATGTATGCAGGTTTACATGCATATTTGTTTACCACATTATGTGTGCTATCACGTATGTTGGCTTAACACGGTATATACGCCTATGTATGATAGCATGTTGGCTTAGCATCGTTTTATAACATATATTTATTCACGTTTTGTGATAGGCCTCGTTATTAGTGTTTCTCCATATATACCTTTATATCTAGATACATTTACAGCTATAGGATATATCCATTGAGGCTATTTGATTATTTACACTGATTTCTGATTATATATGTAGGCCTTGGTATGCCAATAGTACATAGTAAGTTGATACAGTAATCAAAACATAAACACGCGCCTAGATTCACAACGACACAGCCGCGCGGGTTTCAAGCTTGCTATAGTGGTCACACGCAGCCGTTGCGGTTTTTAGATAATGCGTTATCTCTGAAAGTCTGTACATGTCTAGCTTTCGGTCAAGCGTATTCCCTCAAACGATAAGGCTATGTCGCATTGTGTATTAATTTAGTAGCATAGAGAATTTTGAGTTTGACAATCATAACCCTTTGCCCCTCTAGTTAGGGCGGGCCTAATACCTGCATAGAGTCGCTCGATCGCGGATACGTCATCAATCTTTACGTTGGCTTGATAGGTTATGCGTTGGTAGATGTACCCTATAGTACCTCCCATATTATACGGTTGCCAGGATCAACCTGATAGAAGAAGTGAAAATAGCTCAGGTCATAAAGGTTTTGGCCTGTGTTTACAGACATAGTAGGCCCATGTATGTTGGCCTAGCATAGTATGTATGTAGGCTTGCTTGCGTATTTGTTTAACACATTATGTGGGCTATCATGTATATTGGTTTAACATGGTATATGGGCCTTCACGTCTTACTGCGACCGTTTGCGTAAGCCCACCGGGCCCCTGCAATGTGATTGGTCGATTCAACTTGTTGACTATTTGCACTCGGTGTATAATTGTTGGTCGGATAAAATTAGTGTTTAGTTGGAACGTTGGTAGTTTAATCTAACCGATCATTTTTGGTAATTTCATTTAATAACCACCCTCACTTAATGTAAGATTCCGGGGTTACTTTACCTATGGGCAGTCTTCGGGATGGCTTTTACCTGAGGCCATGCTCCGTATAGACTATTCCTATGTCCTGGGTGGCTTTACCTCGAGCACGACTCCGCGGTTACTTTACCGAAGGTCTGCCTCGGTGGTAGCTTTACCTAAGGTCTGGCTCCTAGGCGGCTTTACCTCAAGCCCGACTCCGCGGTTACTTTACCGGAGGTCTGACACCCGGGTGGCTTTACTTAAGGGCTGGCTTCGGGTTGGCTAGGCCTGGCTCCTGGGGGCTTTACTTCTAGCACGACTCCTGGTGTGACTTTACGGAAGGTCGGACACCTGGATGGCTTTGCCTAAGGTTAGGCCTAAGGGATGGCTTTTCCTGAGGCCTTGCTCCACAGATAGCTTTACCTAAGACATGGTGGAGCTATTTCTCTTGGTAGTTGATATAGCAACCATCCTAGCCCTGCTCTTGTGTAGCTTTACTTAAAGGCTGACTGCCTTGTTTATTAATTTAGTAGCATAGACAAATTTTGAGTTTGCCAATCATATACCCCTGGGCCCCTCGTCACCCATATCATTTAAGGGTAGACCACTATAGTTGGGGTGAGCCTACTACTTGCCTAGAGTCGCTCGAGCGCTGAAACGTCATCAGATAACCATTAAATCTTTCCAAAGTTACCCCCACCACCGGAGCTATTCCTGGGTTACTTTACCTAAGCGGCCTTACTTAAGGGCCTGCCTCGAGATGGCTTTACCTCGAGCATGACTCCTAGGTGGCTTTTACCTAGGACCTCGATCATTTTTGGCAATCTGAAAACCGGTGATCCCACCCACACAGCCTACCATAATGGACACATATCCCGTACGGTCTTTCGATCATACCGATCGATTTTTGGCAATTTCGTATTTTATTTAAAAACTACCCCTAGGTGAACCGCCCCGCAACGGTCCAAAAAGGATTCTAGACATTTCCCGTTCCCTCCGTTGATCCAACCGATCGATTTTCGGCATTTTCGTATTTTATTTAAAAACTACCCCTAGGTGAAACTACCCCTACCGACGGGTTAATGCACTCTAGACACACCCTATCGGTCAAGACACGTTTTTCCAAAATTTTTTCGAAAACTACCCCCACCCCCAATCCACCCCCGGAGCTACCCCCGGAGATGGTCCTGAACGTAGCTGAGGTCACCCCCAACACTTAGGTTAGGTTAGGTTGGTTCCATTTTGTCTAGCTTAGGTCAGTAGGTTAGAATTAATTTTTTTCGAAAAACTACCCCCTACCCCTCTAAACGTGGTCGAAACCACCTCTAAGGCTAGGATCAGGTGCGCGATGACCTTCAGCATCATCCAAAACTACCCCTATAGTCCTAGGTTACGTACAGGCCGAGTTAGGGGTGGGTGCGCCATAGTATCTTCACTTCTACTTATATATTAATAATATAATAGTTTAAATCTGAAGAGTGATCTGTAATGAGCAGCAGAGTTCGATTTTCAGAGGCTACTTCCAATTTTTAAAACACTCATAATTTTTTCTGTATTGGATAGGAAAATAAGTAGCATTATTTATCTTGAAATATTGCCAATCATAATCACTTCCAGATTCATTTTATAGTTGTTTCGTTCTTCAATCGTACAATATTTATCTGGCTTGCTTTGGTAAACTGGAATTTATATATTAATAATATCGTAGTTTAAATCAGAAGGGTGATCTGTAATGAGTAGCAGATTAAAAATTTTCAGAGGCTACTTCCAACTTTAAATACACTTAAAATTTTTGCAGTATTGGATAGGAGAATAAGTCGCGTTATATATCTCGAAATTTTGCCAATGATAATCACTTCCAGATTCATTTTGTAAATGTATACGTAATTTCTTAAATTTCGTTCTTCAATCGTACAATATTTAGCTGGCTAGCTTTGGTAAACTGGAATTTATATATTAATAAAATCGCACTTTAATCCAGAAGAGTGATCTGTAATGAGCAGCAGAGTAAGAAGTTTCCGAGGCTACTTCCAATTTTAAATGCACTCACAATTTTTGCTGTAAAGAAGACAGTTATGATTTCATGTTATATTGTTAGGAACGTGCCTAGGTCTTGCATCTCATGTTTTATTGGAGTTGGAAAATCATTTTATTTATCTTCAAATTTTGCTGGTGTAAAATGTAAGGTATACTGTGAAAATTCACTATGTATTGCTAAACACCACTGTCCACCTTACTGTTAAAATTCACTATGTACTCCTAAACATCACTGTCCACCTTACTGTTAAAATTCACTATGTACTGCTAAACATCACTGACCACCTTACTGTTAAAATTCACTATGTACTGTTTAACATCACTGACCACCTTACTGTTAAAATTCACTGTGTACTGTTAAACATCACTGACCACCATACTGTTAAAATTCACTGTGTACTGTTAAACATCACTGACCACCTTACTGTTAAAATTCACTGTGTACTGTTAAACATCACTGACCACCATACTGTTAAAATTCGCTGTGTACTGTTAAACTGTTCTGATTTTATTCATTTACTGTACATTTAAATGTCATTTTTAGTTAATGCAAGACCTAGACATGAACTTTGTTAGCTGATACAAATAAGAACCTTTACGTAAACATTTTTAAGGCGAAATAATGGCCGTTGCTAAGCAATCCCATATACAACAATTATCAACTATTACTTTTATTGGGCGTTTTACTGCATTTTTTCTACTACGCTTTTTTTATTTTAACCTGAATAGTTATAAATTCGGCTCAAGTCAATAAGTCTCTTTCTTCACACAAAGTAAACGTTCAAACAGACTAACGGTAGATTTGTCTATTTTAGTCTAAACTAGGTCAATATACCCTTAACATTTTATTTTCCTAAATGAACTCAAGACGCAAATCACAGTTGGTTCAGGCCCTTGGCTCTCTTGAGGGTGCCTTCTTAAAAGTCAAATAAAGGAAGATTTATAAAGTATTATATACTTAAATGAATATGAAAAGGTATTTTATAAGCTGGGTGGACAAGTCGAATACATCTTCCTTGTTTATTTTTAAAAGTTTATCTTAATTAGTTGATGGCAAATAAATCTTCAATTAGCATCAACCAGTTTTCCATGTTTCTTATCAGGGTTCTCGGCTGGTCCAGGTCCAAGGAAAGGTTTTACTGGCATCGCCTTTGAGACAAATCGCGGGCATTCGATGGAGGAATGAGTATAAGATTTGAATACCATGCCACTTGAAACCTGTTTCCAATCAGGACATCTTAAAAGCATTTGATTCCATGGAAAAGCCTGAAATTGCATTTTCACGACTGTTAACGGGTTGTCTTGAACTTTATTTAAAAATGAATAATCATTTTTTATGGGAAGTTTGGTATCTGTAACTTCTGCCAGTGTTGAACTTCGTATTGATAAATTGTGTTTAATAATTACTAATCACTGAAACTTATTTATGATTTCTATTTGAAAATCTATTCCTCACCCTACAAATCAGCTGTTATTTACTAAATTGTGTGAGTACAAAATTTTTATTTTATGGCCATCTCATCGAAATGTACATAAGGGTTTATTTAGGTAATTTGTATTATTAGTAATTTTTTATTATTTTAGTGGTTTTAGGGTGTTTGACAATATTTTCATTGTGATATATTTAACTACCACTGTGCTCTTGATATGGTATAAGAAGAAGCACTCTTTGTATAACAAAACACTCTTCTTTTAACAGATCAATACAAAGCCAGAAAGAATTTCGACTGGGATTAGTTCATGAAATTATTACACTACTACTACTACTTATATTTGAAAGCAGAAATTTTAAAAATGCAATTATTTATATCAATGATAAAACTATTGAGACGAGCATCTATAATAGGCTACCAATACCCTTGAAGTAGAAGACATAAGGTGTCAGTGGAACTGAGTCAACTGCTCATCACGTGCAGTTGCCGATGAGGTGGTTAGCTGTAAGTAATGTCCTATGATAAAAAATCTATTCATTCAGACCTGTTGCAACGAATGCGACAAAGCAGTATGCAAGGAACACACTGCTTCAGTCACAGTGGTTTGTGTTGAATAGCAAACTTTACGAGTGGAAACAGATGGGTAAATGTACTATAAAACGGGTTTTATTTGTAATGTAGATGGCATATATCGGAAAGATATTCCAGAGTATGACTAAACTATATTGCTTAGTAAATGTATTACTAGTTTTGTCACAACAGTTTAGTTTTAGCAGAAGCATAATTATAACATTATATTTCTAACTATTAGGTTTTACTACCTTAGGTATCTCACAGGTTGTAGTAAATAAAGTGTATCGCATAAAACCGAATCAAGGGTAAATGACTTTTGTTAGATTGACCTAACACGGGACCGATGGGGTGATTTCTTGCAGCGCAACTGATTGTCGGTTAATAATTTAATAGTAGGGAAAATATATTCAATATAATTTCATCAATAATTATTAATATAACATTTCTACATATCGCTAGTAAATTACTTACAAAATTATAGGTATATACTTTATTTATTATACTTAATTAATAATAACTTGAATATATATTTTTGTTATGTTTTAATCAGCGGGTCACCAACTAACCCTTCAGGTTCCAGTATTGGAATTAACTTTTCTTAATTTTCTAAAACTTAACTATTTGACTTCCATACCCACTCTACACGAATTTACCATATTGAAGGCCTTATTTATAATCTGTTAACCAATCTATAAAATGTTAACCATTTTGTGTGTACTATCTCTCTCTTATTTAGAAATCTTCCACTTAACCTAATATTTATTTTGCTCTAATCCTGAAAGAATAGTAGGATAATGACAATATTACCCAACATGGCCTCTCACCATTGTTGCGTGAACTTAAAAATACTAAACACTTTACAGTTCTCTTTCATAAGGATATTATAGTACACACACTCACACACACACACACACACACACACACACACACACACACACACACACACACACTCACACACCCACAGTTACACACTAACACATACACACACACACACACACACACACACACACACACACACACACACACACACACACACACACATACACACACACTAACACACACACACACACACACACACACACACACGCTATGACGGTCCTACCCACTGTCACATACATAAAGATTTTATACAAGCATCCCCGACCGAAGTCACCCCTGTGCTAACGCTTGCCAAAATCTGCCAGAGAACTAGTCACTGGACTTTATTTTAAAAAACCTAACTCGCTGAGATTTAACCCTTTGGGTACTGTTTCCCGGGAATAAATTCTTTTCAGGCTTCTTAGCCTAATGACCTGGGTGTCGGAAGGTGTAAGAAAATTGTTTATTAAATAACTTTCAACTCAATTTGCAAGTTAGTAAGAAATAATGTTTTTTTATTTTATATCAGTTTTCGCTTTAGCACAGATTTAAAAAATTCATACAATTTAACTTTTTACGAAACTGCTTCATGCAATTCCCGAATTTCTAAAACACAATAAAACTTTTATATATGAACGTAGTATTTATTTCTTAATGATTTCGCCGTAGCTTAGTTATTTTATTAACTTTAAGCCTTTGATCCCTTTGGTTCTTAATGTAACGCATTGAAAAATGTACTTAACTCTAGCATACATTTATATCCTGAAATCTTAGGCTTTAAGGTTATATTTAAGTTATAGAAAAATACACTGTATTCCCTACAAAGAGAAACATATAACCATTAATAATTTCATAAGAAAAGTTACTTATGCAAATAAATGACATGTTACCAGAATGTTTCACTTATTCAAAATGAAAAATTTACACCCCATGTTTTCATGAATATATTTGAAAGAACCCCAATACCACAAAAATAATAACAAAATAACAAGCTATTCAAGAATAAACTTGCATGTACATTTCGACGTCCATGGTATCATCATGAGAACGTCTTATTGCAAAATTACAATCTATCAAACAATAAGTTACAAACTAGAGTGACCAATCGTTCTCTGCGGTCGCTATATATAGGCGTGAGGTAAGATCCGCCCCCTCACCGCCCTCGAACAACAAATAACGATCTGCCATCTTGAACCAAATTGGCTATGTCAAAAAGTACACTATAGTGATAAATATGTAATAAAAACTACAGGTAATAACAATAAATAAATAAAATAAAAATCAAATAAATAAAAATTCGTTTTAATAATATAAATAAATACCATTTATTCTTCGTATTCACGTAGCAAAAGAGTTAACGAATTTTCGAAACTCAAATGGTTAAAATTAGAAATTAAATATCTGTTTGTAAATTACCTAATTTATAGATAGTTTACCTAAATAGAATAGTTTACACATTTCAAACTAGCTAAAGATATTAATGATTTATGTGAGGTCATTTTACTCTGGTAATTATTGCCTCATTATTTGCAGCTTATATCAACCTGCTGAAGTCGAAACTCATAAATATATTGCCCTTATAATAATTTGTATATACAATTTTGCTGACTTTGTAGGTGTGGTATTTGTTACAACACATTTTTCAAATAAGCTCGTAGTTGAGCTTTGCTGAGACGTTGTACATTTCCTTCCCACTTTATAGGGTACATTTGCTGGACATGATTTTATATATTCGCTTACTGCGTGACTAGCGACTTGAGATAGGGCATCCCATTTCTTCTGGATTTCATCCAATAAGGTTTAATAATCGTCTTATTCTCTGTTTAATTGCGCTAAACATTTGTAAACATACATTAAGTCATATCTCATTTCAGTCAGTTCCCACAGTAAAGAAACAGATTCTGGTCCTTTGGACCTAAGTTGCAGTTGGTAGACATCAACAATCCCCATCAGTACTTGAAATAAACATCTTTTATTTGTTTGTACAAATGTTTTTAACTAATGACAATATCCAGACTGTTCTCTTCTCCTACACATTGTAGACGTTTCTTAAATCATCAACAAATACACTGCCGGACTTGCAGAGTGTAAGTAAACATCATAAAGAACTGACTTAGACCGTTAAAATTGACTAATGCCCTTTTAACAAAAACTTGCCATTGACTTACACCCTTTTACCAAAACCCCAAAACTTAATTATTTTTCTTGCCTCAGTGGATAGATGAAGAGGTGCCGTTTTAATCAAAATTAATACGTCTTGAGGTCCTCTGAACAAAACGCAATAAAAATCAAATCATTTTTACAAATAGACAAAAAATGAGTTAAGCCCTTTTAACAAAAAGTTATTCAAATATAGTAAAGTAAAAGTTAGCGTTGGACGAATAAAGAGATCACCAGATCACGACAAACAGAAGTGTTGTGGTACTAGCATCGTTTTCGGAGGGAAAAATTCGTCTTCCAGCAGCTTTAGCAGTGGTCCAAAGGCAATCAAAGAAGAAAGGACGGATTGAAAACAAGCGAAAGACTTAGAACAAACATGGCAAGTAACCTAAAAGTAATTCTAGACCGTATTTTTAGTAAATAAGAAACGATGTATAAAAGTTTGACTTATAATTTTTAAAACTATTTCAACATCACTAACTGGTTTTAATCGTGATGTTGAAAATATACTAAATCATAAACGTTGTCATGAAGAGTGAACAAGAATTCTAAATAGGCTATATTTGTATTCATAAAATATATTGTGTGGATATAAATGACATATATATAAAGTCAAAAAAATCTGCATGAAGGAGTAATTAATATTAATATTACTATTGGTTAAAGAAAAATGAATTGGTTAAAAAGAGGAATGAATGGTTAAATCATTAAATTAATCACAATAAATTAGAACGGAAACAATGGGTGTAGAATGGAAAGAAAACATCAAAATGTATTGAAAGTGTTTAATTAAATTAGGGATTTACGGAAATAAATATATTTCTAAAAAATAAAGCTACATATAAAGCGGAATAAACATGAAAATGCTAACTTTAAAATTATTGAGTAGAATTGAAATTATTAATGTTAGAAGAGTCTGTATAATTTAAAAGATTTTGAATTATTTCACTAATAATAAAACCCCAGCATGTTAAACAAATAATAAATCTATAAACCTCTCTACGATAGGGATTTATCTTCACCAATATAAGCCTTTCACCAAATCTATATGAGTGACGGGTTTTGTTGCAGGGACTTCGTTGTGACACTTTTCAATAAAACCTGTGACAGTATAGCCCTAGATTGTTTCTTTTCCGAACATAGACAACGAACGTTTCCAAAATATGTTGTGACATTAATATTTAAAATGCTATCAACAATTTGAATTATATTCATTTAAAGAAGAAAAACATTTAAAAAAAAATGAATATGAAATAGGCATAATGTTATTGGTTTGTTATAATAAAAGTTATACTTTTGTATTTAAAAGTAAAAAGTTGAAAATAAAATTTTAAGAATTTACAAGGGCTGCTCGGTGAACAATTTCCCGTTACTAAGTGTGATGATCAGTCCTACCTAACTGCTAGAAGTTATATGACACACACTGATTAATCAAAAAAGGTAAAAACAATTGCCTATGCACATAAAAATCAGTTATTGTTTGCTAATGCAAAATGATACACACTAAGTACGTTTCGTTAACACTAGAAAGCTATTAAAAAGTAATTTTTACGGAATTGTTCTGAATTAGGGATTAAGAATTAACATATATATTATATGTTACGGATCTTCGAGGTAATTTGGGAAAAATCACTAAAAGCTTAACAGCCAGTGTGTAACGACTGCAGCAGCATCTACTTCCCATTCCTCCAGGTAATTTCTGATCCCTACTGAATCAGAATTACTAATCTATACTCAGTGTATACACGATTTTCTACGTATATACTACGAATTTCTAATAAATAAAAGACCTAAAACCAACAAATATGTTTAATTGCTTTCCTAATGTACGTTTCGATTGAAAATCAATCATCTTCAGCGTATTTACTACATAACCATTGTAGTAATTACCTCTGAAGATGGTTGCTCTACAATCGAAACGTACAACAGTATATAAATAAAACGTATTTCAGGTCTAAGAGGTCCTATTTATCTATAATAAAAAAATATATCACAGTTGCTCAAAGCTATTATTATGTATGCAAATGAAATATAAAATAAAGTGCCTGATACTGTGTGTTGTGACTAAAAATATATAGACTATTATAAAGTGACTCAAGTTTGTTGCATTACGAAATTTTAATGTAGCCTTTGATATGTATTAAAAGTAATAAACAAGTTAGATATATACATGTATCATTTGATTTTGAAAAACTTGTATATTTTTACACACTTTAACAGTCATAGGGGGAAATATAAATAGTCAAAGCGTAATTTTCATTATAGTATGATATTTGATTTTTCTGTTTATATTTTTTTACTCTTGTTTGAACACGTACTTATTAAACTAATCATTCAGGTTTTATGACCAACTTTAACAATTATATAATGAGAAATGTATGTGTTTTTGTAGAAACTTACCCATGGGTACCGTAGACAATGTATTGGTACACGCTATATTTCTAGGATAAATATTAGCAAACTGTTCTGCCTAAGCGTCAGACCACGTAAGTTTGTTCGTTCGTCCGACTACTCAGGGATTCGTGTATTTATCTTAACCTTAAAACGTTACAAAGGATAAGGAACTTCTTGGTTTTTTCTGTTTTGGTAGAATATGGTCTGAGGAACTAAGATTTAGACACTGAAATTTTCTCATGGTGAAACTGTTATCGGTCTACAAATAGTTATTTGTAATATATGCAGGCCTACTTACCACGAATTAAAAAAAAAGGGAAAAAATACGTTACAATAAATATGTCTGCGGTTATTTTTCACAAAGTAAATTATGATGAAGACAACCTTGTTGAATTCAGTTATTTCAAACATTGTTAGACTATTAAAAATGAAAGAAGTATATAGCTTTCTTTTGGTGAGGTTGGTTTCCATTGGGAGAATTAATTTTTTTACCAATTATTTATAATTGCACAAAAAATGATACTTGTTGATATCAGTTTGCTCTTAGCTATATGAATCACGCTTGGTTCAAAGGAAATAAGGCCAGATTATCGTTCCAACACAGTGAGCTGTATGCACAATATATAAAGCCAGGTCAATAACAACAGCGACAGACATAGACAGTTACTTTAAGCTCTGTCTATGTTCTAGAATATGTTCAACATCGTTTACGTTCTACATTATGCTTGAATGATTGATGTGTTGTGTTTTTTTATACTTGAATGTATTAGGATGTTATTATATATTTTTTTAAATCATACGTAAAAGTCTGTATCTATTTCTACATGCATTAACTATCAATAGGACGTTTACTATTGAAAAAAAACTTTTACTGTTTGTAGCTTAAAACTGATGATTTACCAAATTAGTCGCATAGTACTAGACATTACTTCAAGTAGGTTTAATCAACCCGAAAAGCGTCAAGTAGAAATAAATAAGCTGATGAAGCTAGGAATGGGAAAATTAGTACAAAAAATGAAGTAGAATATCCTATCATAAATTTCTAGGTTGATTATTATATCTTGCAGAATTTAAAATTATTGGTTTAATAAATTATAAAAGCTATGGAAATTATTATTTCCAGCTTTTATTTTGAGACGCTTCCAGGTATTTATTATTTCCAGTTTATTTTATTTCTAAATCAAGACTCTACTATTTTCAAAAGGTAGGATCTTTGGTTTCAAAACGAGTTGATACTTAAAATCTTTGTTTATGAATAAGTAAAAGTAAAAATAAACCTTCTAGTAGAGTGTGATAGCCATGCCTAACTTTTTTAAAACATATAAAAATATTACAGATAATAAGGCTTTTGCAAATACTCGTAAAATGATTTATAAGGTCAGTACAAACCCTTTAAACATCTCGCTGGAATACACCAAGTAGCTTAATAATAAAATGCTCTGCTATAAAATATCGATTATAGTGTAGTTAGTATTTTTTTAAATATCAGTAAGAAATCAAAGAAAAAATATATAGATCGTATTTACGATACCACTTGTGGTACTTGTGCCTGAACTATTCATATGTTTATTACAAATTATTTTATTCGGTTGTTACAACTGATAATGTATATAGAGGAAAACGTAAGGTATTTGCTTTGACTCCTATAAACTCACAACTCATATAGAAATATAGTAGTTATAACTTATAAGAAAGATTTTTTTAATTTTACTTCAAATAAATAAATCATTGAAAATTTAGTATAATAATTTCAAAGGTTCGTATAAAATACTTGCTATTTTTGTATTTTTCTGTTTATTATATGCGTTGATTATGACAAAGGTGGTAAAGTAAACCAAAATCTGTGAAACAATTTACAAAATAATCATTGCACTTCTCAAATTTGGAACTGATTCCTGTAAACGCCAACCTATACTAATAACACACATAGCAGTTACTATATCAAATTTGGCGGTTTCTTCTAATTAATGACATACATTTCTTGAAAATAATATTGCCATAATTTTTCTGCTGGGTCATTGCTTTGAACTAATTAAAGGGGCCTATAAAGTCGAAGTAAAAAATTAAAGACGTTAATGTTTCCCCAAACCTCGCATTTTAGAACCTTTAGAAAAAGAGCTGGGATACTTAAAAGCATATGCCTACACCCAACCCTTGGTTGGATTCGGGGGGTCAGATATGTCCCAAACAGAGGTGTTTCGTATCATATTAAGACCTTTATCATGTTTGTTGTTTTTCGTTTTATTTCAACTGAACTACTTACTTACTAAACTGTTATGAAATTTTATATACTTTTCACCATAAAAAATATTGATCTCAACGGCTTGAAATTCTGTCTAGTTTTTTTATAATTATTTTGGTAGTATCAAATACAGAAACCCTTATTTATTATAAAATTTATATCATGGAAGCTTTTATCTATGTCGCTTTCTTATGTATGTAATCTAAACGACATTAATTAAGAACTCCTCTTGAGATCAATTTAAACAAATAAATGTAAACCTAATACTAAACTTTTTGAAATTTCAACAGCCTAAGTTTAACATTTGGTACATATTACGTTATTGGCTCTATGTTTTTACGAAGCTCGTGTTATATTTTCTTCTGCTTCGCAATGCGGTACCACGGACGAAATCTGGATTTGATCCATCACTTTCATCTTCTGAGTTGCGGGAAAATGGCCATCGTTCAAAAAAAAAAACAGTAATAATATTATTAATTTATGAAAAAAATCATGTTAAAATGTGTGGCCAATAATACAACTACGCTCGGAGTTGAGGGTCACTTTTTACCCAATATGTTTGACACCAATTATATTATATTCAGGTAAGTGAAATGTTTACAATTGTTTAGGGAATAATATCTGAAACATTTTGCAGTTATACATTTTGCTAGCATTTAAAGTTTTAACTTTATTCACAAACAAATTTCCTGCAAATTCAAAATTTTACTGTGCAGATTATGTTTTTATTGTTATTTAAATGCGAAACGTATTTAGCCATTAGGTTGTTTAAAAAACACCTACACACTAATTTTGCATCTTTCATCATTTATTGCAAAACATTTTTTTGCGGTACTGGAACTAAGAATTTAGGGTTAACCATCTCCTTCCCAATAGCTTAGGAAAACCAAAATGGCATTGATGGTAGTCTTGGATATTAAAAAACTCTTTTAGCAAGCTAAAGCGTATTTCATATTTTCCTTAGAAACAATTTTTGTACAGTAAAGCAGGAATTACGTCTGAGACAGATTACCTCTTGGTCAGCAAACACCTGACACATTTTAATTAAAAAGGTTTTAATTTTGTAGACCCTAACATCATAAGCTTTATCTCGTTAGAAAGTGACGTGTCGAGAGGAAATGTTGCGGATTAGAGTTAAACCCGGCGACTTTATTTTTAATGGTTAAAAGCTAACTCAAATTCAACGAAAACAGAAAGGTGGTAATGATAGTCACGTTCAACAAATTATTTTTATTTCTTTGTCAAACCGAAAATCCGATAAAGGAATGCTTCACTATGGCTTTGCTTAAGTTGAAATATATTGTGAATTGCTCATGAGTGGATTGTCTACTTGACATCGTGGATGAACTATATAAACTATTTTAATATTGATTGTATGTTGTCTTCGGCTGTTTAATGTGAAAATTTTAAATTCCGTTCATAACACCTTAGTATTTGACTAAGTAACCGCTTGAGGGTGTTAGCACTGCTCTGTTTGTCCTTATTCGGATTATGACCTCATATCATGTCCATGTATTTAGATTCATTCCTTTTATTGAAACGTAAAGCCTGCTTTGTATCACTTTATATGGAAAATATTGTGCCAAGATTCCGAAGTTGTTTAACAGGTTGTGGTGCAAAAGAGCTACTTCCTAGTGATTTAAGGATGTCTGACGCAAAAACATTACTAGGCATGGACCGGGATATAGTCATCACGAGTGAACTGGAAGATAACTGAGGACATCATAGAATGATATCACAAAATTAATTGGTAAAATTAATGATGTCAAGCAAATATAAAATAAAACAAAAAATCGAATTTGTTTAAAAGCATTACAATCGTTCAAATAGACTAACTAGTCCATACGTTTGAAATATAGTTCTTAAGTTTATATAATTCATTTATTTGTGTAAAAAGGTGTATATTCCAAACTTTATTTTAGCTTTCAATCTATGTACCCCAAATTAAAATTAAAAACCAATATTGCATTACATTTTGAATTTATATTTAAAAAAAAATTGGTAATTATAAAAGGTTTATGATAAAAAAAATTATAAACCATAATTCCTTGGTCATTGTTTCAATAAAAGGGTATAGACAGTGCTGATCAAGGTGAAGTTCTTGTTCGTCATTAAAACTAAATTGTTAAAACACGAGCTACAGTTTGTTGACAGCTCACAAGTAGGATGGTCCTGGCTTTATAAATAGTGTATCGATAACTGGAAAATGAAGTGAACTACTTTACGTGAATCCTCAATTTTACCTAAAACAGAGAGTTAATTGAAAAAACCTCTGCAATTTTTTCCATTGTAACATACAAATAAATGGGCTGACTTACTTTTAATAATAATAGTTGCCACCAATGTTTAATAATATTATTGCTGTTAATTTTGAAATCAATATAAACAACTCTTGACATTGTTTGCAACTTTATGTAATGTGAATTATATAACAATATTAAAACAAAGTATGGATAACATTAGTACATTACAAAATAAGTACTAACCTTTATCGCAATTGATTCTAAGCACTGGTAATGTCTATTATAATTTTATTATAAATACAATCTGAGTACAATAGTATATTCAAAATCTTCAATGATAAAGCACCAGTATATTATATTCTATCACTGTGTTAACGAGTTAAACAAAACTGATGTTAAATCTCTCCTTTCCTGTCTTAATTGTATAATTGAATATTCTAGATGACTGTGGCTGGTGAAAAGCTTTGAACATTTGTTTGTAAAAAATAATTAATTCCAAGTATCGCATGAACTATATATATATATATATATATATATATATATATATATATATATATACATATGGTACATTATATATATATAAATATATATATATATATATATATATATATATATGGTACACAAAAATAAATAATTTTTTATTCGCTAGATAGTTTTCATCTATTCATTATAGATGGTATTATCATTAGATTTTTACCCTTCAACAACAAAATCAAGACAATTAAATACTTATTAATTAAGGAAAATGTCATATAATCTCTTTCATACATAAAATAATAATGCTATGCATATAAATATCTCAACATTTCAAAGTGAGAAAAGTGTTTACTTCTATTCATAATTCATTTTCTTACAATAATAGAAATGATTTTTCTGCATTAAAAATATATGTACAACAAAATGTTATTAAAGAAGGAAGTAAATATATACGGTATTTTAAAATATAAATTTATTTTAAATGTGTTTCTTTCCAGCTGACTATTGAAATGACATGTGTGACTTTATCTAGACCATACATAATTGATAAACCAATTTTGGGGAGTTTATACTTATTTTAAATAGTAATCAGCGGAAATAGGCTTGTTTTTGGCCTGGCCCTATGAGCAGGAAATATACACGTATCTCACGGATTATAGCACGGTTTAACAAGCAGGGCGATTGGCAGATGTTTGGTTTGTTTATAAATAAGTTTTTCAAACAACAAAATTTTGGTATCCTGCAAGAAAGGGATATCAAATAAAAGGGGAGGGACGTTGCAACACATACACATACACATACATACACATCCAACAATCGGAGAGGATAGATTTTCAGACTTATTTTTTAAAAAATTGTCTTAAATATTATAATTTTATTTCTGCCTAATATATTTTTCTTACTATTCCTACTTTTAGTTTACACTCTCACTAGTATATATATATATATATATATATATATATATATATATATATATATATATATATATATATATATATACATATCTTGTTCAAATAATATATCATTAATAAAATATTATTTATTAACCAACTCAGGTTGAAATATATATTTTTTAAACTTTAACTGAATTACACTTGATGCTAAAACACTTCTTTTTTAAATAATATTTATTTAAATAAGGTTATTTAAATCCCTTCGAATTACATATTTCTACTTAATATCGTGTTTCTGTCATATGTATGATATTATTTGTAATTATTTAATAAAACTAACAAAAATCATTTTTATTCTAAGCCGTAATCGATTTTTAAAACCACATTTTAATATGTAGCTATATTACTCTCCTAATACTACTATGCCTACATAACTGTTGCTTAAATATAGTAATTGATAAAAAAGTACCTAAAGGAAGTATGAAGTCGAAGGAATCTTATTACCAAGGTAATTTTTAGTTGATTAAAGGATGTAAAAATATTGGAGTGATATTTCCATTGAATAAAATGAACCGTAGATACTTCAGTACTTACTTGAGTTTTATGTTGGGATCATACTACAAAAGATTCAAACAATGGGTTTTTTAAAACTTTGTTTAATAGCTGTAAATATTTTATTTTTCAATTTAGGTTTAGTTTTTGAGATCTATGAGTTTCAGAAACTATTTTATTTTCGGTATATCGACTGTAGATAGTTGTCTACAAATATTCGGTCAGATACAATGTTAATAAGGCCCTTTTACAAAATAAGTCTGTGCAGATTGTAAGATGAATTATGCTACTTCAAACATATTGAGTATTCAGGTGAACCACGTGATTTCATATAAAACCTATAAATAATTTTTGTTAATGATCTAACTGTCCAAAGAAAGAAATGCTAATTCTTTTAGCCCTAATAAAAGTTTAAAAATTAAAAATGGCAAGATAAAATTTGATAGAGAAATGAAAGTCAAATGGAAACAGTAGTCAGACTTTTATTCTAGAAGTGGCCATTCGGGAAAAGTAATTTGTCACTTGCAGACGAGTTTTATTGACAAGTATTGACAAATTACTACAAAAATGATCAACTTCACACTTTCAGAAACAACAGACACTGTAAAATGAAACAATGGAATAAGTAATTACTTTCTTAATAACTAACAATAACTATAATTTTGCTAAATAAATTACCTTTCTTTCACATTATTATTATTATCGTACCATGTGCACTAAAATAAATAGTATATCTTTAGTATATTAAAAAGGGATCTTACTCATTTTGTATGCTTATTAGGTGAATATAGAAAGTAGTTGCATGTTTTGTATGAATGGTTTTTCCATAATAAGCTTCTGTCTTACATATAAAACTTTAGAAACCTATTTAAATAAATGAAGTATGGCAAAAGCGTTAAAGGTGTTCTAAATGATTAAAATATTCCTGCGTGCTACTTGTATGCACTATGGTAAATTGTAAATCATATGCTGCATGAAATTATAATAGATATCAACAGAGTGTAATCAATCAAGCACAGTATAATAGGCTATGCTACTTTCTTTTTCCTTTAAAGGAAATTACTGAAGTCAGTAAACTTTACTCAAAATATTAAATATTAGCTCTAATAACGACGGTACCTATTGCTGTAAAAGGTAAACTAAGTTTAGGTGCTGAAAATATATTTAAGTTACCAAGGTAGTCAGTCATAATATATATATATATATATAACAATAGCAAACAGGATTAGCCATGAGAGGAATATAAAGTTAGTACTTTTTAAAACCAGAAAAGGAAAGTACGGCAATAAAAGTAAAAACGGAATATAGGCAAATCAGTTGGTGTACATATATATATATATATTTTGCAATATATATTCTTGACTATTAACAAATAACTAAATCAAAATACAAATACAAGAATTATAATTGAATTTACAATTCATATTAAATTGAAAAATACAATAAAATGAATTTAATTGTAAATTCAATTATAATTGTTGTATTTGTATTTTGACTTAGTTCCTTATACACACACACACACACACACACATATATATATATATATATATATATATATATATATATATATATATATTTCCGTATACAGTATCTTAGAGAATCCTTCCTAATACCTGAAAACAAATTAATAAACAAAATTCAAAAATCAGAAGAAATTTTTCAATGTAAACGATGTGTATTATTCTAGAATACCTTTTCTGGAATGGTGTAACCCACTATTTTCTAAATGGGAAAGATTAATCAAGGACGTTGTAGAAATTGAAGGAACAACAAAACATGTGTGCGAAAAATAAACGTGCATTTTTCGAGTTCTTTAGTCGAATTAGTCCAAAAATTGTCACATTCAAAGACTATTTAGTAATTTTTTGCTTTGTTTTAAAATATTTTTTATGAAAAGTCGAAGATATCTTGTTTAAATGGTCAAATTAGAATTTGAGTATCTGTACATATCTTTAGATAATATTCAATTAGAATCATTGAATTATCATTGAATTTAAAAAGAATTTTGAACACTTATAATTTTCCAATGGAGAATGTCCTTTTGATAATAAACTTCAAGCAGATTATGTTTTAAGAATAAAAAAAAAACACCTCAAACAGTATTAAATGCTAATAAAATGTGTAAGACCTGAAAGTGAAAAACCTGCTGAAAATTACTAAGTTCCTGCTTAACAGGCTTTCTAAAAATAATATGTAGTATTTACAACCTTGATTTTACGCCTCTACGTCTTGCTTACATTATTACCTTGTTCTATTCATCTAATTTTAACATTGGGGACTTAATAACGGATCTGGTTAGCTTGTAGGTACTACGTACCTTTCTTCACCCTAGTAGTCATTGAGACATGGCAAGTGCTTTCTTTATAAACTTTTTACTTTTAATGATTCTATTCACTTGAATCATTGCCCCGTTGTTTTACTTTTATTGTAAATATTTTTTTTTGTAATGAAAGAAAATACGTGGTAGAACTGTACGTGATAGAAAATATACATATCTACAGATGCCTACACGTGTTTTATGTACTTTGTGAATATGTTTGATTTAAATGCAATACAATTTACGTTAGAGAATAATATCCTTATCTACAAAATTTGAGATGAAATGCTTCCTGGCCTACACATTTAAAAAACCCTATTTTTATGAAACAAAATATAGACTCTATAACATAATTATAAATGATATGTTGGTCGTTACCGTTTATTAGACTTCGGTAGTTAGTATTAATCGAATGAATAGGTAAACCTGTACGTTCTACCGCATATTTCTTGATCAAAAACACAAATTACGACGAAATGTTTGAAAGATACTGATTAATTACCCGGTTCAGTATCAATCCCTTCAACTTTAACAGTGGCATAATAAAACTTGTCTGTAGACAGTTTGTTATGTATCTACTGCGATTATTACCTCCCGATAAGACGATATTTAACTGCTTGGATCTGGTTTAGTTTATCTTCTATAACTAATCCTAAGCTAACCGGTTTACATTTTTAGATCTACCATAGAGCTAAATAGCAACGCATTTTCAAATGGTACCGTATTCAGTGAACCGTAACTTCATAAAAGGGCGTAGTTGATATGATTGTAATTAAAAATGAATGAATCACTACCAAAGGTTTGCACAATTGAAATTAACTATTAGTTGTTAAAAATTAAAGTTACATCGCGATTCTGCTCGGTATAATTACAATATATTTTAATTTTTTTATTTGATTTAATTGTTAATAATATATTATTATAACTTTAATATACATGACAGATATTTAAATCAGAAACTGATTCAGACAGAACGATAAAATATATTCCATCTGTCGATATTGTAGTAAATATTATCTCACTCCTCAGCAAACACTATACAATAGTTTTTATACTGTAATTTATTTATTTAAGTGTAACCCATAGACAATGCTAATTTTCGATGGTACAATTTATTTAAATTCATTAATTTTAAACTAATGCTATTAATATTAGTTAAAAATCCTAGCTGCTCTTACAGCTTTAAATTAAAATTTATATTATTTTTAGATATTCGGTTTTTTTTCAATTAGTATTTCATACTGCGTTTAGCAATAAAACATTTAATTTTGCATGATATAGAATCGAGTAACTACATTTTTTTCTAAAATATATTGCTTGTGATTCGAGTAAATTTGCCACGATCGATTTCAATTTAAAATAAGTTAACATTAAAACGAGTCAGTGATAGTATATGATAATTTATAATGTGAAATATATATTTAGTACCAGTTGTTTCAACATTTAGACATTTAAAAAAACATTGTTTTCTAATTTGAAAAGCTAATATAAAAGTAAAAACAGATAGAAAGGTTATGAATTTTACATTATATAAAACTAAAAGTTATATAAACGTAGCATTATTTCAACTAAAGGCAATAAAACTTGTATTATATGATAGATAATCTTATAAGTATTTTATTGAAAATGTCGAATTAAATATTTGTCTCTCAACTAATCAGCCGATATTCCCACTTCGTCTTCCCTTCAATATACACTCCATTACACTAACACCGCCGGTCTTCATTAGTTACATAAGCCTTATCGATTTAATCTGTTTCTGATGAGTATCAGAGTGATATTGTGTCCTATAGGAGGGGAGTTTAACTATTTACTTAGCGAATGTTCTCCATCCAAACAGGGAATTGATTTAACCCTCTTTTTGGCATAACAAAACGTATATAACATATCTGACAGTCTGAATGACTTTGTATGACGTATGTTATCAATGCATAGTAAATGCTAACTGTGGCTCATGTTTCATGCAGTATTCGAAGTAAAAGTCGCCTAATATTTTTCAAAATCATTATTCAAACACTGTTATAATGCATCGAAAAATACACCACTGAGCTACCAAGCATAAAATAAACATTCCCATAACAAAAGTAAACTAAAAATAGTTGCTCAAAAATTGACGGTGGTAAGAGACATAAGACAAACCTGTGCAGGCGTTAGAAACAACAAAGGATTTTATACACGACCCCTCAGAATTATCTCGGTAACGATTTATCTTGCAAAACCATTCAAAACAATGGCTTTATAATCAAATAACTAATTGACAGTTTTGAAAATACTGAAGGCTCTTTAAAAAAAATCTCCTCTTTACATGACATTATAAAGTCTATTTATAGGAATATTAGCAGTAGTAAGTCTAATTAATACTATGATCTGTATGAATAAAGTTGTAATTATATATTCGTAGTGGATAACAACACTAGCAATTCCAGTAAACAGAACAAAACCTAATTATTATGGAATTTATATTCCACATAATTCTTATTTCAAATAAAATTCTTATCCTAAATTTTAAAAATAAGCTCAATAATAATTTATGCTCATTTGTTGATTCCATCTTCGAGTGAGCTACTAGTAATCACACTTACACCGGGAAAAGGGACACATCCCCGAAACGGCTGTCCTCAACAAGCAAAGTAAGTGCTACTATAGGCAAGTTTAAACAGTTTAAAGTGTAAGTAATAATTTATGATTGTACTTAATAATTTCATATATGGGTGTTGTTCAAATATTGGAAATTATAGAGTCACAGTTCTTATAATATACAAAATTATTATAATATTTTTTTTTAACTATTGTTATAGAAAGGTTATTTGAGGAATTATTAAGATATTAGAGAAACTCTTAAAACGATGCATGATTACTGTGGATATGGTTGGACCAAGTAATGCAGCAAATAAAAGTAATGAATGTAACTACGCATACAGTTTCATAAATTATTATTCTCTTTTGATTTATTTTAAGTAAGTACCACATAATTTATTATTGTTTCTATAAGATAAGGTGATTTAAGACTTTAATTTTAAAAATATCAACGTTTAAAATACATCTTAAACATTTACAGCCAAATTAGTAATCCAACGTTATATTTACATACAGGAAACTCCCGATTATCCGTGGGCGGTTTAACCGGTTTGCGGATTATCCGGGGTCTGCCATTGTTTTACAAATATACAATTTTTATTCCAATCAGATTCATGTGTTTTAATTTCGAAACGGTGATTTAAGACGTAAATACGTATACGTAAGGCCTAATAGAAGTTCATATGAAGGGAATAGAAATGTAAATATGTACGTACTAATTTTTACAATGAAAGGGAAGCATCCCGACGCGGCCCAGCGAAATAAAAGGGGCGAGCAGACTACTGTATATAAGAGAAAATGGCAAAATTCTTGGACTTCCGAAAACCTGATGTGTATCATAAGATTGTTAACAAAAGTCAGCTAATCTCTGCTATAAATAGTCTAGGACGTGACATTTGCATTATCCATGTCTGTCATTACATTATCGATCTTTATGGTTTTGTGACACAAGTAGACACTGTGCGACAAAATTGTTCCCAAGAAACTTGGATCTAACATTAAAGCTAAATCAATGCTCACAAAAAAAAGAAGAAAGTGACAGATTTTTTTGTATTATGTGTAAAGGAAATTACATATGCAAATACATACTCACTTTTGACGTATATATATATGTACGTATTGTAAATAGTTAGACATATAAATGTACATTTTATAATCCGTCAAATAAATCGACATTTTAAATTTTTTTCTGTATTTATTTTATCCTCTGAAGATTATTTGTGAACTCTGGGTCATTATTTGTGTAACTTATGGTATAATAATCGATTATCGATCGTTTTGCGTATTCTTTGTTCATAGCGGATTATCCGAGGAATTCAGTTGCCGGACCACCATATTCCACGGATAATCGGGAGTTTACTGTACTGTTTTTGAGCCTAATACGTTTTGATTAGGATTAATTTCAATTTTCAAAATACTTATTTAATTTTTTCAGGGTTCTGATATGCGATCGGACGTGAATTAAAAAAGGAGAGTCGGGTTTCCGTAGACGGAATGTTGAAAGCAACTATTATGACCATTCTGATCAAAGAAATCCAAAAATTCTCGGTTACCAAGCCTCTCTATTTCCAAATAGAAAAAGATTCTGTAATACCACTTTCTCTGTCGTCAAGCAACTAAACTACAAAGATATCACCACATAACGAACTCAAACTTAGACCTGAACGAGAGTCATTGTTCAGGTCGTATTTCCCGAAGAGAAAGAGAAGATGCCATATGGGGCATCATCATATTTGCAGTAAAACTGTCCATTAAACGAGAAGTAAGTGTTTAGTGACGGTGTATAGACAGATCAATTATAGGCGACGGGAAGTAATTATTATTGGAAATCCTTTGAAGGACTTCTTGTATAGGGGTGGTGGGAAGTAATTAATTAGAACCCAATTCGCCATAATATCTATTTTATGAGCCTTAATACTCTGGAACACTTGATCAACAGGTTCAGAATTTCTGACACGAATCGCCAATTTCTGACACGGCTTTCTAAACCAATGGTTGCATATTGCATAACTTTAGCCAACCTTTTCTCACAGATCGATATCTATGAAGTTATAGCATTCATAGGAGTCCCAGGAATATGGATTCTAGGTAATCGATACAGCTTGGACATCTGCTAGATAGCTCTTGAGTAACTATACTTAATTTAATTGTACTAAATTCACCTCTGTGAAGTCTGTTGTTTTACCTATTATCAGAGGGAACATTGAAAGAAATGCTAGGCCCTTTAAGAGTGTAGTATACGATCTATCATAAGTCTCACATAACCATTCATGACGTTGTTGATATCGCCAAATACAATATATATCAAGAAAACCTTAGCGGTTACAGTGTTTCTTATGCAGGATGCTAAATATCATAGATTGACCAATCATACTGACGTGTCTCAACTAGGGCTAAAATACACAAACATAACTTTAAGAATAAGTAATAAAATGTCTGCTCTTTATAATCATCTCTACGAGACAGGTATTACGATTAGTTTTCAATCTTTCAGACACAGTATGCAACAAGAAAAATACAGCGGACTAGAGTTATCTGATATACTATCGTAATAAGGAAGCAAACAAAACCATAAAAAAGTAATGATATTTTAAATTTACTCTCAGTAGGGATATTTGTCATCGATAGATTTTATTGGCAGAATCATAAACAAAAAAGGAAAGAAATACGAGCAATTTAAGTTTCTACCGATTGGACGGGGCTGCATACATCAATATCAGAAGTGGAGCTGGCCATATTCCCCATTCATACATCCCTCCTCAAACCCAGCTCTCTACCATCTTCATCAAATCTGTATAAGTAAAACTTCAATCGAACAAACATATTTTTACACAGAGTCAACTTCAAGTTGCACTAAGTCGAGTAAAGTAAAATCTCAAGATATATATATATATATCTATATATATACATATATATATATATATATATATATATATATATATATATATATATATATATATATATAGGGAGGGAGAGAGAGAGAGAGAACTATATATAAAGAACTAAGTCAAAATACAAATACAAGAATTATAATTGAATTTACAATATATTTTTCTAATATTCCTGATGATGTTGGTACCGTTAGCCAACGAAAAGCTTTGAATTGTAAATTCAATTATAATTCTTGTATTTGTATTTTGACTTAGTTCTTTAATAATACACAAGAATACATATTGCGATATATATATATATATATATGAGGGGGGAGAGAGAGAGAGAGAGTGAGGGAGAGAAAGGGAGGGAGAGAATTATATAAATACATGTTAGACATAATTTCTAACAAACTAATAAGTAAATAATATATAAAAAAATAGAATCAATAAACAAACTATCATAGATACCAACTAACAATAAATCCTGCAAGACAAGTATTCTCTTTTCATTTAGAATAATCTGTGCTTCTTTAATAATAGTACAAACACTTTTCAAAATGCTACAAACATTTTATTTATTCAAATGTCATTTCGATTACCAGAAAATGTCCTCATAGACGAGTCTCAATTATAACTAAAGGGCATGAGTTATTTATTATTCCGACATACTTACCCCCAAATATTTACTACGTCTTAGAGTTAAAACGGACGGTACTATATATACCAAACTTAGTCAACTACCAAACTGTAATTTTTTACAAACAGGACAAGGTGATTCATAGAGAGTATCCTTTGTTCAGCTTTTAATATTAGGCAGGATATTACATTACGGCTTAACTATGTGCCCACTTTATGGTCAATTATACCGCACTTTTATGTATAAAACAATAAATCAAATTTATCTGTAAGAACAATGTTACTATGTTTAACGTAAATGGCTGTCTACTGGTAAATGGACCATGCATGATCTTTAGATATTGCTAAATGATTAACAACGACGCTAGACATAAGACATAACTTAGTTTGTGATACCTATAGTTGTTTTAAATTTTATGTTACATGGGAAAACATTTAATAAGACAAGGAATTATTGAAAGTTCCTCTTGGTTTCCCATTCTTTCCCTAATTATGCACCGCCTTAAACATTAGTGAATATAATAGTAGGGTGAAAAAGATTTCTAAAAAGCCGTGGAATAAATATTCTGTTCATTATTATAGGCATGTGCTTTTATTTTCATACTGCTATCATTTATCTTTTCATTAAAAATATAATATTTATTGTAATAGGTGAATATTATGATTTTTATACATATTTTTTTGCTTGTATAACTTTCCTGCAGCTAGTCATAAAGCAAACAGCAGTGATTTTACCGAAATATATCTGTACTCGCAGGAATTCATTTGTCAATTATTTGAATTAATACATAGAAATTACATCGAAAGAACATCATACGATCCTAAGATACATAAAGTTGATAAGTTATTACCACTTTAAGAGCTTTATAAATACATAATAAAACATTATATTATATTACAATGAATGCAGGTGTTTTCAACAAAAATGAGACACCTAAGCTGGCGCAGTCTGTAAGAACATAATTGCAGGTTTGAAGTAACAAACAACTTCATTAATTAAAAAGACTCGACACCTACTTAAATGTTTATTTTAATCTCCTGAGACGTGCCTTAATGTAACTCCAGTATATAAGTTACCTAGTATAATTAATTAGGCTGCTTAGCGTCCATTACTTTGCCTCATACTTTTAAAATGTTTAGTAGGTTTTTAGTTATTTTGCTAATAAACAAGTTAAAGGAAACAGTTTTTGTAATTATAATAGTAGTTGTAAGAATAAAAACTGTTTAAAATTACACTAGCATGTTATGTTTTGAGTAGACTCTTCTCACTCGGCTCTTACCAAATATGATGGCCATATTGATTGATGATTAATTGGTTATTTTAATAACTTTTACTTCTGCACTAAATTTTAAGAAACACTATTTTCAATAAAGTGTAATATTATTTAGAAAAATAAACAACTATATATTAAATAAGACACTATATTTCGTAATATAATAACTTTCATTTTTCCATTTTGGCGTTGCAATAATTATAATAATATTATTATTATTAATTGCTCGAAAAGCCCTGCATGCCAATGAATATTAAGGGAGGCGTAGGTCATATATAATAGTATGAAGGCAACAAATAATTGTTCGAAAAGCCCTGCATGCCAACGAATTATTAGGAGAAGAATGGTTCTTATATAACAGTATAAAGGCAACTGATATTTGCTCTAAAAGGCGTGCAAGCCAATGAATATTAAAAGAAGAGTAGTTCTTATATAACAGTATAAAGGCAACAAATATTTGCTCTAAAGACCTCCATGCTAATGAATATTAAAAGAAGAGTAGTGCTTGTATAACAGTATAAAAGCAAATGATATTTGCTCTAAAAGGTCTGCATGCCAATGAATATTAAAAGAAGAGTAGTTCTTATATAACAGTATAAAGGCAACAAATATTTGCTCTAAAGGCCTCCATGCTAATGAATATTATAAGAAGAGTAGTTCTTATATAACAGTATAAATGCAACAAATATTTGCTCTAAAAGGCCTCCTTGCCAATGAATATTAAAAGAAGAGTAGTTCTTATATAACAGTATAATGGCAACAAATATTTGCTCTAAAAGGCCGGGATGCCAATGAATATTAAAAGAAGAGTAGTTTTTATATAACAGTATAATGGCAACTGATATTTGCTCTAAAATGCATGCATGCCAATATTAAATGAAGACTAAATTAGGAGTAGCTCTTGCATACAAGTCTAAAGGGTACAAGGTTAGTCTTCTACAACTTTTCTCCAAATGTGATTATTTCGCAATTGAAATGTACTTTAAGACAGAAGTTAAACGTTTTTGTGTTTAAGAGGTTTTATTTAACTATTAATGTTGGGATTTAGTGTTATATAACTCTGCGATGAGTGTTTCTTTATGTGTTTTGTTCTAAATCGTGAATCGACGATATTTTAGAGCAAGATCAAGAACTAAAATCACCAATAAAAGGAAGTCGATTCTGGAGTTGATAATATGGTCTCCTCGAATTATTGCATTGGAAAACTAGTAAGACTTACAAGTGTGTCTAGCTAACTGTTTTTATAAAAGAAGAAAACCAATTTCTAAATGGTTTTATACAAAACACTGAAAATATAATAACCTTTTACGAAGTTTCCTTTACAGTATTTTATTACACAGTTTTTTTTTCAAATTTCTTCCCCATTGTGATTGGGTCTCTTAGATACCTTTCCCATCAAACGTACTATACGCGAGTAAACCGACAGGTTCATATAACAATAACAGACCTGGTAATGCCTTTATGAGGTAATCACAATGAGGTAATGAGGATTGAAGTAATATTTATATATGTATCAGTTATAAAGGAGACATATAAACCATAAAATTGGAAATAACTCTAGAGTGTTAAAAAACATACATACATAAAAAACCAAGCATAAAAACATACATAAAATGTAAACTAATAAGTCGTAGTCAGAGTCGTTACTCTAAGAAGAACCTAGAGCAGATTTGATGAAGAAGATTTATCATCGCTATAATACCATTACATGAGGTTTTGTTCAGAGGACGCTGTATATTAAATAGGTTTAAGATACATAAGCGCATATTTAAATACAGTTTGTCTAACTAGTCAATAATTTTACTTGTAATCCATCTAGTTTTACACAATTTATATAGTTGGAAGTTTATTTATTACTTCAAAGTCTGTTGAAAAATTATAATAATGCAAAATGTTTTTAATGGTAAAATATACTCTATTATACAAAAAAACGGAAAAAATATTTATGTAACTCAAACAGATAAACATGCAAGACTTATTTTCTGTACGTAAGTATCAATATTCCGTCTATTTATTTGTATACCTGTTTAGTACTCAGTTACCTAGTTCTGATCGTGAAAACTAGACGGTATCATCGAT
>JBAIZL010000002.1:165861213-165968713 GCA_036971475.1 Prosapia bicincta
GTTGTCAATGAGTAAGTCAGCACTGAGAATATTTTATATTAAAGGAAGAATATTAGTAACCAAAAGTTTAGATGTACTTTATTATAGAGTAGTTTTTAAAATAAATAGAAAAACAAATTAAATTTTTCCGATTTTATACGGATTCAGTCTCAATATTATACAAATATTTTGTTCCTATATGTTTACGTGTATAAAGTGCCATATCTTAAAATTTATAGTTGAACATATAATTTTTATTTGTAATAACTGTATGATAGTCTAAAATGATACAAAAAATATATGATACGAATATGATGTAATACCTTTATGAAGAACCAGAATTTAAGTATTGCTATTAAATAATCAATTTAGTGTTAAAATAAGGTAAACATAATACAAAATTCTTGAAGCTCCATCTTCATACAGTGAGGAAAGAAACGATAATTTTCCAGTTTTTTTTTATTACAACATAGAGTAGTACTTACAAATAGACACAAGTATTATATACAAATAAATTATAACCTTATTTAAAAAATTATAATAATAAAACGCTTTCAGTTCGTAAAATATTCAAAAAAGGTAAATTGTATTTTCATTTATTACCTAATTTAGAAACAAAAATGTTATTATTTTACATTTTAAGAAGTTCAATCAGACTTTTTAAGATCTCAACTCTTATATAATCAACACTAAACCTTTAAAGACTTCCAACTATTTATAATCCTATATTTAAATTTAAGTTTAGCAGAAAGAAGCTGAAATATTAAATATATACCTGAATGATAAAATATCCTTTATCAAACAACATTCAGAGTGCTTTTAATAAAAATATAAACATATTGTAACATAGATATTGTGAAGATGTGTGTAATTGAAATAGAATCTGGCTCTAGCGTTTCACATCAGACCTATGCCCTCTGGTTTAATATAGCCTACGTTCGCACGCTATCCTGTTATAAAAAGTGATACATTTATTTTGACAATTGCCAGAGACGGGTGTGAGTGGCACGAAGTCAAAACAAATAAATCCACTGTTCGTGACGGAAAACGTTAAAAAAGTCAATCTTTGAAACGGAAAATGAGAGGGTTTATGGCGTCTTAAATATCATTTGTTATAATGTATTGGTATTTTTTTAAAGGCAATTTACTTTTTAATTTTTTTTTTGACGAATTGCTTATAAGAGTTTGTATAACATTTTGTAAGTGGACTAAATACTGTTGGGTGAAATGAATCTGTTCCGAGATCTTTATATATATATATATATATATATATATATATAGCCCATGTGTGTGTGGGTGTGTGTGTGTAGGTATGTATGCATATTTATTTATTTATATTTATAACTATATTATGAATTGTGGTAATGGCAAAGTATCATTATAAAGGAATCTATTTCATGAAGATAATTAGGGAAAGGCATGTATTACATGCAGAACCGCTTACATGTAATTGTAACCCTTTCCAACAGTGTATATACTGAAGTGTTTTAAAATTGATTTATTTCATTAAATTTTGTTATCCCTAATCCGTCATCACGGAGTTTATTTAAAAAAAAAAATATTCCCATGAAATTGTAAATAATCATTTTAAAAGTCAAATGTTTGAACAGTTTAAATCGGATTGCTTAGGGCCTCTTTTAATATAAACGATCTCTAGATGTAAATTCTGGTTCTAGATGTTAATAGTTGAAAGAAATAACAGCTTCTGAAAATAAAAATTAACATTTATTTAAATACAAATATTCTGACAATATTCACAGTAAGATTGGTTTGTCGACTATTTGAAGAATAATAAATAAAGGTAGGTGGCGGGATAGTTGGGGAAGAGGCTAGGCATATTTGTAGTTTCGTACTTATAAATACATCTTCTATTTGGCATTATTTATGTATTATTTATGAAATAATATATTTGCCAAATGCGTTATTATGATTCATTCATCCAAGAAACAATGCTATCGGTGATTTTACTTTCTTACCTACCGAAACTCTTTATAAATTTCTATCCTTTTAATGTTTTTTATATTACAAATTTTTAACGGAATGCCTTATCGGACTTTATCACAATATATATCTTTTGTACACACTTCTGGCAATAGCTTAACGCAGTTTAAATATGTTATTACCTGTATTTAATGTTAAAATATAACAAGTTGTTGTTTGATTTCAAATCGAATGATTGCGAAATGAAACAGAGCAATAGTTATATTTAATTATTGTTGTGCTAGTCTTTAGAACAATTATTTGTTTTTTGACAAATCACAAAGTGTTTTTGTGAAGTGAATCCTCTTTAGGGATACCGACCAGCTTATTCTCAGAGCTAGATACCAGGCTTTCCTACAATAGTCATGTAACATCTACATAGAAAAAGCACAAAAGCGCAACAATCTACTGAAGCGATTGACGTCATCCAAGTGAGGAGCAACACAAGATGTCCTAAGCACGGCCTACAAAACTACGTCCGTCCAGTGATGGAGTATGGGAGCGAAGTTGTGTCTCTCTCCTCTAACAGTACTCTATCTAAATATGACGTGGTCCAAAACAATGGACGATCACTGGAGGTGCCTAATCCACCACCATATAGAGCCTCTGAAATCCAGAAGGGAAACAAACACTTTAAAATTTTGGGAAAGAGCTAGGCGAATAGACTCCAGTCACTGGAGTAGGTACAGATCTGCCAATCAGAAGTTTAAAATACAAATCACCCCCCTAGTGCACGCCGAAGCACTAAGAGCGAAGTATAACATCTCCATCCCGAGCTCAGCACCACTACAAAGTTTCGCTGAGGTAGTCGACGCTCTGCCAAAAGTAAACCTTCAGCTGCTGAACCCTTTAGGCAGTAAAAAGGAGACCAACCCAACAGAACTAAGGAAAAACGCTCTCGAAACCATTCATAATCTTTAGCCGAGTAACGAGTGGCTACATGTCTATGCAGACGGTTCTTACATACCTGAAACTAATTCTGCTGGGGCAGGATCCTACTGCGGGTTTTCCCAGCAATCTTTAGCTGTTGGCAGAAATTCTAGTAACTTCGAGGGAGAAATATGTACCGTCACTGAGGCGGCCAATAGTATGGAGGCGCTAAACTTACAACCAAGCAGTGTTGTGTTTCTTATAGACTCACAGTCTGCAATCTCTGCCCTCAGCAACAACAAACCCACTGAAAGCCTGAATGCCTCGAACTGCCGCAAGAAATTATTCAACCTTACTAGCAGGGAACGTCAGCCTACAGTGGGTCCCCAGCCACGTGGGTCTTCCAGGTAACGAGAAGGTGGATGAAATGGCCAAAAAAGGAGCAGAGAAGGAGCACCCGAAACTCTCCAAACCCTTGAAGCAGCAAAATTCCAAATTGACTCTACCATATCCAGGATCACTAAGAACCTACTAAAAAACGCATCCACGGGCAAAATATTGGCAAACGTAGCGATCCCAGGCCACATACCTGGTAATCTGCAGAGAAGTGAAGCTGTTGCAAGGTTCCACCTGAAAACCGGTCACGACTATCTGCAGGGTCACCTACACCGGCTTGGTATAGCCGAATCGGACGTGTGTCCACTCTGTTCCACGGAAGTCACCTGCTCACCTGCCCCAAACTCAACCATGCTCTTGACGACATCACTGTTCGGTACTGGGAACAAATGGCCCAACTGCCACAGACGGGCGTTGAATCCGTAAAGTAAAGTATTCTCAATAATATGAGAATATAGACAGTCAGTGGTTGACGAAGAAAAATGGCTTTACACAGGGTAGTAGAGAAGACGCAGGTAAAATGGCTAGAAGCCACCTCAGCTAATAGGGTTGGCGCTTAATCTAACTAGAGATATATGGATAAAAATGTAGATTATAATATTACAAGCACAATAGCTTCAATTACATTTTTACTACCCAATCAACTTTTCCCCTTTGATTATTATACCTCTAATGAATGGTACGGTATAGGGCATGGAGAAGTAGAGGGGATTAAATAATATAAAGCAAGCTGTTCCGATTGGGAAAATTGGAAGGATAATTAAAATACCATCGGCTGCACTTTGACGACACAAAATAGTACAAGCGAGCAAAAAATATCTTCTGCATCTTAGATAGTCTGAAAAATTTTTAAGTATTCTAGAAAGAAACCTCTATGGAATAATAAATATTGTTTGATAGAAATCACCATAAAGAAAAAGATCCAAATTGATTGGCTTTATAAAATGTACAGCAGACCAAAAGCTGAGTAGACTGGACTCATTATTCGAAAATGGACGGAAAAGTGGAAAACGTATAATAAACAAATACTCTGTAATAGAATCAACTATTCATGGATGAAACGATTATATTTAAGTAGTACATATTGATAGAGACTAGAGCTCTTCTTCATAGCCAAATATTCTTAAATTTGTTTTACAAGAGATAGCTATAACTATGTCATGCAAATACTGGTGATAATAACTAGTCCTTCTAATATTATACCGCTAACAAAAATAACATGAGAGAACATGAAAATTAAACTTCTGTCGCATAACGTCTACACTGAACCCAAACAGCACTAACTGAATCTAAAGGCAAGACGAATGGTACAAAACACGGAAAAAATCAACTCTGTAGCAATTAACATTATACAAACTAAGGAAAAGAGTGAAAAGGAAAACGTTTCAACACAAAAGGAGCGCAAAGTTTCGCAATGAGAAAAGTAAAAACCGAATTGCAAATATTCACAACCCCAGTTTTTCATGACTTGGTAAGTACGGTATAAAAATCTCTTTTTATAGTAATATATTAGTGTTGTAGGCACCTAATTTGTAATTTTAATAATGAAATCCTAATAACACATTCAGAGAGAAGTAAATATAGATTATATATAGGCTATTATCATAAATAACAATTACAAACCCTTTTATACACTTTCTATAACACTTTCAGAGAGAAGTAAATATAGAATATATATATAGGTTATTATCATAAATAACAATTACAAACCCTTTTATACACTTTCTATGATACTTTCAGAGAGAAGTAAATATAGAATATATATAGGCTATTATCATAAATAACAATTACAATCCCTTTTATACACTTTCTATAACACTTTCAGAGAGAAGTAAATATAGAATATATATATATATATAGGTTATTATCATAAATAACAATTACAAACCCTTTTATACACTTTCTATAACGCTTTCAGAGAGAAGTAAATATAGAATATATATATATATAGGCTATTATCATAAATAACAATTACAAACCCTTTTATACACTTTCTATAACACTTTCAGAGAGAAGTAAATATAGAATATATATAGACCAATATCATAAGTAACAATTACAAACCCTTTTATACAAATTATAAAACATTCACAACATGATTATGTACATTTCAATAACACAGCTATCATCATTAGAATGTTTAAATTAAGTTTTGAAACTAACAATAAGCACCTAAACACGAAGAATTATAATTAACGAAAAGCTGTTAATTAGTTACAACTTAAATTATTAAATATATAGTTATAAGTTCGTTTATTGCCTATATATCATATTAATGACAGGTTCATTGTTTTGAGCTGTAGATTTGTGTTTTGTTTATCTAGTTTTATTTGCTAACAATATAGAACCAAATAATATTTACTATTTTTGTATTCCATTAGTGTTAGAGTACTTTTATTATTTTACACAACTACTTCGTTAGTTTTACAAATATTACTCAACATTTAAAATAAATGACATTTGTTACTGTGAAATATACAGTGAACTACCGTGCTCGAGAATTCTCTTTACAACGCAAGGGCTGCTTCAACGCTTCTAAACAAAGGATGCAAGTGAGTACGAATATTTAATGAAAACATCTGCTGTATTGTTATGAAAAACAAACTGTCTTTTTTGCGTTTCCTTCTCTTTCCGTTGTTACAATAAATTAAATATTTAATAGAGGTGACTTTAGTTTGAAGATTTATTCTTTCTGTAATATTGAAGTCATATTTAAAACTATTTTGTTATATATATATATATATATATATATATATATATATATATATATATATATATATATATATATATATATACATATAAAACGTAAATAAACTTTTATTTTTATATTTACATATAAAAAAGTAAAATGATTTACTGGTAACAAGTAAATAGTAAAACGTTTTTACAAGAAAAAGTTAATTAATCCTCTCACTAAAGCGACAAATATGTTACGCAAATCAGACACATGTGATATTAGGAGGGTTTTGTTAAACTAAGGTGGATATAACATTAACATATAATAATAGTCTATAGTTTTAGGAATATTAGGTTTTATTTCAAAAATAAGAAATGGTCAAATAATAATAAAAAAATATAGATTCCAACCTTTAGAGAGATACCACATTTTCAAAAACATGCATCTACAAATTACACCTCCGGAGGTAAATACATTTTAAATCTTGAAATCAGCGACAGGCATATTTGAATGTCAAGAAAGATGACACCACTAGCTGAGTAGTGAGACATGCTATTTTCTTTATCTTGTTTGGGTTTAATATTTTTCTAAGGATGTTAGATTAAAATTAGGACAAATAGAATTCCGGTGTATGTTTTCAAGAAAAATATTGAATATAATAAATATCATGGTACTATGCCTCTACTCTCTCTATAACTTTTATATTGTTTTTCAGGTTAAATTAATAAATGTAGATAATAAGATTTCATTTACATTTAAACTGTCATTGAGTTTTGATACGTAGATTGGCACTACCTATTTTGCAAGATTTACCTAGAACATATGCTGTAGAGGTAATCAGTACCTAGAAAATATAATCCGTTTTAAAAGAGGCTCAATCTTTCTCTTTGTATAGCATTAGTTTAATAGCGATATCCGATAGTGCATTATGTTCATATATTATATTTAAATGTCTATTCGTACTTTACATTTAAATTTAGTATTGGAAATGATAGTTCGAATAACATTTTACGAAATGAAACTACCTTGTAATATGAAGTCCGTTATGTGAAATGTAATGTCCGTAATCCGTATGACATACGCAATGTCTGTGTGTGTGTGTGTGTGTTACTAGATCACGTAAACAGTGTAATCAGTGTATGTACTGGATTCACAGGACCCATTGGGCTGAAATTTTACATTGACATTCTTATGGTCCCTGCTTAACACATTGGCCTAATTTTATTTAAAAATTCGGGGCACCGCCCTACTGGCCATGAAAACTTTCTTATTATTCAATTATCTATAATCTATTATATACTTGAGTTGGCTTAATAAACTGATAATCACCTGTAAAAGTTCCTTTCAAACACATTTTAACAGCTGATAGTAATAACTGAATTATTTGTAAATTACCTCTGAAGATCATTACTTTGTGATCGAAATGTACATAAGACTAAAATAAAAATTGTTGAATTTGTGGTAAGAGGTTGTTTTAATTAATATAAACATTTACGCCACAGTTGATTCAAGTTGTTAATTGTTTGTTGTTATTTATCTTTCAAGGTTAGTTATACTTTACAAATATTATGTTACAAGCAGAAGGTTCTCCTTCTTTTGGGTTTTCAATTCAATAGTCGGTAAATTTATAGGCGATATATCTATTTGTATTTAATCTATATTGTTAATAAAAGTCTAATGGTGTCCGTCTGTGTGTTATTCAATCACGTAAAAACTTCTGATCCCATTCAGCAGAAATTTTAGGACACTCTTGGGTTCCTGTTTAACACATAGGCCAATTTGTTCTTAGAAATTACATCTGGTCACAGCTCCTATGGCCTTGAAACTCCCTAAACACTGAAATATCCATAGTCCATTATATACTTGGCTTAATGAGGTGATATTAAATGTGGTTGTAATCACCTGTCACAGTTACTCTTAAACACAGCTAAACATTTGATAGTAAATGTTTGCTGTTACACATCTTTCAAGGTTCGTTATATTTTACAAATCTTACGTTACAAGCTAAAGCTTTTGCTTGTTTTTCAAGACAATAATCGGTAACGTTAATAAACTATAGTTTGATACATTTATTTGGATTTAATTTCAGTAAATTAAGTTTAAACTAAATACAAGTACAGAATAAATCAATGCAAAAATACCTCCACCCTGTACGAAAGACGAGTACTCTGCTAGTATAACGTCTATTTAAAATAGGTATTGTGACTTAGTATGAGAGCATGTATAAAGTTTTAATAAATTATCTAATTAATATACTTATCTAAATTTTTATAAACGCCTGTTTTTCCCGTATATCATATCTTACCTAATAACAGATAGAAATCAGACATCCAAATAGATTTCCTCTGTAACGTATTGTCGTTAGATATGAAATTTGGACTTAAATGATAGTGTAAATAATAATAATGTTTGATAAAGAAATCGTAGAACATCATAGAGATAAACAGCATGGCTTGTATCAATCTGGCATCCAGTCTAGCAAGAATACTATTTTTTTTCACTTTAACTTTAGAACGTAATGAAACTCCATATACATAATCATAGGACAAAACCTTATTGACTATACGTACTTAACCATTTTCAAATTAAATTGAACAAAAACATTATTAATATGTTTATATGGTAAAAAGACTTATGTAATATTATTAAACAGTAACGATTAAACAGTTGCAATTATCGTCGTGTTTTCTGAGGGAATAACATGAGCGGGTGACTCATCGGAGTGAAAACTTCACAAGCAGAGTTGTTTGATCTTGTGTGCACACACCACATTACCATGCTGAAAGAGTTGCATACGTCGGTTATTAAAGGTACCGAGGGATTTATATATTAAAGAACCTTTTAACTTATAGTCAACTAAGGTTTATGTTTTAAACACATTAATATACTGATAATAATGCTCTTATATAAAAGATTATTCCGTTAAAATTAAATTATGAAAACTATTTCCAGAAAAATAAGATTATTTTACTAAGATTGTATAACACAAATATTTCAGTACATATGTTATGAATTTTATATTTGTTTGTTTAGTACATTTTATAACTTTTATTGTTTGATTTATATACACACACACACACACACACACACACACATACACACACACAACAAACACACACACACACACACACACACACATACACACAAACAACAAACACACACACACTCACTCATACATATATATATATATATATATATATATATATATATATATATATATATTTATTTATTGTTTTTATTTTAATTTGTTTGTATTTGGTAACATAGAAACCAAATCAAAAAATGTAATTTGGTTTATTGTAAATAAAATACAATTACTCTATATTTTTTAAATATTTATTCAATCATTTTTAGTAATGGTACTATAGTAATAACTGTTGAACTAAATTGGAATTTTAAAACTTCAATATATATATATATATATATATATATATATATATATATATATATATTTATTTATTGTTTTTATTTTAATTTGTTTGTATTTGGTAACATAGAAACCAAATCAAAAAATGTAATTTGGTTTATTGTAAATAAAATACAATTACTCTATATTTTTTAAATATTTATTCAATCATTTTTAGTAATGGTACTATAGTAATAACTGTTGAACTAAATTGGAATTTTAAAACTTCAATATTTTACAAAATTATATCCGTTACTTATTTTTCAATCCTAATTTGTTTCGGCCGCTTGGATAGATTTCTATTCTTTACCAAGTTAAATCTCTAACTAAATTATAAGATGACTGGCGGATTCGCTACAGCTCTGAGAAGAAATTATTAGTTAAATCATGTGATGACAACCCCCAAAACCCTATTCTGCATTTTGGGGAAACCCTTAGCACTGTGTGAAAATACAAAGCAACGTATGCCTGTAGCGATATCGTGCCACGACACAACTCACATGGAGTTTTAAGGATCTAGATAACAGGTCAAAACACCAATGGAGCACCGTTGAATATACAACATGAATGACAGCAAATTAGGCAGTACGTATATGAGATTTGCACCACACATTTTCATTATATAAATGAAAAGGAGAGATCTTTTCAGAAGGAAACTGTTACATAAACCCGCTTTTACTGTACATGATGGAAATTATAGAGTAGTGATATTTCTGATTGAACAGGGTATCGAGTGAGGCTATAAAAGGTTGTGACAGAGTGGAGGCATATAAAAAGAAAACATAATAAAAAGATGGATGAGCTGACCAGAGATAAAGGTAGATTATAGTTTATTGTTTTGACACTGGAAAAGGAGGGCGAAGAAGATAAGCACATCTGAAGTAGCCAAAGACAGAAAGATTCTGAAGTGGACACGTCCATCAAATGATTCTATTCATTATCAAAAGTGAAGTAGTTACTTTTTGTTTATGGTTTATGGTGATTAGTATCTTATGGAGGATAAGGAGAGAAATGTAAATAATGGAAAGAACAAAATAATTGATCGGGAGACATAAATACCCCTGGTCCCTTCCTTATTTATTTATGGCTCACACCTAAAGTGCCCTACTGTGGTAACATTGATGCTGTATCACGGATACTGTAAATAGTATATTTCCATTTAGATTCCTCCGAGAAACTTTTAAGGTCTATACTCTGTGTAGCAAAAGTTTCTCTAATGCGACACCTACAGGTCAACTGTATGAAAAGATGATTTAAAGTTTTTGCTACACATAAGGTTTCTATGTTAAAAACGAATTTGTGTTCAAAGTTCCCTCCTATTAATAGAGTATACGGTTACAATTTAAATATTTTATATATTTGATATAATTAAATAATTTATAACTATTCATTTAGAAATAGTTTTAACTTACAAATAAATGATAAAAACCATCTTTGTGAATACCGATATTATTATGTGAAAATGTCACAGAATATAGACTTTCAAAATTTCATAATTTGTTTGACAAACCCATTAAGACGTGATTTTAAATACAATTTTAATTATTAATATTATTCCTAAACTTATTGGTTATTAATATGTACGATTACTCTATTTCAGATCTAAAATATCTTCAACTGACAAAAGAAAAAAAATTAAATAATATAATCTGTATTTATGTTACTATTTAGTAAGGGAAAGACGGCCAAAGTGGCCACTCTTTTGTTTGCGGAAATTTATGGTCCATTATTCAATAACTAAAATCATTAAACATATACCAGCATCAACTACAATATATTGGGCATTAGATAATATCTTGTTTTGTAGACTTTTTAAATTTTAAATGTACATAAACAGGATTTTAGAAAAAAAAGTACAAAATGGCCACTTTGCCCTCATAGGTTGGGTAAAGTGGTCAGGGTTTGTCACAGGTAAGTGAATGAATTAGAGACACGTGTTCAAAGTTATTATTGCATGTAATTTGAACATATAAATGATTTTGTTAAAACATTGTAGTTTCAATGAATGTTCATACATTTTTAAATTAAAAAAAAACAAGTCATACAAGACCACACTACTTACAATATTCACAATTAAAATCATCGTCATCTTCGTCACACCCTGAACACTCTTGGTGAGCCAATTCCTTACACGGAGAAAATCTTATCCAACCCTCATTATCTTTACTTTTAGAGAAAGATTCATTACAATAAAAACAAACACAATCTTCTTCTACCTCTCTTTGTTCTTGACCTTCTTCATCTTGAAAACTGAGTTGCTTCATTGGATGAGGAGCTTTCTTAGTTTTTCGAGTTGGTTTTTCGTGAGTATTAATAAAATGGTTTTTCATATCTGATCTATTTCTCTTCTTCGCTTCTTTTGAATTTCTGCTGCCAATTCCTTTTTATATGGGCTACCCGTGATGATTGCCGTCCTGCCCCTTTTCTTATTTTGCTTAATTTGGTTAATAATGACTTGTTTTGTCAAAGGAATAATTTCTTTTGGACTCACTGCAAAAGCACTTCGATTTACGCCAATGGAACTAGCAATTGGTGAATCCCCACTGTTATGGTGATCGACTGCCTTTTCACTCAAATCTCTGTCGCTGGTTTCAAAATCGCTCATAGCTGCTTGCCCATCTTCATTTTCCTTCAACTCATTGTCAGTGTTTGTCCTATTTCCAATAACGTTTGGACCCTCATCATTTTGTCTCTTGGTTATCGGAGACACTTCTGCCGGAAGAAAATCTGCATCACACAACACATCAGGATTATAAAGGGAAATCCCACACTTTCGAAATCCGTTGATAGCAATTGTAGGTACTGCTGCATGTAAGAATGCATCTCCAAGACATTAGCTGATTTGAATTTGGGTTATAGCTCTTACAGGGTTGTTTCTGAAGAATTTTTCACATTCTTGGATATATTAAGCTTTGAAGGTTGCCATAAAGGAAAGATCCAAGGGTTGCAGCTTGTGACTGCAATGTGGAGGCAAACATATGACAGTTGTATGATTTTCCTTAGCCTTCTCGATAAAACCATACTCTTCGTATGTGTTGCATATCCGTCTAAAACTAGAAGCACAGGATCTACCTTTGAAGACTTTACGTGTTTCAAAAAGTGATTAAACCATTTCAAAAGATATCTGTTTACATCCAGCCACTTGGAGTGCAAGTAAAACCTGAACCGGGGGGTGGGGCTCCATCTGTCAGCTCGGCCTTCATGTTTTTTCTGGGGAATATAACAAAAGGAGGGATAAACGTACCCCCAGCCGACATGCACACTTCAAATGTCGAATGCAAGCCTCTATCTGCCGATGTTATCTTGCCTCCTTCCTTTCAAAGCAAATACTTTTGAATGTCTACTTTGTACTGTTAATAAACCAGTTTCAACACAATTTTAAATTCCATGAGCTGGATATTTATGGTTTTCTAGAAATGTTTTTAAGATATCAACCAATGTTGTTACATTGGTTTTGTTGAATCCCTGCGCTCTGGATAGAGAAGTAGCTTCCGAGCTTCTCAAAATGATGTTAGGATGTCTTCTTTTAAAACCTGCTACCCAATCTTTGCCTGCCATTTTTTTCTCAACATTAAACGTGTGAGGAATATTGTTTTTTATTGCGAGACTATGTGCAATTTGTCGTAAGTCCTTCTGAGTGATACCATAGAATCGTTTTTACATTTCAATAGTATGTTGACAAAGTTCTTCTTCCTGTTCATCGGTGAAGGTTTTTCTGTATTTAACAAGAATTTTCTTCTCTTCAGTTGCATCTTGATTCTTCTCTAGGACTCTTCTTTTGAGAGTATTTCTTGGCACATTATACTGTTTCGCTGCCGTTGAAAATGGCATCTTATCTCTTTTAACAGCTAATATAGCCTCTTTCATAGCATCTGAACTCCAACATTGTTGTGTGTATTTTCTACTGTATTTGTACGGCATCTTGATACGATCTGTAATATTACCAAATACAAGAAATAGGAAACATAGAGAACATTATAAACTGATATAAATTGGTTTCATACTGATCTTAGAAAAAGAAAAAACTAAAATCAAGAATTTATTAAAATATATACAGTTGAACAAATCGCCACCTGGCCACTTCACCTGTAATGTTTAGTGGTCACTTTGCCCAAAACGACCATTACAAGAATTGTAATCTAAAACCTAGTCAGAATGGAAAACAAATTTCAAGCAAGCATCAATTGAAATCGTTAATCAAGACTATCCATTAGCACTTTAGTCCATAACTATCATCCTGTTGCCTATTAAGTTAAAAATATAAACATTTGCCACTTACCAAAAGTCAGCCGTGCTGAAAATCGGAAAAATAACACTGTTTACAAATTCAAATATTCTTCACCTCCACAGTCACAGACAATACCGATGCCATCAGAAGGAACTAGTTGACATGATGTTCACATGGCTGCAGCACTGTACGGCCTAATAAACTCAAATGACCATTTTACCCGCCTTGGCCACTTTGCCCGTCTTTCCCTTATTAGTAAGAGTTATATTAAATTATGAATTCATCGAAGTGTGGCCTACTTCTCGTTAGAATATTTCCCTTTATATTCAATATAAACTTACTCTGAGAATTAATGATTTAAATGAAATATTGATGGGCTTTTATCTTACATTTCATTTATAAATACTACCTAAAGTGGTAAGATCAAGCCAAACATAGACACTTCTGTTGGAGAGCATTTTAATCACTAATTGTATTCAATTTGATATTAGTATTATTATAAATTGTACCACGGGTCCATTTTATTTATTTTTCCCCCAAGGCAATAATAAATATTGATCAGTTATAATGGATCATCAATTTATCTATGACCACACTGCCAGTTTAAAGGGTATACTTTACCTACAAATAAATCCCAGTTTACTAAACGTGATTTGAAACCTGTAAAAAAATTTTTTGCACATCAATAACAATTGTCAAAATTGCATTTTTCTAAAATCATACTGACCCTTATCCATATATTAAAGTCAAAAAAATATTTTTTGTATCGGGAAAATTATCTATTTCCAAGAATAGAAAAACTCTAGTTTTTAGAAATTACATTGGGAAAGTACTGGCAATAAAACTAACATGCAAACCTTTAAGCAGATATTGGAATTATATTTATGCAAAACTTAAATACAATCTTTAAAAATAACATGTAGTCTATAAAAAATAGTTACACACCACACATTGGAAATATAAACAAATTCAAATGCATCCAAGTTGAAATGGTCAACCAATCCTAGAAATGGAAAAGTAAGGCTTCAACGTTGTATTATAATTATACGCAAAGGGTAAATTTTTGTTATTAATTTAATTAGTACCACTTCTGTCATCCCAATAATAAACAGTCAGAAGTTTTAACGTAACGAGAAAGGTAAAAATGCGAAGATCAGACTGAAAATATTAACCTAATAATTTTAAATATATATACAAAATAAAAATCTAAAATAAAGTCATTGGAGCTACAGTTTCCTAAAACTATCGAAGATCAAAGTTGACACATAGGAGTGATATTTTATTTTAGATATAGTTTTTATATCATTTAAAGCGTATGATATAGGTTTTTCGGAAATTGTCATAAACGGTTCTTCACGGTTCGCTGAGTGATTTTTGAGGTTAAATAGTCATCAACAGAAATAAAATCGATGAGGGTTTTTAGGAAACTTAAGGTTGGATAGGTGTGTATGACTGTAAATCACTTGAACACTCGGGATCATGCATACAAACATACACATAGTATGTAGATGAGTTAAATGTAAGATAACTGTTTAATCTTTATTCCACGTATGCTTACTGTTCACAACATCAATTACTTGGATGAAAGTACATAAAGAAAAATCGAGTTAGAAATTTCAAATGATTACTTACGCGAATAATTATTGTAAAACAGCAATTGAAATAACTGAGAAACACCCTTTACAAAGTTTTTACAGAAATTGTAAAACATATAAGCATAAAGCGTAGTTTACACATCACGTTTCAACGAATAAAGTGCAGCCAGTCGTGTGGAAATATTTTATAAAGTAGCTCCACCCATTCGCCAGGAAGGTGTGTGTGTGTCAACAACGATGATTTACTGGTTTAATTTAGGATTATACATTTTTAGATATAAACCTAATGCATAGCCCACATTAATAACGTTACCCTCCACAGGGCATTAGCTGAATCCATTAGGAGAATGTCTGAGATTAAATAAATTTTCATGTACATAATTAAGCTGTTAAATATTTTCTAAAATGGCAATATCATTGTAAAGTATCGTATTTAAATACATATTAATTAAAAATGTACCATAAGATATATTACTGGTTATTTTATTTAAAAAAGGGAGTTATTGAAAATTTAAAAGTAAAAAAGTAAAAATATATGTATATATATTTGATATATCGTGATATTTCATGTTGTCCATTATTTTTCCGTTACACTGACTTTATGAAGTTATTATTATTACTTGTAAATATTTTTTTCTACCACTAAGTGCAATAATTTTACCTTTTGTGATGAGACACCTTTCGGTCACTTGACCATCGAATCACTGAGTAAGTTATTATTAAGTTACAGCTCTCAATATTACCATTATTTTATTATTACCAACCAATATATTTTAGTTTTTATTACATAATTTTCCAAATAAAGATGTACATTTTAATACATTTTTCATTCAAAGTTTAAATCTATTATTGAGCAATATCTATTGTAGGTAACAATAAAATAATGTGGGTAGATAAAAATCATTCGATATATACTAAACAATTTTTGTTAACAATACAATTCAATTCTCTAAATGGAGAGTCTGAAATTTTTTTTTCTTTCAATATTTTGATTAAAACACAATAACATTTACTATCGTTATATTGTTTTATTTGTATTGAAATTTATCAAAACATTTACTAAAGTAATATATTTATTTCCTGAATAAAACTATTAAGTAAATAAATATTTTACGGTAGTAAATAAATATTTTTTTTCGTGTAGGACGGTTGTCCTACAACATAACCTAAAACAGCAAAATCTACTGTTACATGAAGTCATATGTTATCATTTAATTGACTCATGGAAATATATGGTGTAAGGTATACGTTAAGAAAATAGGAAGAATTAATAATAAACAATAATTAAATCTCATGTTTTGTTTACCGCAAATGAAGAAGATATCATTTCAAAAATGACACAACATGCAACACAACGCACGCATAAAATATAAACTAAAACACCAAGGTACATACAAACTAGACTATATAGTTCATTCTAAATCCTGCGTTGGGAAACTGGTCACAGTTTTTAAAAAGTCTTAAAGAACCTTTAACTACTCCAAATCATATAATAAAATCAACTTCCTTATTCGATCCGACATAAAATATAACCCGTTCGATACCGCAATGTTACCAAATTGACTGTTGGAATAGACCAGCCGACTCAAATATGTGCCGTACTGTCTCCCTTCCTTAACCGATGTGCTACATATGCGCCGCTCGGATTAGAGGAAATGGACCGAAGGCTCTTATTTGGGGCGCTGTTTGCGTGTTCCTTTCCTTCCTCTGGCAAATCAGTGGTTTAGGTTAACGGCTTGCTAAATTCTTATCTATATGTGTACATGTCTGAAGCTAATGTGCCATATTTGGTCTCTCAGTTATCAAGGTAAATGGCTTAAGAAAGACACCCTTATTTATACCTTCGTGCTTCTGAAGCAGCTCTTGTTTGAATGATCACGTTTTACTAGGTTTGCTCTAAACGTCAATTATGATAAAAGATGTATTCGTGTCACAAGTGATGGGTGTTTGTAAATATTCTGTACTATGTATGGAAATTAAATGTAAACATATTTTGTCTCTGTTGCAATAATATCTATATTGTCTATGTATATTAGATACATAAACCTGAGTAAGCAATCTGTCTAACGTGAATAACCAAAAAACGTTAGAGGAGTGTTTGTTGATATAAGCCTTCGTAGTGGGTCTTACGTGAGACGCTCAGTCTACGATATGATTTTCGTGCTATAGACTGACAGGCTCATATTTGCGCCATCCAATAAAAAACCTAAAACAGCAAAAACAGAAATAAGGTTTTTCGTTAGTATAATAACTTATTAAAACAACATTCCACTTTGGTCTTTAACGAAGGTCGGAACCTAAATAACGCAGTCTGTGTTGAAAGGCCTTACCGCCAGTCGGTCGAGAGAAACCGGACGCGATAACGAACGTTATAACCTAGATATTCTCCATATAAAGACAAAAGCAATGCAAACACAGTACAACAACATTGAATTTACAAATAAACCTAAACACTAAAATAACAACATATTTAATAAAAAACCAAATTTGTATGCGAAAAACATTTGTACTAAAAACGTTATTGAACCATTTGATTTAAAAGTAATAATAATATAGTGGAAATGTTTAAAATAAAGTAAGAATAGACTTCGTTATTTTATAAGTTAAGAACAAGAATGATCTTGCTTACTAAATTATTTTACAACATAAAATTAGGTCTTCTTTTCTATATTTACCATGATGCGTTTTCCCGCAATATATTTTAATAATTGAAAATACTTTTTATGGTATAAAAGGACAGCAATGGCAAGAATATCAACACATTAGATATGGTATTAATTAGTGAAAATTAGAAGGACTGAATTCATTGTTTTACTTCTAATATTATTTCATGTATAGATTTTAATAAATTTAAGAAGATCACGTTAGCTCTATAATAAGGCTTGCTATGAATAGTTGCTTACGTCATGTGTCGTTATTTGATTACGACCTTTGATACCCGCGTACACGATTCTGATGCAAGCAAAATTAACACAAGCTGATGGAGGCAAAGTAATCCAGTAATTCTAATAAACTTTAGATATCCTAATTAAAATTCCCTCTGGGTTTATATTTTCATATAAAATATATTCATGGGAACAAATTATCTTATCGCAATATACATTTGATATATGGTATATATATATATATATATATATATATATATATATATATAATTATCTCAATATGTATTCTTGTGTACATAAAGAACTAAGTCAAAATACAAATACAAGAATTATAATTGAATTTACAACTCAAAGCTTTTTGTTGGCTAACAGTACCAACATCGTCAGGAATATTAAACAATTATATATATATATATATATATATATATATATATATATATATATATATGGGTGTTTATATATCTAAGTATGAGTGTGTGTGTGTGTAGGTATGTAAAAATATTACTTGACAACATATATATCTGTTGATATAACCATTGCCTAATACTTATAAAAATATTATTAATAAATTGCTTCTATTATTAGCTCTCACTCACCTTATATATATATATATATATATATATATATATATATATATATATATATATTCATATATATATATATATATATATTTATATATATATATATATATATATATATATCTTGTAAAAATTTTCAGTCGTTAATAAAATACACTTTTATTCATCCATTCACGTCCATATACATTATCTTCCCTATAGTAGATGACAACTGATGATAATAGAAGTTTTTCAAATATTTATTCTATAATTAAATTATAAATTATTAGGGTTCTAGGTCAGATTCTAAGTGAGTGCATTCATGTTATGTTCAAGGTATATAGCTTTTGGAGCACAACACGTCGCAAGATAACTTTCACCAAAACCAGTGTAGACAAAAATATTGTTTGTAAAATGACTTCTCTATTTTTCCCAATCCAACAACGTTTACTGCATATAACTTTAAAAGGGATAGATTTTTAAAATGACAATACCGAATATACAGAGATTACCACAAAAAGTTAACTTTGTTTCAATGACCCAAGAACATTACCTTCCCGGAACGGTAATGATCTTCAATCACGTGAGTAGACTAATATTCGTATAAGCCATTTAGTTTATAAATACAAGTTATGTGAACGATTTAGGCGAGCCTTTCATAATAAAATGCGTGCTAGGAAGTTTCCTGCTTACGCAGCTTTTGTATTATATAGGTGGTGAGAACAGAGCCCCACCAGTGTGTAACTCGTCTCTGTATCGAACAGACGTCTTACACTCCAATTGAGTGCATATCAATTGAATTGTTGTATTAAAAAATTTATGTAACAGTTTTCTAAATTAATTTTTATTAAATTAAATAAAGGTATATAAAAATAAAAATCATTTTTAAAAACCTTTTCAGCTTAATATAACACGTAACTTACATATACAGTTTCACAGGAAAACTAAAACCTTTTCACTACGTCTACTCGATTCTGTGACTACTTTCCTTTCGCTCTGTTTTTTTTCTCTCTTTCCTTCTCTATAAGCGCGATTCGTCTGCATGTGTCCTTTACTCTCATTTGTGTTAATTGTGTTTTGCTAGTTTTTGCGTGTTTGTGTAATTCTGTATTACTTGAGGTTAAATATTCCTAAATTTAATGCTCTAGGGAATAAAACAGTTACAGAGTAAAATCGTCTTAGTATTTACTTTTCACGCAATAACCTTTTATATAAAGTCATTATTATCAGTATTTTAATGTGTTCAAGACATAAATCTTAGTTGACTTCAAGTTAAAAGGGTGTTTAATTTAGAAATCCCTTAGTTTCTTTGATAACCGACGTATTCAACTCTTTAAGCATGGTAACGTGGCGTATGCACACAAGATCAAACAACTCTGCTTGTGGAGGTTTTCACTTCGATGAGCCACCCGCTCATGTTATTCCCTCAGGTAACACGATGATAAATGAAACTGTTTAGGCGTTAATGTTTAATAATATTGCTAAGCTAAGTTTACCATAAAAACATAATGATATTTTTTTTTGTTCAATTTATTTTGATAATGTTAAATATCGATTGGCAATAAAGTTTTGGCTTATGAATATGCATATGGAGTTCCATTACGTGCTAAAGCTAGAGTAATAGGGTCTACTATCTTTGTTAGACTGGAAGCCAGATTGATGTAAGCCATGCTAATTATCTCTGTGATTCTCTACGTTTCCCTAATCAAATGTAACAAATTTTGCCTTTCAATCTAAAGCCAGGTTTTGTATTTAACGACAATACGTTACAGGGAAAATCTATTGAGGTGTTTGCCTTATATGTGTTATTACCTAAATTATGTTATTCGTGGAAAAAAACCGACGTCCATAAACGTTTAGATGAGTTTATTAATTAGATAATTTACTAGAGTTTAATACATGATCACACACAGAGAAACAAGAAGTATCTTTAACGGAAGTTAATCTTGTTTCATTCCATAATAGCAGAGTATCCGGCCTTCGTACTCCTACTTAAAGAATAAGAAGCCTTCGGAGTTGATGTACTTTTGTATTCATTTAATTTGTATTTGTTTTGGGGTTAAATTTAATTTTATGAACTGAACACGTTTCCTTTCACATGACTAGACCACGTTTATAATCGAAAATGAATATTTCAGTGTTAAGGTAGTTTCAAGGGCAGTTTAGCGGTGCTAAGATGGAATATCTAAATAAAAATAGACCTATGTGTAAACCAAGGAACCTAAGAATGTCCATCTAAAATTTCCTCTCAATGGCATCAGTATTTTTTTACGTGATTGAATATGACACTGACCGACACCAGTATATTTTATCAATATTATATATATTATGATATATTATATATTATTATTATATATATCATATATTATTATTATTATATTATTAATATAATATATTACAATAATTATATTTATTATTATTATATAATATAATACATTATATTATTATGATATGATTATATATTATGTATACAATAAATACAAATAATAATAAGAAGATATAAATTTACTGAATATTGTTTTGAAAACCGAATAGAAGGAAAAGCTTCCGCTTGTAACATATTATATTTGTAAAGTATAACTAGTTTTCAAAAAATGAATAACCACAAACAATTACTATCAGCTGTTTAATTGTGATTACATGGACCAAAAGAATGCCAATGTAAAATGTCACCTCAATGGGTCCTGTAGTTTTTACATAACACAAACAATAACAGACAAAATAGATCTTTATATAATAGTATATATTTTATTCCAAATATTGAATCAAAATCGTTTTTGCATTGAAGGATGAGAAATAAAGGATTACATATTAAGAGGTAGGCTAAAATTATTTGAAAAATCAAATACAACGGAAAAATAATCGTTAACTATTATGCTGATGTTTCTCAGTAAAAAAAATATTTTTAATCAGGTTTTACTTTCAACTTTTTAAATGTTATTAGAACTTTTATTTCCGTTTGTAAAGCCGTGTAAACGTTTATATATCTTATATGAATATAATACGGTATTGGATATTGGTATTAAAATAATGCTACGCAAATAAGAGCGATTGAGCTTCTTTTAAAACGGGTTCTATTTTTCAAGGTGCTGATTAAGCTTACAGCATAGATGTTCAGGTAGAACTTACAAAACAGGTAGTGTCAATCTACGTATCATTACTCAATGACCGTTTAAATCGAAATGTAGTTTTATTCTCTAAATGTATTATTTTAGAGTAACCTCATTAGGCATATAAGTGTTTTAGTAAGCGTAATAGCACAATACAATGGTTTATACTTAAATTTAATAATTTTGTAGGACCTTATCCTTATTCAATACACATTGAAAAACACACTGAAATTCTATTAGTCCTAATTCTGCTCTAACATCATCCGAAAAATATTTAAACATAAATAAGATAAAGTAAATAGTGTATCTCACTACTCACACAATGGTTTTATCTTTACTGACATTTAAATAAGCATGTAGCTTACTTCATGAGTCAATTTATTTTCGGAGGTATAATTTGTTAAGGCAAATTTGTCGAACTAATATCTGACACTCCTAAAACAATGGACTATTATTATATGTTAACTTTGTATCACCTTTTGATTAACAATTACCGATTAACAAAAATCACATGTTACAAGTAAATCATTTTACGTTTATATGAGTAGATATAAAAATAAAAACACATTTAGGTGTTTATATACACAAAAAATTAAATAGTTTTAAATAAGATTTTAATATAGAGGGAGAAATAAATCTACAAAATAAAAACGGCTGTATTAAATATTTAAACTGTTGTAACAAAGGAAAGAGAAGGAAACGCAAAAAAGACAGTTTGTTTTTCAGAACAATACACCAGATGATTTCATTAAATATTCGTACGCGCTTGCATCCTTTGTTTAGAAGCGTTAAAGCAGTCCTTGCGTTATAAAGAGAATTCTCGTTTACGGTAGTTTACTGTATATTTCACAGTAACAAATGTCATTTATATCAAATGTTAAGCGATATTTGGGGGAAAAACGAAGTAGTTGTGTACAATAACAAAAGTACTCTAACCCGTATTTTAAACTAATATAGTAAATAATATTTTGTTTTACTTTTATATCAAATATAAATAAATAATAAAAACACCTAAATCTAAAATTCAAAACAATATAACTATCCTAAAAATAGTAGGCCCATTTATAGAGTAATCGAATTGAAATCTACATATTTAACCATTTAAGGTTTAATTTAGTAACAGATTTTCAATATTTATAAAGTATGATGTGATTTACCCCAAATTCAATTATTTATGTTTAGGTATTTATAGTTAGTTTCGCAATTTAATTAAAACCTTCTGATAATGCTAGCTGTGTTATTGAAATATACACATAGATATTGTGAATGTTTTATAATTACTATATAAGGGTCTGTAATTGTTATTTATGATTTAAGGTTATATATTCTATAATTAATTGTCACTGTATAGTTTTGGTAGCAAAACTAAAGAAAGAAAATGAAAATAGGGTAGTTCAAATCATTAGCGGTTACACTAAAACGTCCGGAAGACCACCCACGCTTTGTTGGAGCAGTATGGGGTCTGCTTTATTAATAAGAAAAAAAAACACTGAATTTAAATTTAACACTAAACGTTAATTAAAAGAAATAGTTCAATTTTATGAGTGAAGTTAAGCCTACGCCACTTACCATTCCAAGTTATACAGGGTAGTTGAAGAGGTGATGATGCGGGTTTTCCCAGGCCTGGGTTAAGTCCTGAAGTGATGAACCGTAGCTTGCGAAGAATGGCATAAAACTAAAACTCATTTAAAATTAATTGAAAGTTAAAAGCACTTCAAATAGTCACAACAGAAAAGCTTTAATCAACACTTGATAGTTCACCCACGAGGTTAAAGAGTTAATTGTCTGCGGTGTAATGAAATACCACGCGGCTAACCTAATAAATTACACTTGTATAAGGAAAGCGGTTTAAAACAGTTTTATCGCGGCTAAAATCGTTAATTCATAGTTAGAACGCATCTAAAACATTAACTGAACATAATCAGTAAGCGGGGTAATAATCAGACGCGGTTTAAACCCGATGTAATCGGCTAAAACACTTGAATAGAAACCAGGAATGCCGCACTAGAAAGCCATGTTGCAAGAAGTGTGTGTAACTTGAGAGAAGACGGAAATGCTAGCAACAGGTAACTAAATCAGAAAATTAGTCCAAAACCATAGATGAATAGTCTAGATTCGTCTGGTGACTGGATCGTAAAACCTACTTCTTTGCAGTAAAAGAATCCTAGATTCTGGTCGGCAATGAAAGTCTAGTAGGCGGTGGAACTTGAACTGTGATAAACACCAGCTGATTGCTAGGTTATACGAAATAATGAGAATTGTAAACAAACGTGGTCTGTTGTATGTTAAGTTAAGGATCCTGTACTTAACATACCGCCCACCAAAACGAATGTTTTTAATCCGCCAGGTGGGTAGGGGGCGAAGAACCACTAAAGCACCGGAAACCAAGAGTGCCGAAGAAAAAAAAGTGGCAGGGAAAACGAAGAAAACCAAAAGAAACAAAAGGGGCAAGAGCGCCGAAGAAAGAACCTGTAGGAAAGCGGTGAAGAACTAATGATGAAGCGGAAAGCCGACGAGCTTGTTGACTGGTCTCTTCAGTTGTCCATGTGCAGTCCTGACAGTAGCTACCCTATCGACGTGGTCTGTTCCTGGATGCAATTTGAGGATCCGACCCATTGGCCAATGAAGAGGGTTCGAATGTTCACCAGTTATGAAGACGATTTGATTCTCCTTGAGTGGCGCCGAGTCCTTATTCCACTTGTGCCGTTGAATGTCTTTAATGGTGCGGATGACTTCTTTCCTCTCCATGGATCGACGTGCAGGGGTGTAACGAGCGTCTAATCTTGTAGTGAAGGCGTGAGGTTGACGACATAGATGGTCTGGAAGCGATCCTGAGATAATCCATCCGAAGAAAGTGTTTAGGGCAGCAGGTTGACCTTTGATTATGGTCTGTGGTTCATTAATAAGACTGCGGTTAAATACGTCAGATCCAAGAATTAAGTCAATTTGGGCAGGAGTGTCAAAGTGAGGGTCAGCAAGTTGGAGATGACTGTAACGTGCGTGTATACTGGGTGTTAGCGCGATTGATGGAAGAGGGTCAGTGATGTGAGGTAGTACTGCAGCTTCGACATCGAGTTTGAAATTTGAGGCATATCTAGAAGAGATTTGTAGGGACACATATTCTGATATGCGGGTTGTCTTGGATGCGACACCAATCAATGAAAGATTTGATTTCCGAGCGGGTAAGTTCAACAGTGTACTAGCATGTTTAGTTATAGCAGAGATTTGACTGCCTGGGTCAATGATGGCTCTGAAAAGAAGCGGTTGACCGAAATGGTCTTGAATGATGACCTGTGCGGTGCCCAACAAGGCAAGAGAGGAATGAATTTTACAAGAAAGAGCGCGCGGTTGTGATTTAATAGCAAGTTGATGTTTGACTGTCGAACTGGGGTGTCGCGGTTGAATTAGTCAATGTCGTGAAGGAGCGGGGTCATGTAACAATGTGTGATGCGGATCCCCACAGTGTTTGCAGTGTTTGACTGATTTGCATTTGGACTGAAAATGTGAGCCAAGACAGTTGAAGCAACGTTGTAACTGGTTAATGGCCCTTTTCCGTTCAGGCACAGTTAAATCCAAGAACGCATTGCAGTGGAATATGATGTGGTCCGAGTCGCAGTAAATACATTTCCCAGCATGAGTGGTTGATACTTTGGCTTGAGCCATGTGAAATGGAGGTAGTCGGTGTCTAAACACTGATTGACCCGGCCTGTTAGAAACTGGTGAGATGGTTGGTCGCGTCACTGTCTGCGGTCGAATAGGACTCTGCATGGCAGGCCTTGCCTGAAAAGTGCGAGGTTGAGGTATATTTTGCACTGGCTTAAACTGAGGTGGTTGAGGGTTAATGCCCTGATTTAAGTCTCCACTTGAATTAATGTTAAGTGGGTCAGCGTTTGGATATGACTCATTAATTAGGTCAGGTTCATGTAAAGAAGACACCAATACTCGAGGTTGTTGGCTTGTGCTAGCTGCGGTTGAGGTCGAAGGCTGGTTGAGCAATTCCATTGCCCTAGCTTGTTCAGTTACAAAATCATTCAAGCTGCGGTAAGTAGGCATAGTGTTGGTGCCTAGCCTGGTTTCAAAATTAAGACGAGTCTTCGGATCTAAATTATTAACTGCCATTTGAAACAACAGAAAATCTGCCAAGTCCGGTAAGTTAATGGCCTTCAAGGCACATACTGCGTTAGAGTGTGCGGTTAGAAAGCGGTTGAGTTCTGAGTGCGAAGCGGTTTGCATTGATTTGAACTCTTGAATCTGTTTAAAGTAATGATCGGCTAGCCTGCGTGGGTTGGCATAGCGGTTTCTTAGAGCGTTGTAAGCTATTGCATAATTATTGTCTGAAATTGTTAAGCCGGTAATGATTGCTAAGGCATCGCCTTTTAAAGTTGATTTTAAGTACTGAAATTTTTGTACTGCGGTCAGATTTGCATTAGAGTGGATCATAGAGTCAAACATAGTGATAAAGTCTGTCCATTCACTGTTATTGCCTGAGAAAGTAGGTACTTGTAGGCTTGGCAGACTGATGCAATTATTTGTGAGGTTAGCCGGTGAAATTTCCTTTTCTTCAGATTTTATAATGCCTGGACATTTAGCCAGGATGGGCAAATACAAAAGTTGAAATTTGGCTTTCAATTGAAAGGCCTTTTCTGCGGTTTCAGCGACTTCATGCTCAAAACTTTTTTCCATATATTCGTATGTGTCAATAAAGTTGCCGTGGATGCGTCGGATTTCGCTAATGAGACCTGTAGGGATATCATTTCCAGTAATTACGTTAATAACCTGTTCCAGGTCCTCAATGATATTATTTAATTTTGACAAATAATAATCAGTATTAATTGCCATTTTTACTAGAATTCAAAATAAAATTAGTTAAGGAAATTTTTTAAGATGAATTTTGCAGTGAACTGTATCCTATGGTTTATTTGATTCAAATTATCCGGCCCGTGTTGACCATGTATAGTTTTGGTAGCAAAACTAAAGAAAGAAAATGAAAATACGGTAGTTCAAATCATTAGCGGTTACACTAAAACGTCCGGAAGACCACCCACGCTTTGTTGGAGCAGTATGGGGTCTGCTTTATTAATAAGGAAAAAAAACACTGAATTTAAATTTAACACTAAACGTTAATTAAAAGAAATAGTTCAATTTTATGAGTGAAGTTAAGCCTACGCCACTTACCATTCCAAGTTATACAGGGTAGTTGAAGAGGTGATGATGCGGGTTTTCCCAGGCCTGGGTTAAGTCCTGAAGTGATGAACCGTAGCTTGCGAAGAATGGCATAAAACTAAAACTCATTTAAAATTAATTGAAAGTTAAAAGCACTTCAAATAGTCACAACAGAAAAGCTTTAATCAACACTTGATAGTTCACCCACGAGGTTAAAGAGTTAATTGTCTGCGGTGTAATGAAATACCACGCGGCTAACCTAACAAATTACACTTGTATAAGGAAAGCGGTTTAAAACAGTTTTATCGCGGCTAAAATCGTTAATTCATAGTTAGAACGCATCTAAAACATTAACTGAACATAATCAGTAAGCGGGGTAATAATCAGACGCGGTTTAAACCCGATGTAATCGGCTAAAACACTTGAATAGAAACCAGGAATGCCGCACTAGAAAGCCATGTTGCAAGAAGTGTGTGTAACTTGAGAGAAGACGGAAATGCTAGCAACAGGTAACTAAATCAGAAAATTAGTCCAAAACCATAGATGAATAGTCTAGATTCGTCTGGTGACTGGATCGTAAAACCTACTTCTTTGCAGTAAAAGAATCCTAGATTCTGGTCGGCAATGAAAGTCTAGTAGGCGGTGGAACTTGAACTGTGATAAACACCAGCTGATTGCTAGGTTATACGAAATAATGAGAATTGTAAACAAACGTGGTCTGTTGTATGTTAAGTTAAGGATCCTGTACTTAACAGTCACTCAATGTTTTATTAGGATTGTATTGTTACAATTACAATTTAGGCGCTAAAGTACTAGTGTGTACGTAAAAAATGAATGTTTGTATGTGTGTATGTATGTATGAACGTATCTTAATGATGTCTAAACCACTGACAAGATCTTGATGAAATTTGTAGGGTATGTGGAACCAAGTATGGTTTCTGTGACGTTTGGTGTAGATCTATCCACAGGGCTCCACCCCAGAGGCTTAGGATGGTTCAAAAAACCGATGTATATATATGTATGAGGGTACGGATTTACCTTATGTACGTTTAACCCGCTATAGAGAAGGTAATATAATTTGAAGAGTCTATTCAACATATTCCCAAAATGGTTTGTGTAAAGCATTGTGTAGATCCATTCACAGGGCTCTGCCCCAGAGGTTTACGGTAGTACACAAAATTATATTTGTATGAATTGTGTATACATGTATCTAATGGACAGGTAAACCGCTGAACAGAAGATATTAATATTTAGAGGAATAGTTTAAAATACACCTAAGATAGATCGTGTGAAGTTTGGTGCAGATCCATTAACAGAGCTCCGCTCCCAAAAGCTTAGGATGGTTCCAAGACCAATGTATCTTTATATATATATATATATGTTTGTGAGTGTGTATGTGTGTGTGTGTATGTGTGTGTGGGTGTGTGTGTTTGTGTGTGTGTGTGTGTGTGTGTGTATGTGTGTATGTGTGTGTGTGTGTGTAAGTATGTGTGTGTGTGTGTGTGTGTGTGTGTGTGTGTGTGTGTGTGTGTGTGTGTTGTGTGTGTGTCGTATACGTATATGCCTATGAAAGCCTAAACTGAGAAGAAAATATATTGATTTTGAGGGATTGTTTATCATATACCCAGAATGGTTCGTTTGAATGTTGATATAGATCTACCCACAGGGTTCCGCCCCAGAGGCTTAGGGTGGCTCAAAAACCGATGTATATATGAATGTGTGTATTTGTGCGTCTTATGAACGTCTAACCAACTAAACAGAAATTATTACAATTTGGAAGGTTTGTTTAACATATTCCCAAGATGATTTGTGTGAAATTCGTTGTAGATCCATCCCAGACAATTAGGATCATTTAAAACCGATGTATGTATATTATGTGAATTTATATGTCTTATGAACGCCATAACCGCTGAACATAAGTTAAAAAAATTTGGAGGGATAGTTTATTCATAGGATGGTTCGTGTTAACATTTGTGTAGATCTATAAACAGGGCTCTGCTCTAGAGGCTCCAAAACTAATGTATTTGTGTATGTATCTATCTTATGGACTCCTAAGCGACAAAACAGAAGTTGATGAAATTTGAAGAGTTTGTTTGACATACTCCCAAAATGATGCGTGAGAAGTTTGGTTTAGATCCATGCAAAGTTCTCAGCGCCAGAGGCTTAGGATTGTTCATTGTACCGCATTATTTAAGTAATGGTAAAATGTATATCCATACTAGAGTTACTCAAATAATTTTAAAAATTATAAACATTATGTAATAATAAAAATACTTTACTAATTATTATAAATTGCTAAATTCTATGTAGAATTATTGCTATAACACATACTAAAAGTTGGATCACCGATAATATTCTTGCGAAATTTGAATCAACCAAAGCTGTGCAACGGACTCAGACTAACCACTGACACCCACCTTGATCCAGGCAGACATCAGAAGAGCTAATTTCAAAGGAGAGATGGTCTTACCTCCATGTATACCAATGTATTCATTAGATCTACATACTGATTTCAATGACTACAATTTCCTTTGCGTCTTCTATTCGCAATAATCATAACCATTGCACAAGGACAATCATTGAGCAGCTGGATTAATTTTGGTACATTCGAGCTTCTACAACGGACAATTATATGTTGCGTGCTCACATTGTGAGACAACTAAAATGTTTATATTTATCCGCATAATAAAATGAAGAAAAACATTGTCTATCCTCTAGCATTTCAGTAAATTAAATATAATTATTTAGATGTTTGATTTGCCTTTCTTATTGCAAAAATTATAATTTCGGCCGTAGCAACGCGCGCCGGGTAACGCTAGTACATTACTATTAAAAGATATTTGTATACCATACTTACAGGGCCATGAAAAACATGGATTGTGAATATTTGCAATTCAGTCTTTATTTTTCTCATGTTTTTATATTGAAACGTTTTCCTCCTTATTCTTGTTCTTTTTTGTATAATTTTGATTGTTAGAGAGTTAATTTTTTCCGAGTTTTATACCATTAATCTATCTTTCACTTTCCGTTAGTAAGGATTGTTTTAGGCAAGCCCGTTATGCGACAGAATTTGAGTTTTCCTATTCTCTCGTGTTAATATTACTAGGAAGTGTAATATCAGAAAGAGTTACTAATACTGCTAGTCTTTACATGGCATAGGCGGGACTCATAGTAAAGAAATTTAAGAATGTCTCGCTGTGGAGAAGAGTATCAATAAAAATACCACTTATTAAATGTTTTGAAATACCATTTACGTACATACCATTTTACCTTTTTGCAATTACACTTCTTCAATCACACTCCCTCTTCATTTTAGTTACCATGCACAGTTTAATATCGCCTTTCTATGAAAGACACGTTCTACCTATATGCACTACTTCCACATGATACAGTTTCCTCCGTGATTACGTCGATTTCATTACATATTATGTTCTCATTATATCTCTCCACCTTTCCGTAAATTTCCGAGTAATTAGTCCAGTCTACTCAATTTTTGGTCTGCTACACAATTTTATGAAACCTATCACTGTGGTTCTTTTTCTTTAAGTTATGTCACCGATATAATATCAAAGCGATATATATCGATACGTAGAGGTATCTTTGTAGAATATTTTACAGTTTTTCAAATTATCTAGAATGCAGAAGATATTATTTGCTCGCCTCTATTTGTTTTTGTCGTAAATGTGCAGCCGAAGATAGTTTAATTCTTCATTAAATCTTACCAATCGGATTAGATTGATTTTTTTAATTCAATCCCATTAAACTATCCATCCCCAATACCGTATGATTCCTTACCAGAATAATAATCGATTAAGGGGGAGCAAATTGTTTGGGTTGTTTAAATTCAATTGAAGCTATTGCGCTTGTAATATTTTAATTTGCATTTTTATCCATATATATATATATATATATATATATATATATATATATATATATATATATATATAAAGATTGTAGCATCGTATGATAATAATAATTACTGAATAGTTCAGACACTTATTTAACACTCCAGTAGTCGCGTGGGGTCGCCTGGGACCCCAGACGTTTTGTTTTGTGTTTGTTTTTGTTTTGCGTCGCTGAATGACCTTGACAGTCTCAATAGCTTCTCCCTCAATGATTCTGAATACGCATTTGGTTGGACGAAACTATAAGTGATAATGAGAAGATATTGGGGCCTGATGATCCTGACGAAGCAGAAGAGGTTTTCGTCGATGTGAATGTTTCTAGGAGTGATGAGCTGGATGATGGCAATAATTATAATGAGAATGATAATAACAACAACGAATGAGAGGAAATCTATTATAATAACAGACTATAATAGCACGAAATTCGGCGTTGTTATACTCGATAAGATGTGTCACCAATATGATGTAAGCCGGAATTCCATAAGATGGTCATTGACAATTTGTATCACCTGATGAACGTCGGAGGTGTGAATGCAATAAACATTTTCCGCGCAAACACCCATTTCAATAATATTGTCAGACAGCAATACTTCACACTAGTAATCGAGTTACTGAAGCCAGCTGTTCATCGTTGGGCGAGTATGGACAATATTCCTAGAATACTAAAGCTAAAATGCAAGAGCTTTTTAGGCCTCGAGGACCTTTGTAGCCGCAAGAACAAATTAACAACCTGCGGGATTCCTTTCTTGATGTTACTTTTGCCCACGATCAGCAGACAGGAAATCAAAGAAGAAATGTGGAAAATGCCATATTACTGTGTGCCCCAGTCATCAAAACATTGTTTGCGAGAGATGTTTTTGAACAATCAATACTAATATGGTTTTTGTTTTTATTAGTGAAATTGTTTTATCTGGAAACAATTTATAAGAATTTGAGTTCAATAAATGAAACTTTTTGTTTCAAATAGAATAGACTAATTGCATTTCAAAAACGATTCCCACCTTGTTCCCTAGTAATCTATTTTAATGATACTAGTCAGTACTACTATCCGAATAACTATCACATTTCGTCGTTTTTTGAACGACTGTATGAATTTATCGTCCACCATGGTGGTTCAAGAGCAGAGACTCTGGCTAGTAAGTTAAGGCGAGCGTAGCGAGCTTGCTAACAGGTAATAACTATAAAATTTCACCAAGTCATTGCAATACTTTGTTGGGAGATATTATTCTCATAATTGAAGAACCAGTTCCAATTATATTGGCGAGAAGACCGCAATACTGAGTGGGATCAAAAAAGACTCCACACGAGCACTCACGTCACGATAAGAGGCGCAGGTACTGGAGTGTTACTAAATGTGTAGGAATTTAATTAGTATGAGAGAATCTAGTTACATGGACGATTAAAATTACATTAGGAATCCCTTTGAATGAAAGTAAATAATTTAAGAGAATTTATGTAATTGAATATAAGGATAGCTAAAATGAACGTAGGCCCGATTGACTGAAGTCGTTACTAGCCATTTTACCTGCGTTTTCTCTACTACCCTGCGTGAAGACATCCTTCGTTTACCACTGATTGTTCATATTCTCATGTTTCTGAGGACAAGCTGGTCAGTATCTCTAAAGAGGTATCATTTCACAAAATATCTTTGTAATCGGTCATAACACAAGTAATTGTTCTAAATACTAGAATAATAATAATGTAATATAACTATTGCTTTGTTTCATTTTGTTCCAAGCTGGAAACTAGTGTTGTAATTGTTACTAGTTTTCCAATGTCATAATAAGAGAAAGCAATATTACCAACTCCAGAATCGACTCCCTTCTTTATTGCGATTTTAGTATATAGTCTTGTGCTAAAATACTGTCGATTTAAAATTTGGAACCGATCACTTGAAGAAGCACTCTTCACACTATTATACTTACTCTTGACTTTCTTTTTTTTTCTTTTTTTTTTAACGACGAGAATGCTTTATGCACAGAGTGTGGGACTCCTCTCGATACTGCACTAGGCTCTACATCTGAAAGTTTACCCACTAATCTCGTCACCCTCCAGGCAGATTTCCACCCCGAAACCGCCGAAGCATTACTTCAGGGTGGTGCCTTTTATATTTCCTCCATTATATTACGGATCTAGCCATCCTTCTTCTTTTTTACATCGTAGAATAGATTCGATGTATTTCGATGCCATATTCCAGTTGGCTTCCGATGCAAGCATCATCCGCACAAAGCTCTCTGGGGAGAGATCCGTGGCATGTGTCATCAATCGACTCCTCTGGTCTACAAATCTGGCTCACTCAAAGAAGGTGTACCTCGAGTCATCCAGTTTGTCGCTACATATCCGGCAGTTCTGGGACAGACCTTTTCCCATCTTAAACAAGTATGCCCTAAAGTATCCGTGGCCTGTCAGGAACTGAGGGAAGTTCACTTCCAAGTGCCTACGTTCTGTCCATTCCTTTAAGCTTCTTATCAGAAGGAACGTCCATCTACCTGACCGTTCATGATTCCAACGTTGCTGCCACTGGTTCATGGTTTGTGCTCTGGCTCGCTTGACCGCCTCTATATTTGCCTATCTCTTTACTGTTATTATATACAAATTTTCTCTCTTGAGCCAATAGGTCGATTGGCACAACACCTGCCACAACCAGCAAAGCTGCCGACGAAACAGTATGGTAGGCGCTCGCTATTCTTAGTGCTCCCATTCGTTGAATCGTATCGAGTCTGGTGCGGTACTTCTGTCGGCCCAGATTTCAGCACCGTAGAGCATGATGGATTGCATCGTAGACCATAGGAGTCGTCTCCTGCTTGACCTTGGGCCACGTTAGCCATCAATCTTGCGAGTGACGAGGTCACAGCCGCAGCCTTGTCACAGGTCATGCGAAGATGTTCCCCGTACGTTAGCTTGTTGTCCAGCTTGACTCCTAAGTACTTCGCCGCTCTCTTAGTGAAGACCGTCTCCTGTCTCACAACCATTGCTACCACCATCGGCATCCTCCTTCCAGATAATAAAACTATCTCAGTCTTGGAAACGGCCAGCTGTAGACCGTGTTCTGTCATCCATAGGTTAATCCTACGCATGACCTGATTCAGCCGTACCTGCGCCAACTCAGTGCTGCGAGCTGTAATGACAGCAGCAACATCATCGGCGTAGCCCAACAGATATGCATCTTCTGGCATTTCTAATCTCAGAAGACCATCATATGCCACATTCCACAGGTCTGGTCCCAGTACCGATCCTTGGGCTGCTCCAGCTGTGATTTCCTTTGTCCACTGTCTCCCGTCAGCAGTCCAGATCAGCCGCCGATCCCTCAGGTAGTCTCTGATCACGGCCAACAGATACCTTGGAACAAAGAATTTCCTTTCCAGCGCCTCCATTATGGTCGACCAAATGCGCTCTTCACATCTAACGTTACCAGCATAACAATCAGTCTGGCACCATGACACACAAGATCTCCCCATTTCCTGGCCTCTATCATCTGTTGGATCGCCGTTAATGTAGAATGCCTTTCCCTAAATCCATGCTGGTTCTTGGTAAGGCCTCCTGCCGCTTGTATTGCCTTTTGTAGCCTCGGTTTTATTAATTTTGCCATTACCTTTCCCAATGTGTCCAGCATGCACAACGGTCTGTAAGATGATGGATCGTCAGACGAGCCCTTCCCTTTATTTATGAGCACAAGCCGCGCTACCTTCCACTGTGATGCGAATATGCCTGACTTCAGACAGGCATTGTACATGTCCAGTAGAGGGCATGGTTGTGGTCGAACCACCACCTTCAATACCCCTGGTGGGATTCCGTCTGGTCCTGGGGATTTCCCATTTTTTAATGGCATCACGGCCGTAATCGATTCTGATTCAGTGAACAAAGGAATATCACCGCTCCCACGTGGTTCTTCAGGAGAGATCAGACGCTGGTGATCGGGAAATAGTGCCTCCACAATTCGTCTCGTTGTGCTGGCGCTCAATGCCTGGTCAGAGGATCCGCCGCTCAGCTTTCGCGTAACTATTTTATAGCCCATACCCCAAGGGTCTTCATTAATCTCTTCGCAAAGGGATCTCCAGCAACAATCCTTGCTCTGCCGGATTGCCAAAACAAGAGCCTTTTTTGCCTCCTTCTGCTCTAAGGCTAGAGCCGCTGCCTTAACCCCGCCACGAGATCGCTGTGCCTTCCGTCTAAGTTGAAGACATCTTCTTCTGAGATCGGCTATATCGTCGGTCCACCAGTAGGCTTGCTGTCTTGCTTTGCTGATGCTCTTACGAGGCATTGACATTTGGCAGGCTTGTCGTATGACGTAGGTCACCTGTTTAACGGCACTTTCTATATCCCCTACATTGGATGAATCTGGATAGGAGGCCGGATTACATTGCCACATGAAACAAAGTGCTTCCATCAACATTGCTCCATCCATCTTTCCTACACTCCACCTTGACTGGCATCGGATCCCGGAACGAGATGTTATATACTCCTCTTCAATATCAAAAGATATATAATCATGATCACTCCCCGAGTAGTCCGGGAGCACTCGCCCGTTCCTACATCTCCGCCCCAGGTTTTCCGATACCAGCGTCACATCTGGAATGGAGTATCCGTAACCGGGCTGATGATATGTCGGGGTACTACCAGTGTGTAAGTCCCAGTCTGGCTGCCATTTCCAACAGAAGATTTCCTCTTTTATTTGTGCGCGGCATTCCCCATTCTACCGCTCTGGCGTTGAAATCTCCGGCCATTATGATTTTTCCACCCACTTCTCTCACTGAATCCTCCATGTTATTAAATTTTTCCTGGTAAATGTTGATACTATCGTTTGGAGAGAAGTAGCAGCTGACGAATGTCAAGTCCACTTGTAATCCAAACATAGCCAATTCCAGAGCCAGTCTTACTTATCGGAAACTTCCGCAGGTCCGTAATCCAGATTACTGCCATTCCAGATTCATCCTTGTGCCATGCTGATTTCTTTTTATGACGGTACGGCTCGCTGATGATCGCTACGTCGATTCCTGTTTCCAGTACCAACTGATCGATCAATCCATCAGCAACCCGACATCTGTTGAGGTTACCTTGTAGCACCTTCGTGCAGGTTTGCCCTTGCCCTTTTTCAAAGCGAGAGCCTCTCGAAAAACTTTACAGGATCCCGATCCTGATACATGGTTTAGCGGGATATCCTTGTAGCCTTTTTCAGTACAAAGGATACAACGTGCTTCTGTCTTACATTGTGCGCCTTGTGGTCTCTGTGTCCACACTTCCAGCACGTGTTGCTTCTATCAGGACCCTTGCAGTCGCTTCTTACGTGACCATATTGAAGACATGTGTAGCAGCGACGAACCTCGACTCTTCGTCTGATTCTAGCAGACACCCATTCTACTTTAACTTTGCCTTTCTTTAGGATTTTGATGCCCTGTGCCTCTTCTAGCTCTACAATTGCCAGACATTGTTCTCTACGGTTAGGGCCAAGAATGGAGACCTTTATCTCCCCTTCAACCTCTTCCCGGTCAAGGGCCTATTTAACCTCCGGTCTGGTCTCTGCAAGTATTGAGTTCCAGCAAAACTCCACCCTCCCTCGTTTTCCTGATGCTCCATATCACCGCACTGTCTTCTGGCCGCACATCTTTCCTTATCGCACATAGTATTTCCGCGTAGCTCTTTCCAGCGGAAGCCTTAATAACTAAGGCGTTCCTTCTTGGTCTTCCCTCCTTCTTCGCCTTATTGGACAATCGGCTTACTTGCTGCCGTATGATAGGCGTCAACACGCGCTGCTGCGTCTCTGATACTTTCTTTGCCTTGCCCTTCTTCTTACTGGCCTCTATATTCCATTTCTCGGTTTTTGCCGATTCCTGGATGTTAGTATCCATCGCCTCCTGGCTGTTTGTTGACTCCCTTGGGCGCTTTCGCGGAGGTAGGTTTCGTCTACCAGGGCTACTTCCTACCACCACAGATGCCCTCTCTGCTAGAGTCCAGATTGCATTCTGTCGTGAAATTCTACAGGCTCGAAGCACCTCCAGACCATCCTCTGGTTTGACGAGTCCATTCTTGATAGACATGTTCACATTTTTCTGTTTTGCAACAGATTACCTCATAGTACGTAGGATAGCGCTAATGGCTCTGATTAGCTCCTCCTCGCTCTTATCTGCCTCGCTGATCTTTAACTTCAGCCTTTCGACCTCGGAGAATTCGGCCTCTGAAATAAAGCTCTGCAAATCTGTTCTCACTTCGGCGTCCACAGCACGTTCAGGAACATCATCAAATGGATCCGCTACCTTACTACTCTCCAAGGTTCTTGTTAGAGGCGGAGCCCTTATTGTGCTCGTGCTTTTCTTAAACGGGTCTTTTTCTTTTTCTGCACTTGTAGCTTGCGTCAGGGCCAAGTGTTCCACCCTTTTCGAAGAATTGCAGTCATGGGCTAACGACCCAGGTGTGGCCTGCTCAGTCACCTCCACCTGTGCCGGTACTGGGGATCCGACTCCCTGCACCGTAAAAGATATCTCCTTCTCACTACTCATATTTGATTTATTTTCGGGGTTCCCTCCCCTATCTTGTTTTGGTTCACCCTGGCTATTTCACCAGTACCCGAAGTGCAAGCACAACGAGTGTTCCCCTATCCACCACCTGGGGAGGCGCCCGATAGCAGACAAGCAACTGCCACGGGACTCTTAATTGACATACTCTTACACTTAATCCCAACATTAGTAATTATACAAAAGTACAACCTCTTAAGCGACAAAATCGTTTTATTCTGTCTTGATGTACACTTTTAAAGCTAAATAATCACCTTTTAGAAAACGTTTGGAAGACCAAGTTTGTATCCTATAGAGTTGTATTCTTATAAAATTTCCTTCACCTAAAATTGGCATGCAGGCTTTTATCGAGCAAATATTTGCAACGGCAAAATGGGAAAAAATGCATTATATTATGAATTCTTTTGTCCAATTCAATACATAGTTCTTTATTTTTCTAAATATAAAGAAAACACCTTTCATGAAAACAATGTGTCTTAAAGTTTAATACAGAACTATAAGTAATTAAAATAACCAATTAGTCATCAACCACTATGGTCATCATATTTAGTATACGCCGAGTAAAAAGAATGTTCTCAAAACATAACCTAGTGCCATTTTAAAGAGTTACGGGAACTATTATTAATACAAAAACATTTTCCTTCTAATTTGTTTAGGCATTTAACTCAAAATAACTTAATACCTACTAAACATTTTACAAAATATAGGGCAAAGTAATGAACGCTAAGCAGAGTAATTAATCTTACAAGGTAACTTATATACTGGAGTTACATTACGGTACGTCTAAGGAGATTTAAATAAACATTTAAGTGAGTGTCGAGTCTTTTTATTTAATGAAGTTGTTTGTTACTTTAAACCTGCAATTATCTGCTTACAGACTGCGACAGGTTAGGTGTCTCATTTTTTTTATAAAAACATCTGGAATCTTTATAATGTACAACAATGTTTTATAATGTATTTATATAACTTTTAAAGAGATAATAACTCTTAAACTTTATCTATATTAGGTTTGTATAAATTTACTTTTGATGTAATTTGCGAATATCTTTTCTATTTAATAATTCAAATATTGAACAAATGATTTTCCACGAGTACAGATATGCACCGGTAAAATGACCGCTGTTTACTTTATGACTAGCTACAGCAAAGTTATAAAAGCAAAATTTATGTATAAAAATCATATTCTTCACCTATTAGAATAAATATTATATTTCTAATGAAAAGATAAACAAGAAAAGACGAAATGTTGGTGATATTTAATAGAAAGTTATTATCTGAATCCGTTTCTGATTTAAATATTTATCAGTTTATATTAATGTTTTATTAGTAACTTGTTAATAATTAAAGCAAATTAAAAATACAAATGTATTGTAAATATACTGCGCAGAATAGCGATCTAACCTTCCTTTTTTATTCAGTAAAAGTTAGTCTCTTTACATTTGTAATTACAATCATAACTTATAAAATACTCTCTTTATAAAGTTATTGATCACTAAATACATTACTTTTTTTAAAATGCGTTGTTATTTAACTCTATGACATAGAGCCATTCCTAAGTGTAAACATGTTAGCTTAAGATTAATTATAGAATATGACATTTATTAATTTTGCTTAAGTCCACTTAACTAAACGAGATCCAAGCAGTTAACTATCGTCTTATCGGAAGGGAATAATTGTGGCAAATGCCGACAGAGAAGTGTTAAATATGCATCTGTGATATATGAAGTGTTTGAGACTGAATTCTCTCTGAGGTAATGGGCAAAAAGATTGTTACATGGTTTGTTGTTTAGATTATTGTATTTATTTTGACGAAAAAAATCATTAAAAAAATAAGTTATCATATATCACAACATCAAAACCTCTTTATATGTTGTTGCTAATAAAATTATTCACATTCTCAGTGTATGAGCCTAATATAAAATTAGTGAAGAAAATAAAATTACCAGATGAGAAGCAAAATTTTTTTTGTCAGGATGTTAGATAAGAAAAAGTATAACAATGACAATTCTTAACACAAATATAGGACTCACTCAGAGACAGCACTGTAATTGCAGTAAAAATTATTATTACCCTGAGGTAATGGGCATGACGTTGAGGAGATATAATGTTATACACAAGTTACGGGGTTTGCCCACATTTTTTGTTTTATTGTGATTTGCTACTTTGATATGTTTATTAGTACCCCACTACGTTGTAAATTATAATATGGTATTCACTTGAATTAACTTTGGTGATAGAAAAATGAATAACAATAGGCTATATTATCGTAGATATGTGCTTAAGAATTTTATTTTTTACGTACTAATGTAGTTATATTTAGGCCTATTGTGTATAATATTTATATATTAGCCTCATATTTAGTTTTATATTATTATAAAATAGCGATATGACTTATAAGGGATCTATAAAGTATATCATGATATTGGTACGTTTATATTCGTTTACCCTTATTGAAGTGTAGCTACTATTTATGGTTTGCCCAAAATACATTTCTTGTTAAATTTCTTGTTATTTAGATTAATGTATCAGTTTTGACAAATACTATCATTAAAAAAAATAAGTTAATATATATCTCTACATGAAAATGTCTTTATAGGCTATTACTATTAAAATGTTCACAATCAAAGTTTTTGAAGTCCAATATAAAATTACTTATCAAAACCAGACTACCACATGGGAAGCAAATTATTATTTTTGGTCAGCACGTTAGACAATAAGAAGTGTAACAATCACTATTCCTATCCCTGCTATAAATCACACATGACTCAGTACTCCTTTCGGGATTTACCTAGTTTATTTTACTTTTATAGAGGCAGTTATACAATACGCAAAACAACTACAGAATAACAATATTTTAGCTTGAATAATTACAGCTTAAAATAAGAAGCCTTATATTAACCAAACTTCAACTAAGAAAAGCAAATTTATTTTAAATACCATATTGATTTAAATTATATACTAAATAGATTTTTTGGCTATCATTAGATGAATTGCCGCTAAATGCCTCTGTAACTAATTTTTTCTTGTTAAAATAGATTTTAAGTACATATATTTTAATGATTATAGTCCCAAACAGCATTTCAGGCATGGCAATACTAAAGACGAGGAAAAGAAAAATATATTAATAGTTCTATTTTATTGATGGTCCATCAGCCTAGGTGATCCTGATTAATAATGGTGATAGCATTTAATTTTTCAAAAATAACATTATAGCATTCATGAAATACGTTTGATGTATATATTGATTATAGGTATTTAATAACCAGAATTACGGAAATAGCAAACCATTTACAGTTTCAATGGGAACTGTTACCTGTTTTATGGCGTGCCTTCATAGTGAAATTATATAAAATTCACTTTTCGGGATTATGACAAAACTCATCATGCAATTATCCAGTTGACAATAAATACAGTTGTAGATGGTATAAATCAACTCGGTGGCCTTAGAAACACATGTGGAAAACAATCTTGTTTTAGGTGTTTTTCTTTATATATCAATTATATTTTATTATTCTACATCACTATATACTAATGTTTTTTTCCTTTTCATATTTATATTTATTGATTTAGTATCGTTTGCCTATCAAAATAAATAACAATAATTATTTAATAATAATAATTAACTTTATTCTCACTTTTAAGCAATTTTCTAAGAAAAATTCAAGTATGTGTTTTAAACGTAGGAAAGAAGACGGACAATTTAATTATGAGTATAGCCAATAGGCAGCAGGTTTTTATAATTTTAATTTAAAAAGGTGCAGGATCCATAGTTAATTATTGTTGAAATAGATTCATATCAGACAAAACAAAATGGTTTGAAAATGCTGCGATGAAGCTACCAGATATTCTAATAAGTAAAATGTATTTCCTAATTTGTTTGTATCCTGTTTTCAAAGTAATATAGTAGAAATTACAATCAATAAGTTTAATAAGCACTTAAACAATAGTTTATGACTGTCCGAAAGTTAGGTGAGTGTTGATCTGTAAAATTGGTAGTTATAGTTGGAAGAACGGAGTGTTATTTCTTTGTAATGACTGTGAAATTCTTGTGCTTCTCTTGTGAGATAAAACACTGCAGAAACAACTTATTTCAAACGATCATTATATTATGTCAAACAGGTTACAACAACCACGGTTTCGTCATCAGAGAATACTACAAGTAAATTCAGTTTTACTTATATAATTAAACCGTATCATTATCTATTCTACTTGCATATTGCGTTGGAGCTATAGCAATGTTTTTACTGTTAGTTGTGAAAATAATCAATGAGAACTAATACTGGGGAATCATTAACATCAAATAAATTAAAATTAACCTAACATAATGCATGATTTTCCGGTATTAGTTGAGAGTTTATGGGTATTTTTAATATTAAACAATTATTAATTATTTAATATTAATAAAATAATTTTGAGAACACTTCGCCATCGATTTATCCCTAATTTTGAGAAGGTTTAAAATCATAATTTTTTCAAGCTTATCAAGAACGTATTGGCCTTGTACACTTTGGAGAATGATCGCTACAATATTCATTTACAGAGATTTTGAAACAAGATAAATGCCAAAATTATAAATCGTGAATTCGTACGTAAAGGTATGTTTCATAAACAATAAACAAAAATCTATAAAATAAGAAAAAAAATCTTTATCATTTCAAATACGAATGGAAAGGTGAGAATATAGTTTATATGACTAGAGACATTTAGTGAAAGCAATCAATAAACCTCTAAATCTCTAAACCTCTAATCTGAAAAACCCTAAAAACAAATCCTATTTTATTGATAATTTAGACATTTCAAAGTAACTGAAAAAATATGTATTTGAAAAATGAAATACGTTACCTGTTTAGTGAGTAATTTATATTCGGTAAGTATGTTTTAGTGATTTCTAAAGATATATAACTTTTTTACAAAACATAGGTAAATGAAACTATTATTAAATTGTAATATTATTAGATTGTCTGTTAATTTTAATCCGTCTTTTACTGTTTAAGAGTTTAATATGTCTGAACTAAACTCTTATTTACAAGTATTATTATTTAATTATATCTCACGTATGCCCTTCACATTTCTAAAATTTACTAAAGGGATTAAACTCTGTGGAAAATACAAAGCCGGAAGAATTATTGCATTTGAAAGTTATTTAATATTCGAAATTATTACAATTTTATATTTCTATAATAGTTATGAAATACTACAAACATAGTGTTGTAGATGAAGTTTTACTTTATGTGGGTAATCAAAAAATCAATAACTTTGTATTATTCAATGTAAAAGGCTCTAAGTTGTGCAAAAATTCAGTTTTATTACAAAATCAAGTGATACCATATGATGATTTACATGAAATATTATATAAAATGTAAAGATATTTAAAGCTTTTTGTGCCAAATTTTAAGCTAAGAGACCTTATCGAGACATGCGATTGTTACTAAGTAATATTATTAGAACTAAGTATAGTACTAGGGATACATATTGTTACTAAGTAATATTTCTGGTTCGTTCACTTGTTAACTCGAACTAAGACAATTATTTTATTACATTTTTTACAATATTTACACATTATTTAACTTTTATCAATCTAAAACTATGTGGTATATAGCTTACAAGGTAATACTTGCTATGAAGGGATTATGTTGATATATTACTCATATTTTTATCTTTCTTTAATCATAAATAGATCCCGTGGAAAATTGTAATAGTTTTAAATAATTTTCCCTTGCCGTTTTATTTATACTGGGATATTTTATGCTTCGAAATATATATATTTAGGATTAGTGAAACACATTTTTAGAAGTTGTGGCTCCCAATCGATTAAAACCATGTCAGCGCTACGGTTATGTAGCTCTTTGACACTTTCTAAAGTATTTTTTCGCTTATGGTAACACAAGAGTCATAGTAGAAATGTAAACTTGAAGAACACTCTTTTATATTTCACTCAAATCGTTTTAATATATAAATTGTATAATATTTTTTCCTCCTATAATTGCTTCTAAATTATTTTACTTGGCATAAAAATAATACACGAGTATTGTAAACCTTGTTATATAGCTGTACAGAGAGATTTAACCCCATGGACCTTAATAATTAGGTGCAACATTTAATGTGTTTTAGATGTTATATAAACGTCATTAAAAACCTATCTAAAAATCAGCAGCTATTCAAGACATGTAGTAAGTTATAATAATTTCACATTCATATTTATTATTATATAGTGTATGTTTGTCCTTGGTTAATGAGCAATACTTATAAAACCTGCAAATTCCCTTTACTATAATACTCTAAAACCATTATTCAATTTAGACTTTGTTTACATCATACGACCAAATATGCTTATTTTATTTTATAGTGAAGACTCTAAAATAATCCATAAATGCCATTTATTTAGCTAATAAATTAAACAAATTCCAGAAGGAATAATTATATCGTGGGAATGTTTTTCTCGTCACTTTTCCTGCGTCAGCAACGAACACCTAGGCATGGTACAATGTCAATTCCTAAAATTATCGTGGATCATAAAGTTATACGGGATTTTCCTGGATCTTATTTGGAAATGCTAAATCAAGGTTAAGTATATTTGAATTACTTATGGCCAATACAATAGCTGTATTTTGCGATGAAAGCTATCAGTGAAATCATAGATCTTAAATATCTATAGTATTTAAACAAGTTATAATTGTATTGATACGGTTCCCAGATTATTTTTCTTCAATATACTAATATTTTTGTTTGTAAATAGAACCCTTTTGTACACAAAAGAAATAATTTAATGAACAATATTGTTTTTCTGCATTTATATACCTATGATTTTGGGTCTTTCAGTTGTCGTAATATCTAGTTATTTTCAAATTTTTTAAAATATTTTGAACCACAATAACTATTTTAATTACCTTACTATAATTTTTAATCAAAATAATTCTATTTAGATAATATTGGGTTGTTTGGCAACACGATTGTGAAGAAATGTTAAAAGCGACGGTTGACTGTTGTGAAACTATTTGAGAATGTGTAGGTAATCTGTTTATATTTTAAACACCTATCATAAGTTTAAGTAGCATACTCTAATCAGAAAACATCAAAGTTTAGTTTTAGTTTTAAAAACCTTGAAACCTATATTGATTATTTTGATTGAAGAGTTTTTAAATCGAATTGATTCCCGAATTGACACACAAAATTAACACTTACAGTAACATGATAAACAAAGCAATAAAATACACACAAGATAACAAACAAATTTAAATGAAGAATTGGATAACATTACAAAAATAGCAATAGAAAATGTATACAATAAACACCTTATACAAAACATATACAATAAATTTACAAAAAAACCTAACCCCAACACAACACTACAACCGAGACACAAAAATAATACAAATAAAAAAATCTACCTAAAATATAAATACACCAAATACAAAATAGAAAAATTAACAAATGTATACAACAAAGAATACAACACTCCAACATACAAACCAAACAACAAAATAATAAAATATCTCAATAACACAAACCACGCAACAAATACAGAAAAAAATTACCTATCAGCAATTTACAAAATTACATATAACGACTGCAACGTATTTTACTTAGGGAAAACAACCAGATCATTTGAAATAAGATTTGAAGAGCATTACAGAGCATTCAAAAATAAAAATAAAAAAGTATCAAATGTTGCAGCACAGCTAATATCACATAAACATGAAATAACAAACTACGAAACCTAACCATACTTGAAATAATTAATAACCCAATAGAACTAAACCCACTAGAAAATGCCACATTTATAAAAACATACACACCAATTTAATGAGCCTACATACAACATATACAGACGACGTACAATTCAAAAACATTATACACGCAACTCAAGAGGAGGTGTGTGTGACGTCAACATATACCAACACTCGTAGATTGTTTTTATCGCAATTATTAAATTTAATTTATTTAAATAACCCCACCTACAAATAATAATATTTGCTAATCGAATTTTAAAATTTAGTCGCATATCAGTAAGTATAAACACAAAACTTTTAAGCTGTAGCTCATTATATTTAAACAATAATTTACAATTAGAATAATTCTACTCGCATATAATAATGACTTTGTTAATGAATCGAATTACAGGAGATAAATTATTAATCTTGAGTGGCGTTATTTAATAATTATTATTTACTTTGTCTAAAGAAATGATCAAAATTGGCATCAAATAATTTGTTTTTAAATATATACTGAGTAAATTCCAAATAAAAAATTTAATGAAAAACTGCCACAACCGAAGGGTATGAGGATAATTTATAATTTAAAATAAAACAGTCTTGAAATTATTACAATTTTACTGAATTGCAGAGTTTTTATATCCTACGTTCCTACAATTCCTAAGTAATACACAATTTGTTCATTATTTTTACCGTTTAGAAACAAACGTTACTCCGTGAAGTTTTAGCCCATAGTTGTTTTTTTGGTAATGAAGTAAGTTTGTCGTTTCTGTTGTACATCAAGCGTAGCCCTTGTTCCATTAGGCGGTGCCATAATGAAGCCTCTTAGAGCAATATCTACTAATTATCTTTTGTTTGCTTTCTTACATTTCCTAGCGTTCGTAAGACCGTTGTATCAGTGGTTGGTAATACTTAGATTTAGGGGTTGCATTGTTAGAGGTAGACTATATTCAATATTTTAAGTAAAAATGTCTCTAGTTCAAATTAGGAATTCAGACTCAGAAGCAGAAATAATCATAAAGAAGACGACTGAATACCTAATAAATTTATGTAGGCATTTTACTAACAGCTGTGAGGCTGTAACGATAAATTGGTCGAAATTAGCCGTTCTGTTGTTAGTTTGTATACAGTATATTGTTTGTCTATTCTTACGAGAATGCCTATTTCAAGAAATCTATGTTTAGCACAAGATGTAGCTACAGTTTGGATAAAACAGAGTCAATGTTTTGGTGACAATTCTTGAAAATAGCATGAACCAATCTTATAACAGTTATATTTAAATGCCTTATCAACACATCTTGAACATTTATACTGTATCGTTTATTTGAACTTTAGCAACACATCTACATTTCTATAAGCTTTAAAAGAAGTTAATTAGAATTAGCTATCGATCATATTTATAGTTTGTTTAATTTGATTATTTTATTTTGTATTAAAACTATTGATTATCTTCAAAACATATTTCCGGAAATAACTGGTACATATTTCAAAAAGTATGTTTGTTTTATTTGTCCTGAATTATTAGAATGCATTCATCGGTCATACAAATGGATGGCATGATTCAAAGTAAATAAGTAATAAAAGAAAATCTGCGGACGTTAAAAGGATCTGAGCAGAAATACAGACCTATATAATTCTTGTAAAGTGATTTCCATATATTTGAATTAACGTTCTTTCCTAGTTTATAAGTTTTCAATCCCACAACATAAGTATTTTACAAATGTTACTAGCTTCGATACTTAAAACAAAAATAACAATTGAAATTATCGGTGGTAAATATTCCTTCTACCTCTGTAACAATGTAACTTTTGTGTTTAGTTGTGGTAGCACAATTTAAACCGGCTATTCTTGTCTTTTGATACTCAGCAGATTTACTATTTTCTTTTCATTCTCTATTTAAAGTTTGCAAAATTTTATAGATTTTCGGAATGTCTATTAATTTTCAAGCTCCCAAATTTTATGTTGATTATTGTATGAGGTTATTCTTATATGATATACTCACATACGTCTAAATATGTATATATATATATATATATATATATATATATATATAATTAATAAATTAAAAATATTTCATAAACAAGAATACTTTTAATGAATATATTTATTCTAAGCTTTCCGCCGATAAAATAGTACCAGCATCGTCAGGAAAATAATTATCTAATAAAATCTTTAAAATCTTTAAAGTATTCTTGTTTTTGAAATATTTTAAATTTATTAATTATATATATATGTATGTATGTATGTTTCTGTGTGTGTTTGTGTTTTCGCCATTGTATGTAATAAATAAATTTGTAATATTTACCAGTGCACTAAACAATAAGATTACTTTGTATAGCAGCCTACAATATATACCTTGAATCATGAGAAAATACTTTATTTGTCTCCCAAAGCATTTAATAGCTTCATAAATGAGGAAGTCACATTATAGGCAACTACAATATAATTGTAAACTTGGTATCAGAAACCATTATGTGTCGTCTAAATCGATAATCGACGAGCCAACTACGCTAAAATGAAAATGAACATAATAATGTTTTACATTTTCACACCTCGAACACACCAACTATTAGAATTAGAATACATAAAACAATTTTTTGTTCGTAATGTAACCAAACTCTGATATATACGAAGAAGTTTGTGATTCTTTTATGCAATTAAAAAAAAATAACGATACTTTAAACGTATTTTATACTTTTTTCAGTATAAAAATCATATACTTGACGAATAAAAAATTATTATAAGTATATTTCAAGAGTCATTCTATGTAATGTAATGTACCCTGATATTCCATACGTTTTTATTTCAAAACAGGGGTGAAAAGATAACATGAACAAGCTCAAACAATTCTGGTTTTATGCCAACTATGAAGGAAATTGTATCAATTGTTCCTTTGTCTATAATGTTGTGCAAATCTTTCGTGAACTTTTGTGCCAGTTTTCATTCAGCATTGTGCGTTGAATCCGTGTGGATTAACAGTGTGTGTAGTTTTAGGTAATGCTAAGTCCTATAACTCAAATGATGGAGTATTTAAATCTTATTTCGGCTAGCCCTAACTAATGGAGCGGATACGTGGACTTTAACCGTGGGGAAAAGCAGTATTTTTTTAGGGTAATCTTTTTAGGAACATTTATGGTCCGGTCCACGATGTACTAACAAATTCGTGGAAGCTTCGATCTAATGCCGAGTTGTATTACTTATAAAAATACGCAAATGACGTCAAGTTTAATAAAATACGATGTCTAGAATGGTTGGCTTATATCATAAGAACGCCCACCAATAGAATGCCGAACAAACCTTTGCATGCCACTATGATTGACAAAAGAAGAGTTACCGACAAAGAAGACGTTATATGCATTACCCTGAGGAAGATTTAAAGATACTAGGCGATGCAGTATGGAAAAGGAATGATAAGGACAGAAGCCAAGATATTGTTAAGGAGGACAATCCCCAACTCAATCTGCAGTGCTACGTAGAAAGAAAGTTATCGAGTACATAATATCTTAACTACCTATTACAGTCATTAATTGGTCACATTCACAAGTGCGGAAGGACCATTCCTTTCTCGACCGTTATTGTAATATACCGTAGTGTAAAGATAACTGCAGAAGTAGTTACAGAAGTAATTGTTTTTAAATTTTGGATATAATTTGAGTTTAAAATATATTAAATTATGTATACAACTATTCTTTTATTTTAGCATGTGACGTTATGTTAAAACAAATAAAAGACATATACAAAACTCACAAAATATAATCTTTTATTGACTCATACGTATTTCATTGACAAAGTCATCGTCATCAGTGAGTGTTGCTACTACTACCTCTAACTTACAACTAAAGTGAAAACAATGTTACACTTGTGTATAGTGAGGGAGTTGCCCCGCTCACCTTTGAAAACAACAGCTATTAACATTACATCGAAATGATTCATTACATAGAGTTTTTTTACGTAGCTCAATAATTACAAATACAATTCTTATCCAGACACATAATAAAATATAAACAAAATAGGTAAATAATATTTCAGTATTATTATTACTTCAAGATTTTAACCAAAAAGGTACAATCAAATTTTCTACTTTCACACTAATTACATTAATATAGAGTTTTTAGTAGGCATTGACTCATTATTTACAATATTATTTTTATTCTTATTAATATACAAAGTTTCCCATGCATCCAATTCACTACACTTAAAAACGTTTTTTAACAGGATTACATTGTCTGCTTTAAATTCGTGCTCAATAAATAAAAAAACATTGAACCTTGAATCTAAAATTATATTAAACAAATTTTAAACCTTAGTGTATCGTATACACTATAGTAACTAAGTAAATCAATACAAATGTGCTTTGATAACTGTCTAAGTTAAAATGAAGAAGCTAGGAAATTAAGAAATAATAATTTAATACTTGTAAAACACTAAATAATATCTTGATTTGGAAAAATAAATGAAGGCAGTATTTACGAAGGAATTTCGTTTATTACTTAACATGAAAGGTTACAAATAACTGTCTATTAAAATTATATCGATAACCAGGTAAAAGTAGGGAGTTGCCATGATAGAGTGGGCGATTACAAGAATATTTATTGCCTGTAATTTAAATTGTTGGTCATTATTTTGTTTTCATGATACTGAGGCTTTCATATAACGGGAGGTGAAGAAATGTTAATTTACCTTGTGGCATTATATTACAAGAAATTTATATGGACGCTTTCAGCCACCTTTTAAACAATATTACATTATTACGAATCATTTAATATGTTTAGGGCTGATATAGAGAAAATTTTAAAAAAACAAGTGAATAACTATTACCATAAGTATATTAAAAAACAATAATTTCAAACATATCGGTATACATTTAATAACAATAATCATTCTAAAGAGACAATAGTTTGAAAAACGCCTACCCCCAATTTAGTCTTTTGGTATATTTAAATAGAATAATAACTAATAGTTTCAAAATTATTTTCATCAATAAAGACATCAATATTTTTCCTAAATTTAATCGTTATTTGTGTTTTCGTTCACGAAACATGCGGTAAAACGTACAGGTTTACTTATTCTTTCGCTCAACAACTAATAAACTATACGATCTCAAGGTATCATTTATAACTATTTTGTAGAATTTATTTATTGTTTCTTAAGTATAAAAGGTTTATTAAAATTGTAAATATAATGCAAATGTAGTTTTATAGAAAAATTTATGGCTAGGTCTAATACAAAACACTAAAACAAAATTTATAAAATTTTTAAAAGCAAAATTGGGTTAATTTTATATTACAGTTTAGTTCAACCACTATGATTGTCATGCAGTTAAATAATAAACTATATTTATGAGGTTAAGTATTATAGTGTTATAATGGCTTATTATTTTAGGAAGGGAGAAAAACAAGTTGTATAAAATATATAACGGGGGAAAACTATGCCGTAGAAAACTAGGAACTGTTGGTAAGCAAAATAAAATAAAAAAGAAGTTAAGAATGATTAAAGCTAAAGAAATACCGAAATAATGATATATTATTAATATTTATTTACAGTTTAGATAAAAATGCATTGTGTAAAAGTATGTAAAAAGTATCTATTATTCCTAAATGGGCCCTAGAGGTAAATCTATTTAAGATATGGTAATTTAAAACAACTTTTTTTTGTTACAGATATAGAGGAAAATTTATTAAGAAGGGAGATACGTTTAAAAACAAAGAATGCCCACATATCCTATAAATATTTTAAAATATTTACAAAGGCAGCATGAGGTTTCGAGCACTGATTTTGTAACATGATATCTTGTGTAATTTTACGAGTTGAAAAATTGATTGTACAATAACACACTATTCTGACAAAGCATTTGCCCTCTATTACAAAAGTAATATGCAGCTTTCTAGTTATACAAGTTTAGGATATTCGATAAATATATTATTAATGAAATATTGTGAATGAAATCCTGCCGTGTAGCGTTTTATAATTTGGCTTCTATCAATTTTCTTACGTATATTTCAACTTCATATAATGTATTTAAAATGTGTGTTCCTGATTTGACGTTTGCGTATCTTTTCGTTTTACAATGCAAACTTACTTTAATCTATCTCCCATTAATATACATTTAAACTTCTATTGTAATCAATAGATAACCACTTTGAATAAAAACCCATCCTATATTATCGAAAATTTACTTGTAAAAAGAAGAAGCAGGCCTAAATAGGTAAATGATATGTAAACAATGATATCAGTGTTTTTGAGAATAAATTACTGTACAGGTGTTGTTTTCCGTATTGGAGGTAAAGAGGGAATCTATTGTTTGTTTCTTAATAATAAAACATAGTATTTTTTTACAAAGCCTAATCGTGCAAACATAGCACTTGATCTAACAAAGATAGTATGATCGATTGTGGGTTTCATAACTAAAGTACATGCAATCAATGTCGATTTGTAAAATGGCTCTACTGTTACTTCTTTCTTAATCTTAAAAACTAAGTATTAATTCATACTAAATAATTATGTTTCCCCTTATTTTGGATCGTGGATTTTTTTGACCTACTGCTTCCAATTTATAAAGATAAGAAATAGTCTCTTAATATCTATTTATAATAATAAATATTTTTATTTTTTAGGTACTGGGCACTGCAGCTATCGATTAGATGTTTCGAGTGAGGAAAGTGTTGACAATATTTTTAAATCCATTATAGGAATATATAACATGCCTCCGACGGTCGTCGTAAACTGTGCAGGAATTAAAAATAAGAGCCATCACTATTGAGACGAAACTGTGATTTCAATGCAACAGCTTTTTCATGTGAATTATAAAGTAAATTTTAAACCTATATTACAAATTTTAAGAGAGGTTACGACTAACACAACATATCTATACACACACAGACACACAACACAAACACATGCACGCACTGAGAATATGCAAATATCCTATTCTCAATGGGAATTCCTTGAACATCTAATTAATACAAATTAAAAATAAAATATAAAATAAGGTTATGATAGCTTTAAGATATAACACCTGTTCTGGCTTGTAAAAGAGTTGTGACGAATGATTATTTTTAAAAATATTAACAACGTAAGACAATAAATTCTATGACAATCAATATTTTTTTAGAGAAAAATTATGTTAGACGTAAAATGAAGAGGGATTCGGGATCAGGGTCCCATAGATATGTATGAAAAAGAAATAATGACTGAGAACCATTAACAAAAAACAATAGCATATCATTTCAGAAACTATTAACTAACTGTTTAGTTGAAACGTTCTTTATATAATAAAACCTAAACATATATCCAGTTGAATCGGAATAATATGTATCGATATAAATAACGATTATCTCACAGTTTTCTTGGTAAAAATGGTCGTAAAGCACATCTCCAAATCACCCAATTTCTTAACTGGCTAAAAACAAAAGTTATGTCTGATGAGATAGCCTACATTAGGTGGTATCCTGAAGTCCATGTGCGAATTATGTTTATTGTTCAGTTTTAGGTTTCGATCAATTTTATGCACGTATGGATACAGGTGAACTTACAATAGGTGCTGTAAGTGTCGCTTTCGGGTTCTATACATTGCAACACATACACTCTCTCTCACACACATACACACACACACACGCACAAACATACAAACACACACACACACACACACATACATACTAACAGTTACAATCAGATATGCTCCAAATAAGAAACATCCATTTATGTATCCTTTTACAGAAACAATGAAATGTGTATAGTCTACATCAGTGGTTCCCAACCTTTTTCAATTTGCGACCCACCTATCTTTTACGACACCAGCATCTTTAGGAATTGTAATTATTTCAGGAAAAGAATTATTTTTCCTGAAGATGCTGGTCTGTTTTATCGGCGAAAAGCTTTGAATAATATTTGTTTCAAAGTATTCCTAATTTTGAAATACTTTTAATTTATTGACTATAATACAAGAAAATATATCAACATCACGTAAAGCTCGGTTTCCAATTATTACATTAATCACTTATTTAAATATATAAACTTTCCTATTGGAACTTCGGATGTTTAGTGCTGAAAATGATTTCGGAATGATTCCAATTTCATCATGCCAAATTGTGTAAGTTCCAATAGAAAAGTTTGTATATTTGAATCAGTAATGTGAGTGTGTGTGTGTGTATGTATATATGTGTGTGTGTGTGTGTGTGTGTGTGTGTGTGTGCGTATTTGTGGATACGGGTTGGTTATTGATTAATATTTGTGTTCTGGTTAAAAAAAAATAGAATATTGCATAATTTAGGCACATGCACTGTAGCAAAGAACTATATGTTATTTTTTAAAGAATAGTTATATTTTAGTAATACATATAAAAAACGGTTTGATGCTCTCTAACAAGTGTGTTTCTAAGTGAAGGTAAGACTACAAATATAAAGTACACAAAGACCACTTTCATTTTTAAGCCATACAATTCATACAGCTTTATTATGAATACAGATAAGAAAACTGTCATCACAATAGATCAATATCTAAAATTGTTGTTATTGACTAATAAAAAAAAAAAATTGTTGATAATTTTAGGACTATTTTAATTGAACTAATACGACAATGTCAGACTTTAATGAAGAGGTTTTTCTTGTTAAGTCACTTTCAACATCGAGTTGATTTCTGTTTTCGTATTAGGAAAACAAAACGTAAAAATTTACATTCACATAAAAACGTAATGATGAGTACCATCAGAATTTTCAATGCATTTACGGATGTTGCTGCATATTTTGTAGGATTTTCGAGTCTTTTCTGATAATTTATTATCGACAGTTTTAGGATGACACATACGAATTCTGCGATCTACCGTTTGGGAACGTATAAAATAAAAAATTATAAAAATAAATATTTTCTTTGTATTTTAGGGCACTTTTATAGTTACACAAAGAGCATGCAAGTAATTAATAAAATATAAACTCCAGGGATCACTTGTTAATGTAGCTAGTATTGCAGCCCTAGGGTTTCCTTCGTATGTGTGTTACGCTAGCACTAAGGCAGCTGTAGTGCGTTTCACGAAGAGTGTTATAAAAGAAATGGCTCAGTAAGTTTAAGAAAACCATTTATTAAAAACATTAGTGTATATGGAAATGCAGAATAGTTTATTAAAAACTATGTGTAGTCTCTAACTCTATATTATAATTATAATTTATATTGAAACAATATTGCGTTTTTGATCCTTCATTTGTTTTTTGTTGGAATTATTTAAGATTTATTTTTTTATTTTTTTTGCAAAAGTTTAGTTAAAACTCAAATGCCAATCACCAATCCTATCTCTTACGAATTTATTTGTTTATCAATGTATTTTAGGTTTGGTATACGGTGTAACGCCGTGAGTCCCGGCGCAATTGACACAGAAATGTTACGTTCAGCCGATAAAGATGTGGTGAACGCTTTCGTGGAAAATTGCCCAGCGAAACGTGCAGGTCATCCTCAAGGTATACAATTAATTTAAGTAAACAATTCTATTGTGAATGAAACAAGTATTACATTTATTCCCAGTATGAATTTGTGTAAGTAAATTGATTCAATTGTACTATTTCAATTAGTCTTGTGAATTTGAAATTTGCCTATGTATGACAATTTATCCTACTAATGCTTGTTTGCAAAAGAGTTCTTACATAACTGCAGCTAACATGGATATAAATGGAGGACTATATCTATATGCCGTCACTGAACAATTACAATGGAGAATTTCTATTTTGATTTATAAGTGTAGAATGTTAATAATTGTTCTGCCTATATTTATCATAAGAGGTTTTGGTTGAAATAAAACAACAGTCTTTTAGATATGAATACGTCCAACCAGGATTGTGATTGGTTCCTCTTCTCCAGTTTGAGTTATCCTATATCATTTAACACAAATATCACACATATATTTAGTTATATTTTAAGAAATAGAAATATTTATTTGTATCAGAACCGTACGCAGCAGTAACAACTGTGTTCAACTAGTGTTTGTAAAAATTTGTGAACTGTCTTACTGTAGTAAACTTCAAGCAAGATATTAAATTTATTTGAAGATAAGAAATTGAAAAAGAGACAAAATCAAAAGAAATTAAAAGAAGTTGAGAGATTAGCGTTTATAATGTTGGAGGGGTAGAAAAATGACATTTATAAACACGCTCCTATGTTCATAACTACGCTCCAAATTTTATCGATCTTTGATTATTTGTTATTATTTTATTATTCAAACTAGCTAAATTCGGTAACTTCCCTTCCCGATAGATGACGTTGTTTGCTGTTATCATTGTTAACAACTGGATCGTATGAAATGCAAATTAATAAAAAGCACACATATACGACAGTTTATTAAAAATTTTATTATTTTAAATCTTTTTAAAACCTTTTATCTCTTTAAAATATTTTTAACGCCTAGTTTATATTTAGTTATCATTGAATTGATTTTATTAGGAAGTATATTAATTGAAAGTGTTATAATTTATTACAATAACAAATAGAAATTATAAGAGATAATTACAACTTACATTATGAATCTTATGCTCTTTTGAGTGTTACGAATAGAATACATTAACTAATTGTATTTATATTTCATTACATTATTATTGATATTATAAAATTATATCCATTGAAATAATTTAGCACTTGAATGCACAATATATAGGTTAGCACGCATTACCTATTATACACGAATTAACTGCAATATATATATATATATATATATATATATATCCCTAATATAAAACAATTGACATTAAAATAATATTTAAGTCAATTCCTACTGAGATCAACAAAGAAAAGGTTGTTTTAGATACTTTTTATTTTATAATTAAAATTTTTATAAAAAATGTATTTACACATGTCAGGATCGCAAAATCAAATGTAAAAATAAAAACCGAATGTCCTTGCAAAAGTTCCACTTTCCTATCTATACAGCGTATGGTGTTGGACTATTATTTTTGTTTATTACTAATTAATCGCATTCTTTTTTTTTGTTTACAATTTATGATTCGGAGGGTTGTCTGTCATTTCTAATTATACCCATCTCTTGTAATGCTTCACTACTGCAAGGATCCTTTCTCGTATAATATACATGTTTAAGTAACAGATTTCTAGCATTGGGAAAGTAGTCTCAGTGACAAAGTACTGGATTGCAAACATGTAGTCACTCAGTTTGTGTACGACAAATACATCAGCGTTTTATATTTTAATTAATGAATACATATTTTAAAATATTGTAATAACATCAATTGTCATCCACTGCAAGTTAAAACGAAGTATTTGATACTGATTTTTATAACAATTGATTATATGTGCAAAATATACATACAGAGTGTGAAATAATAGAAGGAATTGAATAGAGCCTAATTTATCTAATAAATTAAAACCCGTTTTCAATTTGTTAGCTTTCAATAAGATGCAATAGTTTAACACTGTTAGAAATATTGTTATGCAAACTGTACTAAAAAAAATTGTTACATAAAATTGTTTTAAATTATTTTCAAGTATCGCTGTTTGTTATAGCGTGATTTCCGGTGTCTGCTCCCTATTACTTGTATCTACAATAACAATTTTTACATACGATTTAACAACAGGCACACCTTATGCTGTGCATTGGATTTCAATTATAGTCTGAACTACGCAGGTACAAACAATTTATAAAATAACATTTAAAATTTTATTATCTATAAAGTCACAAAATATTTTGATGAATTACCTTTTAAAGTCAAAATCTTGAAACAACACTAGCATCGTTTTCATATTCACTGTAAATTTTTTTTTTTAATGGTTAATAAATAACCCTTTAGGAGATAATTCCATTCAAACAATAAATATGTTGTTTTGCTTATAAGGTAAGTTTAGTTAAAAATATACTTTAAGTAATATTAGCGATCATTTAACAACAAATGGTTTTCATATTAATTTATAAGGTAACATAAATACTAGATCAATCTATTTATAATTAAGATATTATGGTAAACTCGACAAATATTCCATTGTAGCGGGATATTTAACTCATAGGCTTTAGGTTAGGGACAAATCTTTGGTCACGATATTATTGTTGATCTTCCCGTCTTCAACAATATATATCTTATTCCAATTTTTACTCTAAAACATATTTTTCATGTTTACCTTATTTTTACTGAATACTATCTGAACACGAGTTCTTAATTTTAATTCTTAAATAATTTATATCTTCAAACTCATATTTTACCCTGTATCGAGAAGAATATATTTGTATTTCCACATTATCTTTATATCAATGATTGACTAAGACGCAAATGTCTTAGTGGAATGATATTCAATACATGTTCATTCAAATTATGGATTAACTGATGTCCTTTAAGACCTACTAATAACACAAATAAATCCGACCTATAATTCTAGGTGTTATTTCCTCTCTAATAACCATTTTTTATAATGTGTGAAACTTGTGCTTACTGTAAATATGAAATACAATATTGTATACGAAATACAGTACTCATGCAAGGACAAATTAGTTGCAGCTACTGTGGGTAACTCATTAAATTACCAAGGACATCACAATTACGATGGACTTATGATATGAACCCTTGATATCAGTATGTAGCCAAACAAACTTTTCAGAGCTACATTTAGGTTATGAACACGGTGCTAGCCTCTGTGCTAGCTTCAAGAACAGAGAACTCCCAGGCAGTAGGTAGAAAACTGTTGTCAGTTCGGTAACGGGAATAAGTTATGAAAAAACCCCGTACAATGAATTTTACGCCACGAAGAGAATGGTGGGCGTCAAACCCGAATGCAAGGATTTGATATGGACACAAATTTTGAGTAGCATCCTGTATCAACTGTTTTCACATGCCAAAGTTCATAACATTCATGTAGGCTTACATAGTCACAGTGATAGATTATAGAACGAGAAGTTATCAAATGAGTGATGTAAAAAAAGAAAAATAGAGGATATCTACAAGTGGCCAATCAAAATTGCACTCCAGGTGTGGAAGAGGCTTTATTGAGCAGCAACTTGTCCCGGTTTCCTTACTATGTTTTATTTTAAAACGAGATGCATTCTACATGTATCCTAGTATGCCATAAAAGGGAGGTGATGGAGACTAAATCCATTTCAAGAGTTGTAACTAATAAATACCGCGACGCTATATCTATCACATTTGGCCACTTATTCAGCCTATTAATTTCAGTTAATAAAGGCTATGATTTGTCTTCCTAATTGATCGTCCTACAAACTGAAAGCACACTCTTGCTTGGATCTAGATATACTGATATGTTTATCTATCTGCTCAAGGAACATCTACCCAAATATCTTGGAGATTCATTTGTAAAAATTGTAGGCATTGACTTCTATTGAGTGGTTGAGGCGAAAATGACAGCCGATCCCATTATTGCTAGGGAAAATTACACGGGATACAAAAATGAAATTAATATTAAATACCAAATAAACGTTTATAAGAAACTCGTTGTGACAGTTTCTATTGACGTTTCCAATATATCAACGCTCCTACGATTTCACGTGAATAAATGATGCATTCAAATTGTACATAACAAAGATTTCACAAAAGAAATTATGATCGAATGAATAATGTAAAATCAGGCATAGGCAGAACTATTTTCGTTTATTCCAATATTCCACTGACTTCACAAGAAACGTGTCCTACAAATCTGTTCTTGCTATGTTCGCCATACGTGTGAAGGAAAAGGGTCAATTCCAGTGCAAGATAGTTTTATTGATTCATAAGAGGATGCTACTGTCGATCAATTTCATTAATAGAAGAATATGAACTTGTTTCTACGCCAGTTCCTATAACAACTTAAATTATGTATTCAACATTTCTCACTATTATTAGCTTTTCTATCAGGTTATTTGCAATGTTATGTTTCTGGGTCTGCAGTCGCGTGATTGCAATTTACTTATCTGTGAATAAAAACCTTGGAAAATATCTTGCACGTTAACAAAATAAAAAGTTATTCCTATATTATTTGTAATTAAAGATATTATAATTAAAATAATATTCTTTTTCTTTAAAAAAAGTTAATATTTAAAAAAGCACCTTCCCATGTAGAACAATTAAATAATATTGCAGTAAAACAACATGTGTTGCCAACCTATAACACAAAATTTCATTTTTATACAAATGTATATTATGGGAATATGAGTGTAATATTAAGTTTCTTACATAATTACAATTTATATACTTTTTTATTGCCTGTTTTCAAGGGTTAGTTTATATTATTTCAGTGTTTTGAGCCAAACAGGAACCACCCTGAGGGGAAGACTTATGAAAGATATTTTCAACAGTTTTAATTAAATGTTTGTACGAAAGGTACATTTATTTTTCTATTTAAGATATATTGACTAAATCAACACTAAAACACCCAAAATGCCTAGATTTTCAAACGAAAACGTTTACTAATTTCATTTGATAAAGTTTGGAATGATCTGTTGGTTGCGTAGAAATAGCTCAGGCTTAGGCAGTTGCATATTGAAACCTATCTTATTGTTCGATTGTACTAAAGAAATAGAGGGTATTTTTCTAGTTGTTTAAACAAGCTGTTTTAGATTTTACTGTGATATTCATAAATTTTGGCAATTCAAAACGTTAAAACAAATTTTGTATTGGTAGTAAAGACTCTACAAATAGCCTACACCCCCAATCAAGCAGACAAAGAATTATTCCCGGCTTAATATAATTCCAAGGCAAGATGATCCTTGGCCTACAGTTATAGCCCTCTTAGCACAACATTGTACTGCCTCCCTGAGTGTCAGATCATAACTTTAGATTATAGTAATGTGTGTTGTTGAACTTGTAATTCGTATATAATTTGTAATACGTAATACAATTATCTTATTCATGATTGATGCCACCTATTGCTTGTAAAGATTTTTTATATAATCAGAAAGTTTGAGCAACAAGTTAAAACGAAGATGGTCCGATAATCGTCAAACGGCATTGAAATAAAATGTGTGAAATAATTAGTGTAAAATAATAGCCTGCATATTTTAGTTACAACTAGATGTTTCTAACCCAACATATTTCAGGATTCTTTTTTCCAAACTTGCGTAATTACTTCTATGAAAATTTAGATATTTACTTATAGCATTATTACCGGCATATCATATGGTATTTAATTAGAAAGTCACTGCAGTAGATAAAATACAATAGATGTGAGCGAAATGAAGGAAGTAACAACTGTCATAGACATCAAAGGAGCTGTCAATACGAGATATTAAAAAAGCGCAAAGTATAATGAACTTTCCTAAAATGGTAAAAATATTATTTTATTAATCATAAAGAGTTATCAAACAGAGTTAAAAATATATATCAACTAATCGATTGAAAAAATAAGTATACAAATAAATACAATCAAAATATGTATTTTCCCTCTTTGTGTTGCAAACAGTTCTGCAAGCTACGATAGCCTTAATCATTTAATTAATTTACTATTTATTCTTTATCGTTTAACTTGAGCATTACAATTACTAATGTAATAGTATTTTATGTATTATCATATAAATTTACTATTTATATGTTGAATATTATATATTAAGAAACAAAGAAGTAAAATTAGACACATATAGGCTATAGACTTCATCCATTTTCTATATGATCCAGGTTTACTAGAAAACATGCAAATAGATTGTGAACGAAAGATATTTCAAAACGTGTTTTCTGAATAAATTAATTGAAGACACGCCTACCATGTAACCGGATTTACGTATTTACTAACCTTGTAGGTTCAATTACGTAATATTATTCTGCATTCTTGAGATGTGAAAGTTATCATTACCTGACTGAACACACTTCAACACTATGGTGCGAGGAAAGTTGGCTTTAGTTACAGGTACTGTAATATAATATGAAATTAAATATATTTATTAGATATGTGTAACTTTTGAAAACTGTTTTTGAATTTCGTTAGTTACAAATGCTACTTTTAAAAAAAGATACTATGTAAGATTTTAACAACTTGAAAGGTGTTACTAAGATCACTAATAAGCGTCTGGATTCGTTACAATAATATAAAAATTTATGAAAATTATATCTAAATTACGTTTATAATCGTAAATAATTTTCTTAGATATTTTCTTAAAATGACAGTAACAGAATAAACTTCATGTTTAGAAGCTTTGTATTTTTATATAATGCTAAAGTGAATTGTTTCAATATAGGATTTTTAAAAACACATACTTTAATTGGAAGGATGAGTTTGTCATTTTGAACTCTAAAGTAATAATATTTTTAAAAGAAAGTGTGTTTCTCATTTACCAAACTTAATTTAATAAAAATGAAATATATATTGCTATTTGCTAATATTTACGGTAAATATATTTAATAATGATATTATATATTCAGGTAAAATATCTGCTAAAGAGATAAAATATTTCAAAAGAATAATTTTATTTAGAAAAACAAAAAAAATATACTTAATAAAATTGGTATTTAGAAAAATTGTAATTACTCCCTGATATTATTAGTTAATTATCGGATAAATTAATATTGAGGACGGTTTTTAAAATACAACCATAAAACATTTTTAATAAATATAACATTTTTATTACCCTCTTCAGTTTTACCATAAACAAAAGTTTTCCTTAATCGTTATACCCACATCTATCTAGTATACCCTGTGTGTGTGTGTGTGTGTGTGTGTGTGTGTGTGTGTGTGTGTGTGTGTGTTTCTGTGTGTGTGTGTATGTGGGTGTGTTGTGTGTGTGTGTGTGTGTGTCTATGTGTGTGTGTGTGTGTGTTGTGTGTGTGTGTTTGTGTGTGTGTGTGTGTATGTGTGTGGGTGTGTGTGTGTCTGTGTGTGTGTGTGTGTTTGTGTGTGTGTTTGTGTGTTTGTGTGTGTGTTTGTGTGTGTGTGTGTGTGTGTGTGTCTGTGTGTGTGTGTGTGTTTGTGTGCGTGCGTGTGTGTGTGTGTGTGTCTGTTGTGTCTGTGTGTGTGTGTGTGTGTGTGTGTGTGTGTGTGTGTGTGTGTGTGTGTGTGTGTGTGTGTGTGTGTGTGTGTGTGTGTGTGTGTGTGTGTGTGTGTGTCTGTGTTTGAGCGAGTGTTGTTATATGAAAACTCTGGAAGCATAATTTTTATCTCCGTACCCCCAATTAAGTGTTCCTATGAATTCCTTAATAAGTGTTTTATCTGGAAGGAAAATATCTGAAAAACTAAGTAGAGGATTTAGATATAACGTGATACAATTAAAAGTCGTATATGAATTGCAAGAATAATGTTGAATGTAAGAACAAAGATATTACTAGACATTTAGACAAAAGAAACTATTGTAGACTATATTTATGAAAATTACTTTTAAATAAAAGTCAAACTTTTATTGAAAATGTCATATAAATTTTTGTTTCAAAAAAGTATTGTTGTTAGTTATTAACCAAATAGAAGCCTAATTTTTTTTTCTTTTATTTCTTTCAACTGTATTTGTATTATAATTTTAATACAAACTGTTTTAGAGTGATAGTTGTATAATTTCCTTGGAACAATTGTATTTCGTAAGTTTACAAAATATTATACAACTACAAATAAGTAGTAGAAACTATTGTACTTTTTGAGAATGGAAATAAGTATCTAATGGAAATCTTAAAATTTTTTTAGGTGGTGGAGGAGGTATTGGACAAGCTACCTGTCAAACTCTAGCAAAGGAAGGCGCGAAGGTCATAGTGGCAGACATTAACGGCGAAGCAGCTGAAGCAACCTTGAAAGGATTGAAGGGTAAACCTTATTTTTAATAGCAATGGTGTATATTTAATTTAAAATTTAATTTTTAAAACAGGGATATGTAAAGTTACTTAAAAAAGAATTATTGCAGTTTGAAATTTTTCGACCAATATGGAGTCTATGTTTGTATAATTTTGTATTGTTTTCGGTGAAAGTGACCTGCTGTACATTTGAGCTTAGCATACAGCTAGTTTTACTAAATTATTTAGTAAATATCGAAATCTTGTTGCTGTTCATGACGATCTGGTTGTTAATTCTTTTTACATTTTTGCTATTACTTGCGACCAGACTTTATGTTAACTAAAAGTTGTTAAATTGTTAACTTACACTTCAAGAAAACGTTTTCGTCTTACGACTTCTTCAGCCTCGTATATTTGCCGCTAGGAATGCTACAGTTTCGCTTCCTCGGTACCATTATTTTGAAAGCTAGAAATGATGTGATCGAAGAGTATGTGTGATCTTTGCCGTGTTTGTTCATTTAAGATGTCATTTTTATGTGTGTTGCTATGTCTATATATTTCATACTGTTCTAGTGTGTTTAATTTATTGCCTTTGTTGCATTTGTGGAGGATGCTCATGTTATTTTCCATACTTTTGCATGAGTGTTTAGTGTCCATCAGGTGATTTGCGTAGGTGGATTCAATAGTAGTGTGTAGTGCGCTTTTGTGCTCTTTATATCTCTCGGAAAAGATCTGCCTGTTTGTCCAATATAGATCTTATTGCAGTTGTTGTATTTTCGTTTGTATACTACTGGGTTATTATATGTGTAAACAAAGTGGGTTACAAATAAAACTATTCAACTCTTTTTAGCAAAAGGTTATGAGAAAAACGTATAATGTAATCTATTGCAGCAACTGTTATTGATTTTACGAAATTGATGGCTAATAACTCTCTATACATATTAATGATAATGAAACGATGGCTGTCTTAGCCACCTTATATATATACCAACATCATCCTGTTTACCAACGAAATGCTTTGCATGTAAATTAATAAATATTCTTGTATTTGAATAACCTATGTTGTTTTAAATTATTAACCAATAAAACGTTATATATATATATATATATATATATATATATATATATATATATATATATGTATATATATATATATATATATATATATATATATATATATATATATATATATATATATATGTATATATATATATATATATATATATATATATATATATATATATATATATATGATGAATAGTTATTATCTGGAGTACATTTGTTCATTTTGCAGTGCAATAATCGCATATATATATATATATATAAATAAATATATATATATATATATATATATATATATATATATATATATATATATATTATAACTTATCTTTTGTTATAATTAAATTTATTTTTAAATGTTATTTATTTACCTTACCTATTAATGTCAAACCTTCAGGTTTATAAAAGAATTAATAATCTTATCAATTTTTAAACATCACTTGCATTTATTATCTTCAATTATCTCTACACATTATTCCAAATTTGTATTAATATTATGCAGTGACAGGCTTGATATCTTAACTAAATTTACAATGAGAAAAGGTGGACTTCTGAGGCTTTAGATTTCTAATAGAATAACATTAAAAAAAAACAGTCCTAAAATTTTATTCTTGCCCAAGGGGTCACTATTACGGGAACTTTGCTTTTAAATTAGAAATGGTGAAACTAGAATAATTTTTACAAATTTTGATGAAATTAAAATTTGTTTTGGAACTAAAAGATAGATGTCTGTTGGCTACACTTATATTCAAATATACTTAATGTTCCGAAGAATCCTTGGAATCGTGGCTTTATTCACTCAGCGCTTCCACTTGACACACACAAAAACTTACTTTATATTTCTTATAAAAACTTTTACGTCGCTCTTTTTAAAACTTAATTATAAAAAAAATCTTTACTTAATTTAATCCATTTCTCCCTTTACAACACTTCCATCTTGGTCCCCACCAATCCGTCTTCCTCTGAGACTCTCCTCAAAATTCCCTTAAACTTCCGATCATTTAGTTTTTATTAAAAATCTAATCTCTCCCACTACCACCAATACGTTCTTTGTGAGTTTCCCACAGTTCTACAATTAGTTAAACCTAACGGTACACGGTTATTTTCCTATGGCCATATTGGCCACTGGATTTCCCGTCTTAACAAGCTTTGGACCCTTTATTGTCAATTTGCCGGACTCAACCTATAGCTTTCCTGGAAAGGATAGTGACATGGTACCTGCTTTGTCCGCACTGGAAACTATTTGTGTTTTTTTTTTTTAATCCTATAAATGATTATTTTAGCAACTAACTTAATTTAATCTAAAGCCTTGTACTTCATGTTATAATATATATATATATATATATATATATATATATATATATATATATATATATATATATATATATACATACATACATTCATATATACATAGATTTATATTTTAAACATACATAAAATGCCTATGTAATGTTTTGTTACAAACAACAATAACCCTATTTTATAATATATAATTAAAATTTGATAGATTTATTTATAAATAACAAAAGTATTTGAATATTTAAAGTATAAAAACATTTAAATTTTTGTAGGCTCTGGACATTGCAGCTTCCGATTGGATGTATCAATGGAAGAAAATGTAGACGAAATATTTAAATCCATTATAAGAATATACAACTCACCGCCAACTGTCATTGTAAATTGTGCTGGGATTGCGAGTAAGATACCTCACTTTTTAGATGAGAATGTAGCGTCAATGCAATCAGTTTTCGATGTCAATTACAAAGTAATTTTGATTGAATATACCCTGCTAAATAAAGTACCTAATTTCATAGTCGTCATAATTTACTCACACTATACACAACACACTGAATAGACTTGTGTAACTTTAATACTTTGATTTCACCATAATGACCAACTTTTCAAATTTAGTAGAATTTAAAAATAAAAATGTGCTAGATAATGTACCTCTCACACTTTTATTTACCCTTAAGTGGTTTCTTATATTCGTACGTGTTTTTATATTTACTACTTTATTATTTATATATGCTTATTACATAATTATGCTATTTTATTACTACAAAAATCTAATATTATATATGTTATAATGCTATACACATTATCATTATGATATATTATTAGTTATACTTAAATATCTCTTTTTTAGAGATGTGTTTCTAATAATTTCACTCTAAGCTACATAACTTTAAAATTTTAATTTATATTGTATGATTTACATAATTTTAACAGTTCATTATTGTTCAAAACTTTATTAAAAATCTTGCTCATTGCTTACTTAACTAGGTTATAATGTAAAAACATTAAAATAAGGATTTTCTTTTTTTTTGTTTCCGGTCTACCAGAAATCTTCAAAACTTTTGAAATCGTGGATAAGGGTATATCCTTAGCCAATTAGAAGGATAATTAGTTGGTATCTCATTAAAGGAACTAAAATCCTAACATAATATTGAACATGATATTGAATACAGAACATTTTTATTTAGGTTTATTTAAAAATTGATTCTTTGTTTAAATATATATAAAAATTTTCAAATAAAAATAACTTTCTGAGTAAAACTTGAGTTAGTAACAAATAGCAAATATTCCCGCGTAAAATAATGTCTTGAAGTATATTTAACAACTAGGAATAAAGCATATTCGTAGTGCTATAAAGAGCAAGAGGTTGTGCTTCAATTCAGTCGTTGTACATTTTAAAACAGCGACGTATGCACTTCCGAAATAGGAAAGCCATTCAAATTTATATATTCATGTAAATATATGATCACACGCCTACACTTACAGAGATTCGACTCGTTATTATATTTTAATTACAAAAATAGTATTATGAGTCAGGTATAGAGCAGAATTTGGAGCAGATTCTATTAGAAAATAACAAAATATCACTAAATATCGATATCACCAAGCTCTAAATAACTGTTATCTTGAAAGTTATTTGCATAACATATTTAACGACATCACTATCTGAGGTACCGTCGTTTGATAAGTATAAAAATAAACAGAAAATCCAATAAAAATATAATATTATTGATCACATACTAGTTATAAAACATTCATTAGTATTATATTTGATAGTAGAACAAAAAGAAATATATTACTAATATATCTAAAATAATTACAGGGTACTTTCATGATAACACAAAGAGCTTGCAAGGAACTGAAAACGTTTAATCTCCCGGGATCAATAGTCAACGTAGCCAGCATTGCAGCCCAAGGATATCCTGTTTATGTATGTTACGCAAGCTCGAAAGCGGCAGTAGTGTGCTTAACGAAAGGTGTTGGAAAGGAAATGGCTCAGTAAGTTGGAACACATTTATTTGGCATATATTTGTTGTGTTACATGATATAGGTATTGCATAGGGAATAATACTAACACACACACACACACACACACACACACACTCGCACATACACACAGATAAACACGTGTATATATATATATATATATATATATATATATATATATATATATATTATAAAATTCAATTTTTATACTTTTATGTATGTATGTATGTACATCTGCGTATTGTGCATGTTTATGTTTAAATATTGTAACCAACCGGATTATTGTAAATTGGGTTCATAGTGGGAATTGACTTATTAGAAAAAACTTATATTACTTTCTACCACTTGTACTTATAGAGACTCGCCGGGTCAAATGTTTGTATAAACTATTATATCTAACTACTAAATCAGGCAGACTGGGTGTTTTTTTGATAGTTCAATCAAGGACCGAATACAATTATTTCTCGTTTACGTTTATAAAGTAGATTTAATTTTTAATATCATTTTATTATCAAAATATTACATTTATTTCATAATTTGCTTATTGCTCTTTATTACTTAACAAATTAGATGATTTAAGTTTAAATCTTTGAAAATATTCTCTGACGAGGTTAGAATTAACGCATTCTGGTGTTTTGTAATTACGATTTTGTTGAACCAAAAAGATATTTAAAAAAATTAAATTGAAAACATGCCTTTGGTAATCATTTACACTTACGTGGTTTTGTTAAAACAATAAATATTATTTACGCCTCTTCACTTTTATATTTTTTAAAGCAAGAATTTAAGCGCAACAAAGCGGCTAAGAAAATATACATTTTTTTATTAAATTAGAAAAGCACATTAATTAAAACTTTAATACAAATTTTGTTAAAGCCCGTGGATCTTCCTTAGGTTCCTTACGAAGGAATTCCTTAAATTCTATTTCCCACGAGAATTCGGAAATGCCCCCACAATTGTGTTTTCAGAAACGTCCCTGGAAATATCCTGCTAGCTCCGTCGATGACACCTTTTTTTTCAAAAAAAAACAATAATATCTTGTAATCTAATCTGATTTTACATTGACTAAGCGATAAATATTAATGTAGCATATTTATTTTCAATCAAAAATAAATTAAGAAGCACGTTACAATATGTAAGTTTGTCGGTAAATGTGTATTTGTGATCTGAATAAATTAGGGAAAATGAAAAAGATTGATTCTTGAAACAATATAATACATTTGAACGATTTAAACGTTTTCAATGGATAAAACAAAAGTTGTGTTGACCTTCAGTTGTATACCGTGTAACGCTCAAGCCCTTTTTCCGGGGGGAAAGTATTACTTTATTAAAATGTGAGTTAATTACTAATTAACAAATTATTTAACCTTACTTACCAGGGCTTCTAGTTTCTAACGTCACAGCTCAGGCAGATAATGTCTGTCTAGGGTGATCTTCTTATCTTGAAGGTAGAACTAGGTTACATAAAATGATTATTTAAAGCTTTAAAATACAAAGTTATACAATTTATTAATGACAAATCACAAAAGAACAAATGACACCAATGTGTCGAGTAATTAACTTTTACTTACTACTAGCTATTCCACACATTTTAATTACTTATTAACCTTTAAATTTTATATATATCGAGAAGATAGTAACTTAAGTTTTCCAATTTAAGTTTAGAAATTAATATTCAAAGGAAAATTTCTAACGTTCATGTGTTAACCGTTTATCATTTATAATTCTCAAGTTAGTTACCATTGAAATAAATTTTCTTTATTATTATCTAAAACGTACCTGGTTGTGCACATTACTTGTAAAACACTATACCACACATAACTAATTACTGCACATCGCTTTCGTACACTTTAACACTTAACACATCGCTCTTACAAATCAGCGCTCTAAAACAAAAATGATATTACCTTTTACACATTTGAAACACATAAATAATCGCTTCTGACATCTTCTTTTGTTGCGTTAATAAAATTTGGTACCGGCCTTATGATTTTGAATTTAGCCTACTGCAAGCTACAAACTTCTAACTTATTTTCCGAAAAATGCCATGACGTCTGTTCCGTTCGGGAACCTCTGGGTGACTGGGGCTTCTGCAAGGGCACGCCAACGGAATTTCCCACCCTTACTTATTACTTTGAATTTTTTGATTGGTGCATCGGATCAGGCGATATCAGACCATGTTTACGTCACATGGCGTGATTTGCTTAATACCCTAAGTTACTAACTCGTACGATATTTTACATTTTTTCCCGCTAGGGGCGCTACTACCTACGCTAGTTTCACAATGTGCACGAATAAACAATTTTATTTTAATATTGGGACGATATAATTATTAAATAAAAATTAAATAACTAAATGATTTTGTATGTAACACCTTATTTTTAAGAGTGTTACATTTTCTCTTGTCGACTTGAAAAGAAAATTTTTGTTTGACATTACATCTTATTTCTATTTTAACTTTTTATACATGAGTGTGTGTGCATTGCAGTCCCCTTTTACATTTGAAGACAATATACACTATATAGAGCTCGAACGTACTATAGTAAAAGTGTAAACAATCTACTGGACCACGGAAGTTTTGGTTTGCCTTTTTTTTAACTATGGAATGCTTGGTATTCCCACTTGCTATACAATGTAGTACAACAACGGAAGCGTACATCCGCTTCTCACGTAAGCTCTCATGGCTTACCGTTGACTATCAATATTTTACAATATTATTTTGCAAACTCGTTTTATAAATTTCACAAACCTTGAATTTCAAGTCCATATCTTTAAACTAATATTCTTAGGTTTCGTTAGCACATCATTGTTTTAACAACCTTATGTTTTTATATTACAACTTTGTACGGCGTATGTTACGAATTGTAAACTTTGAAATTTTAAGTCCAATACCTTAAAATTCTTTTTTTTACATTTCCACAAAGGATAATCAATAGTAACCCTTGCTTGTAAACGCATACTCAAGTGGTATATTTAGAGTGTACACAATTTGGTTAGTCTGTCGTGGAAAGTCTGCATTCCTAGAAGTATTGGAATCGTGTTGTGTTAAATGTAATAGAAGCTATATGTCAGTCAGCCTAGTGTATTTGTGTGGGCTATATGCCATGAAGGATATTTTCCTACCCCTTCCCTTTTTATAGGGAATTTATCTTTCACTACGTCCCTGTTTCAACTTTAATTGACTTCAGCTCTTCTTATATTATTGAGGTTATTACTTTGTTGGATCAGTACAGACACAGGACTAAAAAAATACAATGTTTATACGGACCTTCATACTTCATAGCCAATTAACTTTGAAAATTATAAACCTTTTTCGATAAATAATAGCATCTAACATAAACCTCATCCCCTATTTTAAACGGATGTTTGTTTTTCTGTTTACCATATTTTCCGTATCTTTCGTTGCGTTTTAAAATTTTTTTTAAATTTTCAACTGCTCTACTAATCTTTTCTAACCATTCTCCCTTCGAACACCTGTTCTCTATTATATCATTTAAGCCCCACATGATGCTAAAAGGATCATTGGTATTATAGTTAAACAGTAATTCGAATGCGGAATATCCAATAAACTCATTTAGAGCAGAATATAAACTCCACTGCACAAGGCTTATTCCTTCGTCCCAGATTTTTGTTTGTCATGGAAGTATGTTCTTAACATGTTTTTAACGTTTTTAATATAACGCTCAGCGCGATTTTCACAAGGCATGTAGGGGATAATTTTTGTATGTTTGATACCATTATTGAACATAAAATTTTTAACTTCTGTTGATTTAAAGCACGGACCTTGATCAGAAACAACACAAATTGTACTCCGAAATTAGCAAAAATAATATCCTGCATTTTGTTGATGACATTCACAGAGGTAGCTCTTCTTAACGGTATAACAAAACAAAATTTTGATAAATCGTCCACACAGATTAACAAATAATTATTACCCTTTTTACTACAAACGAGAGGCCCCAAAATATCAATATACAATTTTTCCATTAGTTTATTGGCTATCTTGCTTATTAATGTCCCATAATTCACTTTAGGGGCTTGTTTGGATTTAATACAAATTTCACAGTTTTTCACTTTTTCCAAAATAATGTTCTTTAAATTAGGTCTATAAAAATATTCTTTTATTTTTACGAATGTTCTCACTTGACTTACATGGCCCCCATCATAGAGTTATGATAATATTGGAATAACATATATATTAACAATTTTGGTAAATAAATCTGTGCTTTGGATATCTCCTTAATTTTAAACATAAAACTCCTTTGTTCAAATAAAATTGTTTATTATTAGTTCCGTTTTGTACACTTTGAATTATCGTATTAACTTCTGGATCATTTCTTTGGTGTTCCATTATATCTATAAAACTTAAGGGTATTTGAGAGATTACATTTACATTTACCAATTTATTATTGACCCATCTATTTGTTTTACTTATTTTGTTAATGTTAAGAATTTCATCTTTTGATTCTACTTCTATTATTTCAATTTCTATGTCACTACATTCAGTATGAATTCTGCTTAAGGCATCAGCTACAGGGTTGTCCTTGCCATTTACATGAAATATTTTGAAAGGTAAACTTAATATGCGCTCAAGCCAACGCCCAATTTTTCCTAGCTTTCTGAAGTGCCTTAAAGACCATGGCAGCGCTTGATTGTCAGTTATTAAATAAAATGGCATTACTTCTAAATATTTGTAAAATCTTTCGATACTTAACACTATAGCTAAAGTTTCCTTTTCATAAACTGATAAATTGTGTTCAGAATCTGTAAATTGTTTAGAATAAAAGGCTATAGGTTTATGTTTATCTCTGTTATCTTTTTGCATCAAACATGAACCTATACCATGTTCACTGGCATCTGTCATTAAATAAAATGGTTCATCATAGTTAGCATTTTTACCCGCTAGGGGCACTACTACCTACGCTAGCTTCACAATGTGCACAAATAAAACAAAAATTTTCTTTTATATTGGGACGATGTAATTATTAAATAAAAATTAAATATCTAAATGAATTTGTATGTAACACCTTAAGAGTGTTACAACCGTAGAACAAACAGTAGCTCGTCACTATAAGAGAATTTATTCTCTAGCTATTAATGTATTGCATTTCAGGTTTGGAATACGCTGTAACGTTATAAGTCCAGGTGGAATAGACACAGATATGTTAAGATCGGCCGATAAAAGTGTTGTGGACTCCACAAAGATGAGCTGCCCTGCTAAACGTCCAGGGAAACCTCAAGGTAATACATAACGTCATTTATTTATTTAAATAAATATATATATATATATATATATATATATATATATATATATATATGAGTGTGTGTGTGTCTGTGTGTGTGTGTGTGTCTGTGTGTGTATGTGTGTGTTTGTGTGTGTGTGTGTGTGTGTGTGTGTGTTTGTGTGTGTGTGTGTTTGTGTGTGGTTATGTGTGAGTGTGTGTGTGTGTATGTGTGTGTGTTGTATGTGTGTGTGTGTGTGTGTGTGTGTGGTTATGTGTGTGTGTGTGTGTGTGTGTGTGCGTGCGTGCATGTGTTGCAACGAACCACCCATAAACGTTGCGCTACTAACGCTTAACCACCTGCCTACTGTTTAAAATGCACCTACACGCATGTATCGGCACGTCGACCTGACTTGCTGTTCTTAAATACCCCCTATTGTAACTAATAGTGTGAGGGCTATAAAGTACATTTAAGCAGCATCTGCCAGTGTTAATTGCCCCTGAACTTAATATTAAATATCATTTGATTTAGATCAAATAATTATAATAATTTACTCTCAGGACTAAACTCTCCTGTTGTAACATTAGGTTTTATTTTATTGAATTTATTGTTTTATAAACTTAAATACTCTGGATATCTAACTTGGCCACCTTTAATTTTTTAGTTGGAAAAAAAACTTCAAGTTTCTATTTATTTAATAACACAGGATACTTTGAAATAAATTAAGAAGATTTTGTATAATAATTTTAATGATAAAAAATAATGTTATTTAACATAACACTTAATATTTTCAATCCGATTGCCGAATCACGATTTATACCTTGCGTTATTAATTTAACGATAGAAAAGTTCTTGTAGATGCCATCTGGCGTGATGACCCTTTTGTCTAGCTGAAAACCGACATAGTTTCGTTCCGTAGTTGTAAATGTTTTTTTTCGGACCCCTAAAAGACAGTGCGCCTACGTTTATATCAGCCTCGTCGTCGCTTATCCCTCCCGCCACTTGGACTTACACTCATTATTATCTTTGTCCACCCTTTAATTATATGATTTGCTTTATTTTTCTTTAATATAAACATTTTAACATTTTCTAGTTACAATTTGATTTGTGAAATTCATAAAAATTATAATTTCTTTAGATTGCACAGGCAAACTGCTCATTGCAGTGTGTGTGTGTTGAGACGGGCAATAACCATCTATAAATATACAGATTTTACAAAAGAAGGCAAAATCAGTAAACTTATTTAAAATAAAGAATTTAAAATGCAATAGTGGAAGATTCGGGCCAAAACCGTTCGCTATCAGAATAGGTAAAAAAACCCGGTATACAGGGCTGGTTTTAGCTAACAAAACGAAAGAGGGGGGAATCCGTTGCATGAGAAGGTGATTGGAGAGAGGTGATTCAGTGCTAGAGGAAGACGGACGTTTTCTTCTGGACATCCAGAACCATGAACTCTCAGATGCCATTCCAAGGCTAAGCCCTTATCCATAGCCCAAGATGGAAGTGGAGATGTCAGGTCTTCAACCGTCGCGAGTCGAAAATAATTTTTTGTAAAGTAACTAAACAGTATTAAAGACGGCCTTAAAATCATTCATTTACGTCCGCTAGAACATTCCAGACTCCAAAGAACCTACCTTGGGAGAAGAGGAGCGAGGTGCAGTGAAGATTTTTGGGGCAAATTTTAATAAAAAAAACTTTATTGTATAATTTAAATATAAATTTCAAAATTATAATACAGTTTTCATAAAAAATAAAATTATTATGAAATTGATTTTTCATTAGAATAAAAAATATATAAGCAACTGACTTTTTATTTAAAAAGTATCTAAATGGCGGAGATTAAAGATAAATCATTCGAATTTGAATTACTAATATCAAGATTAAAGTTTATCAAATTGTTACAAGGTCAAATTTAACAAGTTAAGACAAAGAAAATCCAATGTGATTATTATAATTATATATTTAAATTCAACGAAAAAAATAAAATGGGAATTTCAATTAAAAAAATTCAAAGTAAAATCGCTTTAACTTGGTTAATATCGTTTATTTTATGTCCATTAAAATAACATCAAACAACCAGTATTAAAAATATGTAATAACGAAAATCCTATAAAATTGTTGTTAGAATATTTCAGATTTATATTCGGGAGCACAAAAGAAAATTTAAATTTAAATGATTTGGAAGTAAACTTGCACTTAATTCTGAAAATAAAATAATGGACATGAAATAAAACCATTTAACATAAATATTTCTCCTATTCTATTCAAAGTTGTACATTTTATAAATTTCTGTTAGAAGAATAATTTATATACTTTAATCAAAACAACAAGAACATTTGAGAACCATTGTATGATATTTATTTTTATTTTAAATAAACGCTGCTTTTGTTAGGAGAAAATAAAATAAATCTTTGAGAAAAACAGGCAAGAGTCAATTTAATTATTGTATTGTTTAAATTTCAAATTAATTAAAAATCAAGTGTTTACAAATTATTATTAATAACCTGCGGTACCAAAGTAATAAAATTTCTAGAATGTTTCCAACCTTTTAAAAAAATAAAAGCCAACATCTTAATTCAAGTTAGCAAAAAGAATTCTAATAAATATTTAACCAATAGCAAATAATTATTTTCATTTTAACATTGATAAAATAATGAATAATGAGTTTAAAATTTATCTAAACGAGAAAGAGCATTATGGTTGGATTTTATAAATGAAGTACAGGGATTTTATCCACTGGCAGATCACTCTCAACACACTACAGATACCAGGACATGGTAAGTAGGGTGGGATCGCTTCTGAACTGTCGCGTTTCGGCTCTACAGCACCCATCATCAGTAAGTCAATGTAGTGCGTAAAGCATACACGGCTGAGTGTGTCGTAACAGGGGCTGGACGCGAGATAAGCGCCAAGAAGCGAAGCGAATTATTGGCCGCGGCAGTGTGTGTGTGTGTGTGTGTGTGTGTGTGTGTGTGTGTGTGTGTGTGTGTGTGTGTGTGTGTGTGTGTGTGTGTGTGTACTGTTTTCATATTATTTTTATTTTAACTTTCAAGATCTTATTATTTGAATATTTATACAATTTTATTCGTTATAAATGCAGAAACAGCGTTTATTTTAGTTGTAGTTTTAACATTTATTTATAATCCAAATAATTTTATTGGAATGTATTTAAATGAAAGATCTGGATATATAAAATGTTTTAAAAATCGGTAGTTTGTTAACGTTGATTTCAACAAATAGGGGAACCACATATGCAACATATAACAACTATTGCAAGCATATACTTAACATAAAGCAACTGGTGCAACCACATAACTAAAATTTTGTAACTAGTCCAACCACATAGTTAACATATTGCTTAAAATATTCCAAATACATACGCATCATAATATAGCTTGTGCAGTCTAATACTAAGCGTATTGAAAGTAGTGCAGCACATACTTATCATATTGGAACTAGTGCAACCGCATACTTGAAATATTGCAAGTATATAAGCAACATATTGTAAGTAGTGCAAATACATGCTTAGCATACTGCAACTAGTGCAATCACATAATTAAAATATTGCAACTGCAAACGCAACATATGGGAACTAGTGCAACCGCATACTTGAAATATTGCAAGAACATAAGCTACATATTGTAAGTAGTGCAAATACATGCTTAGCATACTGCAACTAGTGCAATCACATAATTAAAATATTGCAACTGCATACGTAACATAAGGGAACTAGTGCCACCACACACCTAACAAATTGCAACTAGTGCAACCAAATATTTTCCATATTGCAATTACTGCAACCACATACCTAACATGTTGTACCTAGTGCAACCGTATACCTATCATATTAGAACTAGTGCAACAATTTACTTAAAATAACGAAACTAGTGCAACCACATAACTAAGATTTTTTAACTAGTCCAACAACTTATTTAACATATTGCAACTACTGCAACCGAATACCTAACAAATCGGAATTTGTGCAACCACATACTTAAAATATTGAAACTAGTCCAACAACACACATAACGTATTGGAACTAGTGCAACTACATATTTAGCCTTTTACAACTAGTGCAACCACATACTTAACAAATTGCTACTAGTGCAACCGTATACCTCACATAGTTTGAAACTACATCTACCACAAACGTAAAATATTAGAACTAGTGCAATTATATAATTAGCATATTGCAGCTAGTGTAGCCGCATATTTAAAATATTGAGACTACATATGCAACATATTGTAACTAGTGCAGCTACATACTTAGCGTATTTTAACTATTGTAACCGCATACTTAGCTTACTACAACTAGCGCAACCACGTACTTGGCATACTGCAGCCAATGCAACGACGTACTTAACATATTGCAACTACATACGCAACACATTGTTACTAGGGCAATTGCATACTTAGGGCCTTGAAACTAGTGCAGCCACATACTTATCATATTGCAATTAGTGCAACCACATGCTTAACATATTGCACCTAGTGCAACCGTATACCTGTCATATTGGAACAATTTACTTAAAATATTGAAACTAGTGCAACCATATAATTAGCATATTGCAACTACATACGTAGCATATTGTAAGTATTGCAACTGCATGCCTAGTATACTGCAACTAGTGCAAATACGTACTTAAAATATTGCAACTGCTTACTCAACATATTTGACCTAGTGCCACCACACACCTAACATAATGCTACTAGTCCAACGACATATTTACCATATTGCAACTAGTGCATCCACATACTTAACATATTGGGCCTAGTGTAACCGTATAGCTATAATATTGGAACTAGTACAACCATATACTTAAAATATTAAAACTAGTACAACCACATAACTAACATCTTGTAACTAGCCCAAACACATATTTACCATTTTGCAACTACTGCAACTGTATATCTAACAAATTGGAGCTTGTTCAACCACATACCTAAAATATTGAATCTATTGCAACAATACACACAACATATTGCAGCTAGTACAACCACATACTTAGCTTCTCGTAACTAGTGCAATCACATACTTAGCTTATTATAACTAGTGCAATCACATACTTAGCTCATTGCACCTAGTGCAACCACATACTTAAAATATTGCAACTACATACGCAACAATTGTACCTAGTGCATCTACATACTTAGCATATTACAACGAGTGCAATCACATACCTCAAATATTGCAACTGAATACACAACATATTGGAATTAGTGCCATCACACACCTAATATATTGCAACTAGTGCAACCACATACTTAACATATTGCATCTAGTGCAACCGTATACCTATCATTTTGGAACTAGTGCAACCGTATACTTAAAATATTGATACTAGTGTATGATTAGCAGATTGCAGCTAGTGCAATTCATACCTAAAATATTGCATTTACATATTGTAACTAGTGCTGCCACATACTTAGCATAATGTAACTAGTGCAACCACATACTTAGCATATTGCAGCTAATGCAACCACATACTTAACATACTGCCACTACATACGCAACATATTGTAACTAGTGCAGCCACATACTTGGCGTATTGAAACTAGTGCAACCACATACTTAGCTTACTGCAGCTAATGCAACCTCATACTTAACATGTTTTAAATACATACGCAACATATTGTAACTAGTACAAAATATTGTTCCATTGTAGAGGTAATAATTTTTTCTAAGTGTTTCATTTTATGGCAAACATTTTATGATTTTTTCAATTACAATAAATTTAATCTAAATATAAGTGAATTTACTTTGACTGACTATGTAAAATATACTCAATTTTTCTTTTTGAAAACTGTAATATAGTGACATATTTTCAGTAAAACATTTTATGAGCAAATATATCAGATACTGTGAATTACCTTTAACTCAGATATTTAGAAATATAGGCTACATCACAAAAACAGAACCTACTTTAAAAAAAGAAACCCATAATATAACTTTTAATAATAAAATGTAAAATATACAACTCTGATAACGGAAACATAATTTATCATAGGCTTAATAACCACAAGCGTTTGACGTCGCCACCGAAATTACATACTGAACATAACAAATAAAGGATTTTACATGATGTTGGAGCTCCTTGGAATGTAGATTAACAAATGATGATATACATACAAGCTTATCAATCATTCCTTTCATACGATTCTTTTATAGATACAGTATAAGGAATTTATTAAATTTATTATACAAAAGGATTAATGAAATATGACCTCTTACTTCTATAAGCATCTACAGTTATAACATTACTAGGAAATCATTCAAAGAAATTAGAATTGTCCGCAATCTGTATATCTGGAAGAAAAATAACCAATTACATTTTTTATGGTCTTTGCCGAGAACAAAAATCAATTATCGTCCCGCATATTATCATAATATCGAATACAGGAAATATTTTTCATGGGAAGACTTTATGTTTCGCTATAATTAGTCATTGGAAATCAAGCACGTACATGCTTTAGTGCTAATTAGTCAAAACGTTGATGGTTTCGGAAATGGTTATTATATAATGATATGTTAGCAAATAGCAGGCATGATTGCGGCGCTGACTTCAAACGTTTGTGGGTAATGAGCTTATGATAAATTAGGTTTTCGTTATCAGAAAATTATTTTTTACTTGAGAGTAAGTGAAATTTATATTTCAGGGTTTTTTTAAGTAGGTTCTGTTTTTAAAATAGCTTCTGTAACAAAAATGTATTTCTTCTTTAATTTGTATTTTAATTATAAATAAATTTCGTTTCATACTGTTGAATATGTTGGCAAAGTTGCCAATATTTATCCACACATATTTCGGATGTGTATATCCCTATAACCATATTGCTCGAACGTTGATCAAATAATTGACACGCCCTTGAAGAATGCGATAAACATATCAGTTCGTCAAACGAATGCATTGGGTAATTTATGTTTGAAATTCCTTTGACGAATTTTCCTAAATTCATACATATTATTTTTTATCTTGCAAATGTTGTTTTACATTTTAGTTTAAAAACGTGTGTTTAATCATGTAACGTAATATCTCAGGTAAATTTTCAATAATGCTGTCTCTAAAAGTTAATAGGGAAACATTGTGTACTCATAAAATTTAAATAGAAAAAGTAGGTCAAAATTGATAGTAAAGTTATATTTAATGATTTTATCTCTTGATATTTAGTGAAGTAATGAGGTTTTCACCTGGGGATAATTGAATATCTTGATTATGGTAAAATAACTAAATCGGCTTTTCAATATATATATTTTCGCTTATCTCATTCCAGTTATATATAATTGTAAAATAATATGGGTAGACCATCGAAGAAGGGACTTTTTAATGAAGAAAATTCATTCATTAGTATCCGATGGTGCTCTCTCTAGGCCGCTCTATCAAGCAAATTTAAAAAAAAAAACTATTTGTTTTATAATTATTTGTTCAGTGTAATTTTTATGTGATGTAGAACACTACATTAATTGTATACTGTAATGGTATATTTCGCTTATTAATTATCTTATAATTTATAATCTTGTAAAACAAAAAAATTAAAATATTTTCTCTCTAAAATTTTGTTTCAAATATAAAACAGCCTAGTATGTCTTCAAATCAGACGGAATCGGATGTAACTATAATGGGAACTCCTGGAAGGTTTTCCGTTTTATTTACAAAAAAATCCCTTTGATCGCTTAAATATTTCAAAAGGTATGGTGAAACAAACAGAAAAAAACTAATGGATCGAATATAGAACGTCCTCCTATTTTGAAGTCGGTTAAAAATATTTGTTTACTTATACATTATATGAAAATAATTACTACAATATATGCATAGTAACTAAAAATAGGCTTGCTACCAAAGTTTTAAGTTAAAGAATCACCAACGAGCAATCAATATTGAGGTATGCAGTTACAATTATTGATAGAATTTTAAACAAAACTCGTTGATACTAAAAATTCAATAACAAATCTTACCACTGTAACCAATGCGGTGTGTAAATAGAAATGTTGATATATGTTGTATAGTGTTTCAATTAATATATATTTTATTGACTAAGAATGTACATTCTGTCAAAACTATTAAGTTGAAATTTTTTTGTGTATGTGTTATTCATATTTTTTTATTTAATTCTATGTAATTTCAGAAGTGGCAGATTTTATTTTATTTTTGAGTTCCGAAAAGAGTTCATACATAAATGCAGCCAACGTGGACATTGTTGGGGGACTTTAACTACACGGCACCCTGTACAGTTATGACAATAATTCCAAGTATTTGTAAAAGTCTTATCAAGGTTTACTCTGTATTTATTCAATAAGGTGACTGATAACAACAAAATAAATAACCAGACTATTGGTTTTTCATTAAATGAAATTAGTGTTATTAATTTTAATAATCATTTTTATTCTTTCCTCATGTCTCGTTACAATGATCTGACGTTTTTTTATTATAACCTATTCAACTTACTTTAAGAAACATTTATAGAGTTAGTTCTTCGTATCTCTCCTAGGGACTGCAGGCAGTTAAGACAATAAATCACTGAAACATTTAATAATAGTTATACTAATAATCTTTAATTTTTAATTGCAGAAAACCCTGATTTCCCCTCAGAGCTCGTTGATAGTATACTACATAAATATACAATCTTTGCATAAAGTATTACAGGTTGTATGATAAGTATTTGATAACGAATAAATTTTATATTTGAATGAATATACATAAATGCATTTGAAATATATATATGAAGATATATATTAACCATAAAAAATGTCTTTAATTTTGTTTTGTTTCAATGTGAGTAATCACATTATTGTTGTGGGAATCGTAGTACTATTATTATACCTTTATATATTAGTAAACGTGTTCATATTTTCAAAAATGTTATGTTTCAACAAAAAAGGTAAAACATTTTAAAAAGTTTTCTTTTATTCCATCCATGGCGGTTAATTATAATATATCTCCCACATATAAAATATTTTCACTGTTTCTTGATATACAAGAATCGTTATACAAAAACAAATTGATCTAGTAACTTTTACTAATATACCTATTTAGATGTTACATAGTTAGCATACACGTAATATTCAACCCACATGTAAACAAAACTAACCTTTGTTAATTAACAGATGTAAACAAGATTGTTTGAACAGATACAGAATGTACTGAGGCACTGTGTCGAATCTAGTTAAACAAGCGATCCATTCAATCAATACTTTCGTAATGGGTTACAAACACCCACAATAGTTAAAGTAAAAGATAGAGGTGACGTCACTCTAGCTTGTAACTTCTAGTTAGCTAGATTATAATTTGTCCTAAGACCCTCTGATGAAGAATAAATGGTCATCAGAATGTACATAAGGGCTTAACCTCAAGTAACTTTTTTAAAGTATTATTTATTAGTATTTATTTTTATTGTGGTATTGGGGTTATTTCCAATATATTCCTAATAATATATTGTACCATTGTGCTCTTGATATTGTATATGTATTCACCTAGTAAAACAACAGAAGTGATTTACCATACGTTCACATCACCTACAATAGAAAGTCAAATGTTTGCAATAGAATATAATTTTAAAACTTATGTCGTCCTTTCTAATTAGACATTACAGTGCTTAGATTATATACCAACAAGTTACGCATGTAAAAGTAATTTTATTTTAGGTATATCTTTATTCATACAATATAAACTGATATTAAACTGTCATAGCGATAAAAGAGCTTTATATATTGTCGGCATTACGTATATAATTAACCTAGCATGAAGATATCAACTATCTATTTAACCTTGTAGAAGCTGATAAATGTGTTAATGCGTTGCAAAGAATATGCAGCAAACTCAAAGTTAGTCGTGACTGAACGCTTTTAAACATATGTTGCAAGGCAAAGTGGCTTTAGTTACAGGTAAATGTACTATATGATTATTGCAGTAACTAGTAATATAGAGTTACAACAAATGTATTATTCACAAATATAGTATATTACTATTGCTTATAACCATGGTATATTTTTATCCTACTTAAAACGTTTAATAGTGTTGTTAGTTCTAGTTGATGTTACTATTCTGTAGAATAGATCCCAATCGATATTTTACTACTCAGTAAGTTTCGTAGAACATTTATTAGTATTAATAGTTGTGGTACATTTTACGTTTTACAATTTGTGTAGAAAATTTCCCAATCGAGTTGTCGTTAGTTTTTAATTTTGTTATATGGGATCATTGTATCTAAAAAATAAAAAAACACTGTTATAAACATTATTAATTAGATTTTTGTGCAACTAAATTAGCAAAATTAATAAGATAGGCGTACCAGACAGCTAATTTCAACCATAATTAAATATTATATAATGATAAAGAGATGCGAATATAAAAGAACTATAGAAAAACATATTTTATCCAGAAAAACATTAGGGATATTAGAACATGCAACTAGTAGAAGGTCTAAGTCAATAGAAGAGTAACAGAAGAGATATTTCAATTGCCACTAACTTGCAAAATTACGTAAACCTCACAATACATTTTAAAAAATGGCGTCACTGCCATTATTGTGTAGAAAGCCGAGCTATCATCATCGTAGACGTATAAACATATTATACAAATTTCAAAATTTGTCCCAAATCTGTTTCAAATATTTTTTAGCCAATAAGCTTTATTTAATAAACCACATTGTTTTTTAAATATATCATTAAATTGACACCTTGTATACTTAGCTCTTAAAATAAAAATATGTTTTATATTTTTAAATTTAGCAATAAATAATTTTATTTAGGCTATAAATATTATTTGTTATTAGAAGATAATAATTACTAATATTTCATTATGTACTAGAGATGTACGGTCGATTTTAATAGCCGACGTTAGAAGTATTTTTAAAAGGTTCAGTGATCCAAATAGTTTATGGTTTACCTATTGACGAACCAACAATGTCGCAATTAGAAAAAAAACTAAACAATAAAGAATTTTAATTGTTATTAGGTGGAGGCGGAGGGATTGGACAAGCTACCTGTCAAGCTCTAGCGAGGGAAGGTGCAAAGGTGGTTGTGGCAGACATTAAAGGCGACACTGCTGAAGCCACACTGAAAACATTAAATGGTGTTTAAAAGTTAAAAGGTTTACAACCTTAAAAGGGCAACAGTGTGAAAGGTTTAAGCTACTGTTGCAGTTAGTGTTACATTCAGATTGTAAATCATTTGTATTAAAACGATAAATAATATTTTTTCCTGAATGTACAGTTTTTAGTTTTTAAAATTTCTTATTCAAAATAAACATATTTTATACGAGATATTAATTATTTTTTGAAGTTGACTTTCAAAAACTTTTACATATTTTCAAATAGAGTCTCTTAGTAGCTTGCAATCAAATTTCTATCTTGTAAAGGGTTCAAAATATGGTTACAAAATTTAAATTTCCACAAATAAAAATAATAATTATTATAATTAATTTTTGTCCATGGAATATCTTCATTATGAAGAAATTGTAATAACTTGTACAAATTACAATTATTGGTTGGAAATACCATTTCGGATAAAATAATTTCAATCAACATGATATATGGTAAGTTTATTCATAATGAAAGGGTCATTAACGATTTCTTTGCCGTTTGTAACGACATTTCAGTTTTGCCGATTTTTGTTTTAGATAAGCAATAGGAAGCGATGTATTATACTATGGAATTCTACTACTTTGATAAAGTAACATACGTTTAATGACAGCAGTAAACCAATTTATATGTAAAAACAGTTTAAATTAAAACGTAAAAAAACACCTTTTGAAAAAATATTAAAATATTTATGCTTCTTATATATACGTTTTAATGGTCAAATGGAAAGAAATATGTCAGACAAAGCGCTCAGAAGGAAAGATATTTGAATTTACTTTTTAAAAGTAGTTCATATATGTTCGAAAACATTTGTTCATAAAAACAGCCGGATTGGGCTGGATTTTAAAATGTTTTGTTTAGCGCTAAGCACTCACTTTGAAATAGTCACTGTGCATTAACACTTTATTTGAACTCTGTAAATAGTAAAAAACGAATAATATACAAACAACAACATTTTGAAAGTTTAAACATGTCTGTGCATATAATATATTACATTTTCAAAAATTATTTAGAAGGAAAGCAATACCGACTGATATTATAATAATCCTATGTTCATCAAAACATACTTTTATAATTATTTTTTTTTCTAGGTACTGATCATTGCAGTATTGGATTAGATGTGTCGAGCAAAGAAAGCGTTGACAATATATTTAAAGTCATTATAGAAAAATACAAATCACCACCAACCGTGATCGTTAATTGTGCAGGAATAGGCACTGGCAACCGTCATTTCATAAACGAATCGATAGAGTCGATGCAAAATGTGTTCGATGTCAATTACAAAGTAATGCTATTACCTGATGTAGCAATTATTTTCAGGTAGCGTAAGAACAAAATAAATATTTTTCTTCGGTCAGCCGTAAACACTAACTTTTATTTTCGTATTGTAGAATCCCATTTACTGAAATAGTTTGATATTTTAATTGTTTTTAAACATATTCTGATGATATTATTAGCTCTTTCGTGTTTAGAAAAATCTATTTCACTATAACATTTATGAAATAATGAATTTACTTTTCCTTTTTGAAACTGTTACCTTACTTTTAGCAACTAGCCCGATAATTCTTCTTTACAAATACTATTACAATTTTCAGGTTAATTTATGAAACTTTTCTGTTTCATTGTTTAAATTTATTGGTTCAATTTTTACATTAGAATTTGTTTTACAAACATTTCACAAACATATTTAGTATACATTGACACTGTAAGTATAAGCAAATTAAATACCGGTTAAAAGCACAAAATTGTTATATGTAGCGCAATATTTAATATATATATATATATATATGGAATTCATAAAATAACTGACATAAACATTTAGTAAATTACCATATACGATTAAAAATTATCTCGGCCATCATTCACTAATAATTACGTGTTTCAATAAAAAGAAGTTTTATTGTCACTGCAATAGAAAACTAAGGAGACTACACTGTTTCTACAAAGAAGGCTAAACAGACTCGTGCAGACTGCACACTCAGAAATATCTGCTTGAAAACGTTAAGACTTAATTATTGAATTAGATATTATAAAACTAACTATTTAGGACTGAAACTTCATTCCTCAGAATAATCAATAGATTTCGACATGTTAGTGATCAAGGAAACTTTGCATATATCAAGATTTAATTGTTAAGATGATCTTCTTTTATTTTCTCTGCACATACCACAACATATCGTGATCTACTTTCCAACGAAATCTATTACATCTCTCATTTCGAGCCCTCTTAAACAAGGTTATTCCTACTATTGGGAGCTTTGAGTTCCTTGATCCAGATGATCAAGAAAAAATAGAAACTTCCAAGTATGAATGTTATCCGCCATATTAGACAAATTGTTATTTAGGACACGCTCTTGTTGGTTTTATTTATTCAAAGTGCTACTTTAATTTAAATCTAAACCCCAAAACAGGCACTTGATTTAATTTACGGCGACATATCTTACATATCTACAGCTCTTTAGGCGCTCTCCTATAAGTATTATTTAAGTCTAGCTCCATAGCGAGAGTTTTAAGACGCTCTACCATGCGCTGATATAGTAGATTGATACATACTCATTGAGCACTATGACGGTGTGCTGGAAAGTGTAGACATAGATAATTGTGCTCGGTTTGTACTCCCTTACAGATCTTGTTTTTGCTATCGAAGTAACCTCTATCTACTTACAAATTTTTACTTAAAAATTAATAAAAACATACACAAAACTCACAAACTAATGATTTATTTCTCATACGTGTTTCAATGACCAAGTCATCATCGTCAGTGAGTGTTAGTACTACAAACTGTAACTTACAACTGTTGTATGTTTTGTGTATGTTTTTATTTATATTTAACATAACCTCACAAGCTAAGCTCAAAGAATATTTGTTTAGATTTTTACTTGTTAAAATGATACTAATAAAACAGTAGTAAACAACAATTTTCTTGTAAGACTCCTAAAACTGTTGTTCTTTTTTTAATACTTACAGGGCACTTTTATGGTTACCCAAAACGCATGCCAAGAGCTAAAACAATATGAACTATCAGGTTCAATAGTAAATGTAGCCAGTATATTGGGACGTGGATATGATGCATATATATGCTACGGTAGCACTAAGGCAGCTGTGGTGTGTTTAACGAAGGGAGTTGGAAAAGAAATGGCTCAGTAAGTTGAAAGTCAACAATTTGTTAAACTTATTTGCAAACAAAATTATCCTCTATACTCTATTATACAATCCATACTACATTATATATATAGTCTATACAAATGCTTTTCCAATTTTGTTTTTACTTTATATCAGACATCATAATATTTTGAATTCTATTACATTGTTGTTGGTCTTTATGAATAGGGCCTTATGGATTAAAATAAATACAAATCTAAATACTAAGCCTACTTCCCTGAAATAAGTTATTTTTATAGCAAACAATGTATAGTTCTAATATATATTTCAGGTATGGAATACGCTGTAATGCAGTAAGTCCAGGCGGAATAGATACAGAAATGCTAAGAGCAACCGATAACGTTTTGAAAGAAGGTGTATTGCACAGATGTCCTGCAAAGCGTTTCGGAACCCCTGAAGGTATTGAACACCATATAAAATGTAACGTTTTATCGTGAAAACAATAACAGTAAACTTTATTTTTATAGCTACAACCATTGGTGTATAGTGTATACTTTATTTAGTTCAGAGACATAGTTTATATTATTGTAATGAATGTTAAAATTAATTGAATATACCCATTCAATTAGTGTTGTGAGTAGATATGAGTACACTTGGGCAAAACAACCCCTAACTGGCCCTGTACGTCACCGGTGAGTATAGGGGTAGTTTTGGATGATGGTGGAGGTCGTTGCGGCCTTAATCGTAGACTCTGGGGGTGGGTTTGACTACGTTTAGAGGGGTAGGGTGTAGTTTTTGGAAAAAAATATATTCTAACCCACTAACCTAAGCTAGTTAAATTGCATCTAACCTTACCTACCCCTAGGTGTGGGGGTGATCTCAGCTACGTTCAGGACCTCCCCGGGGGTAGCTCCGAGGGTAGAATCAGGGTTGGGGGTGGTTTTCGAAAACAATTTGGAAAAACGTGTTTCGACTGATAGGGTGTGTCTAGAGTGTATTATCGTAATGTTTGGGGGTGGTTTCACCAAGGAGTAGTTTTTAAATAAAATATGAAATGGCCAAAAATTGATCGTTTGGATCAAATGACTGTATAGGATATGTTTAAAGTCCATTTTGGCTAGATGTGGGGGTGAGTTCAACCGGGTGTAGTTTTCAGACTGACAAAAATGATCGGGGTCCTAGGTAAAAGTCACCCAGGAGTCGTGCTCGAGGTAAAGCCATCTCGAGGTCGGTCCTTAAGTAAAGCCACTTAGGTAAAGTAACCCAGGAATAGCTCCGGTGGTGGGGGTAACTTTTGGAAAGATTTAATGGTTATCTGATGACGTATCCGCGCTCGAGCGACTCTAGGCAAGTAGTAGGCTCACCCTAACTATAGTAGTTTACCCCTAAATGTTTTGGGTGATGAGGGGCCCGAGGTATATGATTGCCAAACTCAAAATTTGTCTATGCTACTAAATTAATAAACAAGGCAACAAGGCCTTATCGTTCGAGGGAATAAGCGAGGCCTACATAACCGGAGACCGTGTGCTGGACATATGCAAACCTGCAGAGATAAAACATTATCTTGGAGGTAGAGCCACGCAAACCTCAGGTATAGCATCCCTGCAGCCGGTGACCAGGTAAAGATATCATGGACCCTGGAGTCGTGCCTGAGGCAATGCCACCTAGAAGCCAGGCCTCAGGTAAAGCCAACCCGAAGTTATGCCTTAGGTAAAGTAACCCCGGAATCTGGCCTTAGGTAAAGCTACCATGGAGTCAGGCCTTAGGTAAAGCCTCTTTGGAGTCGGCCCTAGGTCCAGGATGGTTGTTATATCTATTTTAGACTCTCGACTAAGACAAATATCTCCACCAAGTCCTTGGTAAAGCTACCTTGGAGTCAGACCATAGGTAAAGTCACCCTGGAGTCGTGCTTGAGGTAAAGCCACCCAGGCCTTAGGTAAAGCTACCATGGAGTTAGCCTTAGATAAAGCTACCTTGGAGTATTGACTTAGGTAAAGCCATCCCTAAGCCAGCCCTTAGTTAGGGCCTGAGGTAAATTCACACTAGAGTCAGGCTTTAAGTAAAGGCACCTTACAGAAAGGCCTTAGGTGAATTCACACTAGAGCAAGGCTTCAAGTGAGGGGTAGTTTTGCAGTAAATTCAAATAGACAACAAGCTGTGTGGGGAATCGACCTATCACATTGCAGGGGCTCGGTAGACCCACGCAACACAACGCAAACGGTCGCAGTAAGGTGTGTAGGCTTATATACTATGCTAAGCCGACATACATGAATCCCTAAATGCGCCTACTATGTCTGTAAACCACTGGCCAAAGCCATTATGATCTGAGCCTGACACACATTTTAACCTCCTCTATCAGGTAGGGCCTAGGACAGGCAAACGTATAATATGGGAAGTACTATATTGTATAGCTACCAATGCATACCACCATTGCTATGTAGAAACTGACAAGGGCTTTATGATATTAGCTTTACACATATTGTCTAGGTATATTGTATCAGTTACAGCTTACTGACTAAGACAAATACCTCCATCTAATTTTAGGTAACGCTACCTTGGAGGTAGGCCCTAGGTAAAGCTACCTTGGAGTCAGGCCATAGGTAAAGCCGGCCTGGAGTAGGGGCTTAGGCAAAGTAACGCCCGAGGCCAGGTCTCAGGTAAAGCCTCACTGGAATCAGACCATAGGTAAAGCAAGACCATAGGTAAAGCCGACCTGGAGTGGTAAAACAGCTACTAATCAATAACCAATCACAATAGTATACATCCTGTATTACGCCATTATGAACGTTACCCTACATAGGCCTACATACAGTGTTATGGAAATATCCATGTAAATCTACATAGTCCTACAAACTGTGTTAAGCTAATAAGCATGGAAACCTACATTCATTCTGTATCAATCCAATATGTATGTTACCCTACATAGGCCTACATACTGTGTTAAGCCAATATGCGTGTACGACTAAATAGGCCTACATCCTCTTTCAATCCGATATGCACGTTGTCCTACAAAAGCCTACAAAATGTGTAACCCTGTATGCATGTAAACCTACATAGGCCTACACGTTGTATTAAGCCAAGATGCACATTACCCTAGGTACATCCTGTAATGGATGTTAACCTAAGTAGTCCTACATATTGTGTTAAGTCAATATGCGCGTAAATCTATACACATCCTGTATTAAGCCAATATGCATGTACGCCTAAATAGGCCTACATCTTTAGCCGATATGCACGTTGTGCTACAAAGGCTTGCAAAATGTGTTAACCCGGTATGCATGTAAACCTACATAGGCCTACACCCTGTAGCCAAGATGCACATTACCCTGCATATATCCTGTAATAGATGTTAACCCATATACATCCTGTATTTGGCAGGTATGCATGTAAACCTACATAGGCCTACACCTTGTATTAAGCCAAGATGCACATTACGTAATGGATGTTAACCCATATAAATCCTGTATTAGGCCGGTATACATGTAAACCTACATAGGCCTACACCCTGTATTAACCCAAGATGCACGTCACCCTACATACATTCTGTAATAATACACTTCATTACAGGTGTAGAAAAGTTCACACACAGAGTTCGATAAATAAATGCTTGTCTAAAACCTTTACAGTAATACTGTTAAGACCGCGATAGCGTACTCTGGATATATCCACATAACCGCAGCAAATGACGTCAAACAAAATGTCGGTCAAGATGGCGTCTAACAAAATGACGGACCATCGGCTGGTCATCTGTATATGTTTAACTGTTGCCTGTATAAGTGTCTCGCCTATACTTACTTTAACACTAGTCCATCTATCACAGAAAGAAGAAAGCAGCCTATTGCTGAGCATAAGGACGGGTGTGTACAAATCTGATCGAGTTCAGCATGCCTCTGTTCCCGTGGTAACCCCTATCAGCCTTGACGTAATCAACCCCTACATATAAGTACGGACAGCACAGACCCAAGTCCTCAGACAACACCATGTTAGGTGTCTACTACTGGACAGATACTCTCACAATCGAGAAGAAAGCGTTCCCCAAACTATCACTGTATCGTCGTAGATTACGCTCGTTTCGTACTTGGAAAGGAGTGTCAAATGATACTGTCAACCCCGTGCGTCTCAGCGAAGCGGGGTTCTTTTACACAGGCCAAGAAGATGAAATATTGTGCTTTACATGCGCCGGAGGCCTTGACGATTGGTCAGCGAATGATGATCCGTTACAGGAACACGCAAAATGGTTTCCTAAATGTAAATACGTAGTGGTTATAAGTGCTAAACGGGCACAGATGGGGGTAGACATCTGTACAACAGACGATGAAGACTACTCGGACGATGATGGTGTAAACAATCAGGATGATCGTACGCTGTGCAAGATTTGCTGTATCGATGATATACAGGTTGCTCTTCTACCATGCGGACATGTGTTTGCCTGTCAGGGGTGTGAATTAAACCTTCAAGAGTGTTGCATATGTAGAGTACAGACATCCGCTACGATAAGAGTATATCTATCGTAGCTAAGCCTAATACAGTGTAAATAATATTATGTGATCAATAAAACGATTTTGTTTACATGTGTTTGTACTTATTGTCGGAGAAAAAACGAAACACCTTTAATAAAACAGGCAATAGCGATACATCAACAAGGGATGGCGTATAAGGTAATAAGTACTAGTGTCTTGATAATAGAGACGTATATTTACATTAATAATAATAAGATGTGAATAATAAACAAAATTAAACATTTCAATGTCAAATCTAGTTACAAAATACTCTGCTATCGCCTTATACACATTACCGTTACAATCAGCTTGACAGGTCGCAACCCGCATGAGACATATTACTAGATATCTAGGTAATTAATATATCAACTCAGCCTCTAAAATAGACAGGTTTAACACTATCTCCTAATATTAGACATTTTTCTGTAAACTGTAAAAATTCCAAATATCTATTGTAATTTAGGCTAAATATAATTTATAAAACTTCGCAAAAACATATAAACTCATGTCCTAGGTCTAATACTAAATCTAGTGTGGTATCTCTAAAACAATATAAACTGTCGTTAAAGTGTATTAAAAACTGATTAGGGCAAAACACAGCAAAGTCATTGATAATATCGTCTGAGAACCTGTTGATTGTATTCCCAAGCCCCTATGTGTTTGCCCGTAAAGTATTCATCTAAATTTATATATCTGTATGGTTGGTTTACATTATAGGCAAATTAACAGTTGCCTCAAACAAAGGATTACAAGTATAAAATATATTTAAATAGGTAAATATACTGATCAAATCGCCATCTTGTCGCTAATTAGCGGGTTGGTGAAAGCATTCAACTGATGCCATGGCGTGTCTGAAAAGTAACAAAAAGGTTATTGCAATAATGTTATCTATACTTTGTTCACACAAATATCTACCGAAGGGGGAAAGGAAACGCCCCACACCCGCCAACTCCATCGTGACATCCATCCAAAATCAAAATGATGTCTCCGTATATCAACAACCCTCCTGCTTGACAAGTACATTCACCTTACAGACCTTTACGGCCGATCCAGAGGGGATACATACTCCTTGCGGACTGCTTAGAGTCGCGCAAGTGAGCATTCATTCCTCTCATTCACACTACCCGTCAAGCGGGAGGGTCTAAAAATTACTTTTCAAAAACATTTGTGTGAAAAATCAACATTCGCCGGTACATAGCTATTCATTTTGTTCACTCATTCGTGGAATTTTGTAGCCATTAGTTAGTAATCATTGTGCAAAAATATTTTCTTATAACTTTTTGTTTAATCTGAATATTTATAGAAAACAATACATAGCTAATCATTGTGCATAAATAGTATGTATATATAATCTAGCATTTGTTAAGCTGAATATGTATACAATACATAGCTAATCATTATGTTTACCTAACCATAAGGCAGTAATCATTGTACATATTTAATACTTACTAATCTAGCATTTGTTAAGCTGAATATTTATACAATACATAGCTAATCGTTATGTTTACCTAACCATAAGACAGTAATCATTGTACATAATTAATACTTATATATAATCTAGCATTTGTTAAGTTGAATATTTATACAATACATAGCTATTGATTTTATTCGCTCATGCGAGGACGTTTGTCACCGTAATGCAGTGTGTCGTACCCATCGTCGTCCAATTTCCTCTTTGCGCCTGTTAACCTGAATATTTTACTTTCAGACATCGTGATGACGTCACGATCCTCTGTGCGACGAATCCTATCACTAGTGGTTACGATAGGATCGCTACCTTCCAAAACCATCCGTTTCATCGACTCAAAATTGACCGAGGCGGAGGTACTGAGATTCAGGGTCAGGCCTTTGACTTTGCATACGGTTACGTGTTTGTTTTTATTTGTAGACCAGACTTTGTAGGCGTAGACTTTAGGACCTCCTGAGACGAATTCGGTGATATAAGACCCCTGGCCGTATTCCGTCAGTCATATGGCCTAAATAATCTCCAGTCACTACTCTTGGCAAACCCTCCCTATGAAGGTATACTACGCTGTCGGTATCCTGGTAGATACGTTGAGGGCCTAGAGCGTTCATATATTCGTACAATTTTAGCCGGGCGTGGGCGGCGGTGTAGACGGCAAGCACAACGTTAACAGTGGGTAGTATTTCGCAAAAGTCATCTGAAAACTGCCAATTCACTACCAAAACGTCTTCGTTTACTTCCTGAATGTGATTCACGTTAATGAAAGGGCTCTGCAGCATTTTAAACAACTCCTGAGGCTGCATGATAATCGACGTTTTCGACTGATTCTCCCTCTGTCCGAATTTTCCCCAAAACGAGTTCAACATCAATTTGGCCAACGAGCGGGATACTTCGATTTTAGCAATCTTTGACTGGTCCAAACGGACACCCTCGTTGATGAAATAATCTTCTACGTACTTGGCCTTGTCCGGCACCATCCTGTTTCATCTTTAGAAATTTATTATTAAACTCTTTAAACAGCCCGTCGTTCCCTGAAGCCATCTCGTACTGCCACATCTCGTGCATTTCCACAATGACATAGCCCTTCTCTACCGCCTTGCGTATCTCGTCCATGGTCCATGTGCCTGTCAGAACACGTTCGTCAACCGTATGGCCGCATTCGTCAGGATTCAGAGTTTCGCCGCATGTCCGACAGAGCACAAACATCAACTTCTTATTCATCTTTAGCGGCAATACGGGGTGGTAGAGCGCTGTAGGTGGCAGGATTGTGCACTTAAGCAACCCTCGGCGCTCATACCCAATTTCCTGCATTCGTCGTTACCGACGGCCAGCTTTGGGTGTCCAATCGGGTATTTTCCGTACTTACATACCCATGGGTAGAGCGAACACACGTCGGCGTACTGGATTGTTTCGTCCTCTTTAGCGGCGCAGTAGGTCTTTATATTTCCTGTCCTGCCGACGAAGAATGCGTCACGTGGGTTAAGAGGCGCTGCGTTGAGGGCGGGGTGGTTATCGAGATAATCTAAGGACTTGTTGTTTTTCTTCTGCTGCCTAAATACACACTCCCACATCTCGACGACTTCGTAGCCGGCCGGCGAGAGTTTAGCGTTTTTAGCTTTTGTCCTTTCGAAGCGTGCGTTGCGCGTGTCCGCCGGATCATCTTCCAGAGCAGCGTCACGTCAGTTGGGGAAGCACTTGGGACAGCCGTGGAACCAGCAGCCTTGGAATTCGTACACGGTGTTTGTCTCCATGCACAGTCCGTCGACCTTTAAGCCGTCGACTTTCATCTCGCGGCCGTTCCCCGCATGACTTATTCGCAGGTTGCCCTCTGTTTCGAGACACAGCAACCATTGCAGAGCGATAAACGATTGTTTATCGGCCAGACGGTAGCTGGCTTTCGGAAGTATGGCTAAGGTCTTTGGTTTTAGAAAGTTTCTTCTAAACGCCAGGTTACAGGCGCTAGCGATGGTCATCGACTCTAGAAACGGATCAACATTACACTCTTGTAGGAAACAGGCCCTGAATTTCAGGCACGCCTGTGCCAAGATCTCCACGTCCGATAGGCAGTATTCGAATATTTCCTTTTGAAAGTCAAAGACGTACTCGTTGCGCACCTGTTCTTTATACCATCGTGAAAACTCTTCGTAATTCTTGTCACACATAGAATCGGGGCAATAGTACTCTTTGGCCGGCATGGGGCCTACATACGTTTCGTTTGCCAGCGTGTTGAAGAGGTGCGGAAAATATCCCTTTTTCTTTTCCGGATTCAGATCGAAGGCTTTAGGCAGTTTAGACAGAGCCATGGGCATGTAGTTGAGAGAGTCGATGAACTTTGTATTGTCAATCTCCATCAGGATTACCTTGGTGCCTCGCGTAATCAGGTCAGGTGTGAATTGAGTCTCTTCTATCACGTACTTTAGGAAAGTCAATGGCCTGGCCGTTGTGAGCGATTACAATCACCTTTATGTACGCCTTTCGCACTTCCATAAGGTACGCCATGAACCCTTTGACGGGATCCTCTCTGAACACTCGGGTTCTATCCATGCACTGTAGGCAAGTGCCGCCGTTCATACACATCCAGCAGTATTGCTGAGATACGCACAAATTGACTCGATGAACACGAGCGTCGTTAATAACTTCGTCTTGTCGAGTTTCAAGATCAAAGAACACAAACAGATAGTTATTTGATAGCGGGCGACGTGTATCAATTCTCAAGTAGCACAGATGACCTGCAGGCATGTAATCCTTACACACTTTATAATAGATCTCGCCGCATACGTGAGGAGCTTTTCTTAGCTTCGTTAGAATGTATCTATTACAGTCTGGACACTTTCTTACAGCCCGGCATACGCTTTTCATGTGCGCCTTAAAACAAGCTCTATTTTGAAATTGTCTATTGCAGTCGCCGCACAGGATGCCGTCGTCTTCAAGCACACACGGCGGGGTCCTCTTGCAAGAGTTGCATTGGGCTGAGCATCTATATCGCAGGCGCTTATCGTATGGAACATGACACAATAGTATTTACAACGAACGCACCTGTCAAATTTGTAACAACGTTGAAGTGGTTGGCGTGATATAACAAATTTAGCTTTTGCCTGGGGTTCTGAACGTCGCCTTCAAAGTAAATATCACGACCTTTGCTGCCGTAATTGTAAACGGTGATTTTATAATCGGTGAATAAATCTTGAAACTGTTGCAATTCTCGAATCCCGGCACCACCATCTCCTATCTTCACCCCGGCGTCCGTCATTAGTTGTTTTGCTCTGTTGGTTTGACGATTGCACCTGTCCATACTCACAAGCTTGTACTCGGGGTCTCTTAACGCATGCGCAATAGCTACAACCAGAGCACGGGCTAAACAGAGGGTGTCCGTATTTTTAATCGTAACAATCCCCTTCCTACGGTGCTATTCTTCTTTGATATTATTATACAGTCCGGGTCTTACACGCCCAGGCCCTATAGGTACTTTAACTTTTGTACAGGTCACTCTGAAGGTGTCGTTGGCTTTAAAGGTGGCTGTGTTGCTCTGGATAATGGAACCAAAGATGTTAAACAAGGCGTCCACAGTTATCGAAGAGGCCGCTCTAAAAGCAATATATCCAGGGGCGTGGTTTCGGAGATTTAGGCTCTGCATGGTGAAGCCTAATTGTATGATTGTATGTCTTCGGTAGCGTTGTTCTTCGTAGTCTCTAAGATTTCCTCTAGTCCTCGTCTGGCCCAATCCAACTCGTTTTCCGCCACGGGCACGGGGTTGAAGTTGAATGTCACTCTAGTACCGTGCAAACGGAATTTTCTTACATATGTCTGGTCCGTTGATACAATACAAACGGCCATTTTACAGATACAATTCACTACAATAGATCTTGAATTAACACAGGTATATGCTATATATATATATATATATATATATATATATATATATATATATATATATATATAAATATTCAAATTGATTCTATGTGAAACAGTTTTAATTTTTGAAATAATAACTAGAATAAACACTCGGGTTGTTTTGAAAATGGTATAGGTTAATCAATTAACAGTTATGTGATACAATTTAAAATTTTGAATTAATCGCTAAAATTAAACGAAATTGTTTGATAATACTCGTATTAACAATTGTATTTGCTAGATATTTATTCAAATATATGTTATGATTAAATTGTTTTCATAAATAATCAGATCTACTATAGTATTATGTTATACAAATTATTCAACTCTGATTCACAAAATGATTACAAATCGCTCTGATTTACACAGGCGATTGCGTTGATATAAGACTCTAGTTTAAAGACTACAGATTTCACACGAAAACAAGTAACAACAAGATAGCTTACCACAATGTTTCTTCTTCCAAAGCTGGATAGCAAGTGGTGGTTGTCACGATGAGACTTATAAATCATAACCGCCTGCCCTTCCATACCACTACAAATGTCATCGCCCGCCGAGATGTAATCAACATAAGTAATTGTGGATCAGTCCATCTCGCATGGACTCGTCCACTCCCCTCTCAAATGGACTCTTCCACAGCTGTGTATAATACATTATATACAGGTGGGAGTATATAATTTTTTTGCGTAGTCTCACGGATCATCGACAAATTTAAATTATAAATGTAATATTGGGTACAATTTATATCTATGCACTGTAAAATTATTATATGTTAGTTTAATAGATCATCATGCTGAATACCCTTATTGTATATACTATTTCATATACCGGCCCTTTTCCATAACGGATCCTTATATCATTGGCTTTATCCAATATTATATGTTTATACCGCTCTTATATTGCTAAAACACTCTGTTGAATAGCATATATTTATACATGTTATGTGATAGGCCTCGTTATTGGTGTTTCTCCATAGACCTTTATATCTAAACGCATTTACAACTATAGAATATAACCATAAATCTATTTGTTTACTTAAACTATAACAGCCTACATAATAAATCGATACGGTAGTCAACACAAATACAGTCGCCTTGAATCACAACAACCCAGCTGTGCGGGTTATAGGCTTGCTATAGCGGCCGTGGCTGTCATTGCGGTTTTAAGATAATGCGTTCTCTCTGCAGGTTTGCACATGTCAGGCACACGGTCACCGGTTATGTAGGTCGCTTGTATTCCCTCACACGATAAGGCTTTGTTTATTATTTTGTAGCATAGAAACATTTTGAGTTTGGCAATCATATACCCTTGCCCCGCATCACCCAAATCATTTAAGGGTAGACCACTCTAGTTATAGGTGCGCGAGTCGCTCGAACGCGGATACGTCATCAGATATATTAAAATAGAGGCTGACTCTAGTGTGAATTTACCTTAGGCCTTTCTCCAAGGTGGCTCTAGCTAGGGTCAGGCTTCAGGATGGCTTTACCTCAAGCACGACTCCAGGGTGACTTTACCTATGGTCTGACTCCAAGGTAACTTTATCTAAGATTTGGTGGAGGTATTTGTCTTAGTCGAGAGTCTAAAATAGATATAGCAACCATCCTGGACCTAAGACTGACTCCAAAGAGGCTTTACCTAAGGCCTGACTCCATGGTAGCTTTACCTAAGGCCAGATTCCAGGGTTACTTTACCTAAGGCATGGCTTAGGGTTGGCTTTACCTGGCTCCTAGGTGGCATTGCCTCAAGCACGACTCCATGGTGACTTTACCTATGGTCTGACTCCAAGGTAGTTTTACCTAAAACTTGGTGGAGGTATTTGTCTTGGTCGAGAGGCTGAAATAGATATAGCAACCATCCTGAACCTAAGGCCCGCGTCTTGGGCAGCTTTAATTAGGGGTTAATGCTTTACCTAAAGTCTGGCTCCAATGTGGCCATACCTAAGAGCTGACTCCTTGGTAGCTTTACGTAAGGCCAGATTCCAGGGTTACTTTATTTAACGGTAGGCTTCGGGGTGGCCCTACCTAAGTTCATGTTCCAGGGTACCTTTACCTAACGCATGGCTCCTAGGTGACTTTAACTCAAGCACTACTGCAGGGTGACTTTACCTATGGTTTAACATCAGGATGGCTTTACCTGAGGCCCTGCTCCATGTTATTTTTACCTGAGATCTCTGCAGGTTGCACATGTCTGGCACACGGTCACCGGTCATGTAGGCCAAACGTATTCCCTCAAACGAAAGGCTTTGTTGCATTATTTATTAATTTAGTAGCATAGACATATTTTGAGTTTGGCAATCATATACCCCTGGGCCCCTCATCACCCAAGACATTTAGGGGTAGACCACTATAGTTAGGGTGAGCCTACTACTTGGCTAGAGTTGTTCGAGCGGGGATACGTCATCAGATAACCATTAAATCTTTCGAAAAGTTACCCCCACCACCGGAGCTATTCCAGGGTTACTTTACCTAAGCGGCATTACTTAAGGACCGGCCTCGAGATGGCTTTACCTCGAGCACGACTCCTGGGTGTCTTTTACCTAGGACCCGATCATTTTTGGCATTCTGAAAACTACCCCTTGGTGAACCCACCCCCGCAACAGTCCATAATGGACTCTACACATATCCCGTACAGTCTGTTGATCCAACAAATCGATTTTTGGCAATTTCATATATTATTTAAAAACTACTCCTTGGTGAAACCACCCCCAAACATTACGATAATACACTCTAGACACACCCTATCAGTCGAAAAACGTTTTTCCAAATTGTTTTCGAAAACCACCCCAACCCTGATTCTACCCTCGGAGCTACCCCCGGGGAAGGTCCTGAACGTAGCTGAGATCACCCCTACACCTAAGGGTAGGTTAGGTTAGATGCAATTTACATACCTTAGGTTAGTGGGGTAGAATATATTTTTTTCCAAAAACTAGCCCCTACCCCTCTAAACGTGGTCGAACTCACCCCCAAGGGCTAGGATGAAGGCCGTATCGACCCCCTACATCATCCCAAACTACCTTTGTAGTCCCCGGTGACGTTCAGGGCCAGTTAGGGGTATTTTTGCCCAAGTGTACTCATATCTACTGTTGTGTTTATATGTTATGTCATGAAGGAGAATGTATTATTTGATATGTTGTACATAATTTATTATTACATATGTAAATTTTTCTCCGAATATAAAACTTTTGTAATGGTGCTTAAATGGTAGACGTTTACTTCATCGAAATTAAAGTGATAACATTTCGAAATTTACTCTAAAATTCAGAACTAAATTTCAAATATCAGTTCACAGATTTGCTAATGTGTATTTAACAGTCTATTATGAATATTATAATAAATATATTATTAAATAATTGGAATTAAACATTTTTTGTTACAAAGAGATCCTTTGATTTTTATGGGAAGCTATTTTGTTTACTCTATAAATAATTGTATTAGTATTGATTAAATCATCTGAAAAGCTGCTGTTCCAACCATTGCCAGAGTTATCAAATACACTTAATTTTCCGTAGAACATGTCACGTTTATAACCTATTTCTTATAAATACAAATTGTGCATAAAATACGAAATTCTGTGCTGTAGATTTATAAGCCTTAAAATTTTTGAAATGCTACTGCCAGTGAAATATGAATTATTTGAAAGAGCATTTCAGAAATAATTTAATTCCCATTTGAAAACTGATCTAAAATGAAAAATAGATTATTTTCAAGTAGAATGTATATTATTACAACTATTTCAAAGCATATTTGCTGGATATTTGTTTTCAGAAGTGGCTGAATTGATTGTATTTTTGGGTTCTGACAAGAGTTCTTACATAAATGCAGCTAACTTGGACATAAATGGTGGAATGTAGCTTCACAACGGTAATAAACATTTACGATACTGAATTTGTATTGAAACCTATTATCTAAGCCGTTACGTAATCTGAATGTGAGCCTAATAAGTTGTGACAGCTTAAAAATAATATTTGTTACGCAATAAATTACAATAATTGTATTAAGAATGATGTTTATTGACTTTATTTTCTCTTGCGAACTTATAACTTATGATTATCTTCAGTAATTATTGAATTTAATTTGATGTTATCGTTTTAGAATAATTTTGTGCAAAATAATGATCCATACAAGTAAGTGATATTTTGAAATGTATTATTTTATTCCAAACGAATATTTTCTTAGTTTACAGAGAATATAAGAACACGGTGTCAAATATAGTATCTAAATATACAAATGAACAAAAAAAAAATATCATAAATATGTCTATTCCAAGGTTATCGTGTTTTCATAACATGAAGAGAATAAAATTCTTCGTGAGATAGAACTAGCGATATCGGGAAAACTTTGAGATCTATTTATAAACACTGTAGCGCCTGTCGCTATTTTATCCTGTTAATTTAATAATAAACAAATGTGTGTGCAACAGTTTACCGTTAGTCTGCTAAATTACATTTTTTCAACAACGATATTTACAAATCAGAAGAAGATCGAAAAAGAAACGTCTTAAATATTTCATAAATATATTTCATTATTAATAATATCGAAAATAATATTTCATTAATAAATTTTTAAATATTTCAAAAACAAGAATACTTTTAATGCATATATTGTTCTAATAATTCTGTTTTTAAAATATTTTTAATTTAATAACTATATTACAATAAAACATATCAACATGTTTAATATATATATATATATATATATATATATATATATATATATATATATATATATATATATATATATATATATGAAACCGGCTACTCTCTCAGGCCAAGATAAATACGAACGTTACTATAAACATAGGTCTGCTGACTTTCAGGTCTATTGCTTAGTAAATGAGGATTTGATTCCCAATATTAACTAGGTTTATAATAAAGATTGTATGTTTAATAAAAAGCAGTATTTACAGTACGATGATGTTTAGCCTTTTCTATATATTTTTAATAATTAAAATATTTAATATTTAATCGAACTAATTTTATTTTCAGGCTCTTTAGATGAAAATTGGAATATATTTTTGTATATTGGAATGTATATGGGATCATTCTTTTCAAAACCCAATTCTCTCAGAATTTTGTAAAATAATAATTACGACTTGGCAATCATTCAACCAAAATATTATACCAATATCTAAACATATATTTTTTCGAAACCGTGGTTTGAAAAAAACTCCTGATATGTCCAAATTATAGGACTACTTGGTTGGTTTGAACAAAGTTAATATTCCTTCATGAGAAAATTTGTTAACATGTGACATTTAATTAAAGGTCTTTTAAGTTGTTAGACACATACAAAATAGTTTTGAGATTTGCAGTTAAATAATTAGAAATGCGATTTATCATTTTTTTAAAATCTTTATTATAAAAATATCATTATTATAGGTATTATAAATCTATATAGTGCCATAGTACCAAGAGACATGTTGCTACAGCTATGCAATACAAAATTTGCTGTGAATATACAGTCGTTATATGTTATCTATTGGTAAATGCTAGTTGTAATGGAAGCTTAAAGAATATATTATATACGAAATTTAATTGTTCTAAATCTACCATGATCTGCCATAATTTCTAGTTACTAGCAGTTTTTTAAAAATATATTTTATAATGAAATATATTATAATGTTTAAATATTTACCAATAATATTGTCTAAATGTTCATTTCCCTTATATTTTTATGTCCTAAAGTTTAGTTATATAAATCCAAGCTAAAATTAATTTATTGAATATTTGTAATAAGATTGTTTCATTATATCAAAATATAGTTCTTTAGAAATTGTTCGTACTCAATATGTGTATTGTTGAAAATTAATATGAGGAAATTAGTAGAATATTTGGATTATATTTAAAACACGAAAATCCTATGTTTTCTTAGTAATAAGTTTATCGTTGCGTTTTCCTAAAATTATCTAACTTTATTTCTTTCCAACATAAAAAAAATAGTATTCGATATTAGAACTTGATATTGTTATTACTTTAATAATATTAGATATTAGGTTAGTTTAATTTTAAAAAATAAAAAAAAAACATTTTAAGAATCATTTTTATAAAAATTCTATTTATTTGAAAACAATTGTTCTACTAACCTGGTCCCACCCTTAAATAGATTATTTCGAGGTTTTTCCTTAATTGTCTAATTAAAACCAATCGAGGTGTAAAAACCCTTCACTCCCAATTGTACTTTAATGTCGATTCACCTAGACTCAGTTTTTCTTGTCCAATCACGTTTACTGCAGCCCCTTGCGAAATCAGTCTTAAACAATACAGTAGACATTTTCACTAAATTTAGACAAAACATTAGACTAAATTTCCTTATATTATTATTTGTAACACATTTAAATATCTAATTTTTATAAAGGAGCCCATTTTCATGTATTGTACTTTGCAAGTATCGTGCATTTGGTGGTCACTGTCGTGTGTGTTTTATTCTATAGTAAATATCTTCCTTAGGGCTTTAGAGATGATACTATAGTAATAGAAAGTCAATGCTAATATAACTATTACAAAAAATAGTGATAATTAAATTTGTTTGCATGTCTTAGAGAATCAATGAACTATTTCGGAAGGTAATCTCAAAAATAAATGGGATGGAAAAATAAAAATCATCAAATAAAAATTAAATGGAATAACACGTGTTTACATTCAACTGTTATAAAACTACACGTTTTCAATTTGGAAAACTCTATGCAATTCGCTGACAATATTTTAAAGCAAAATAATATATTTTCAGATTTTTATAACCTTTCACGTATTATTTAATTAAAAATAAATAATTCCTCTGTACAGTGTTTATTACACACACACACACACACACAAACACATTTCAAACTATAAAATATTACTATTTCTAGTAATTTTTATTTTTTTTTTACAACTATTTTAATGGAAAGACAATAACATAAGTCTAAACTGTTGGGTTTCACACCATAAAAGCAGGGAACATAACAAAGATTTAAACACCAATAGCTCTCTTTAAATCCACATCACTAGAGAGCTGATAATATTTCAACTATATACAGTAGACTACCACTAATATTGAAGTAATGTTATCTCTGTAACCTTTAATCCATATAGCATCTAAAAATGTTCACTTTCAAAGCTGACAAATCGAAATGTTAAAAAAAAAATAAAGAAATAACCTTGAATAGTCGCTTGCCTGTATAGAATTTTCAATTAGCCTTCTTGACACTGATGAAATAAAGTTTATGCAGATGCCACTTGAATTGTTAGTGTAAGCAGAGCTCTTTTGCTTCGTCTAACATCACCGGACAGAACAATTGTCATTAGAGCAACACAAATATTGTTTATTTTATTTGGAAAATAGCGATTAGCTTATTACAATATAAGAATTGAACTATAGTTACATAATAATATAATTTGAAAAGTCAAAACAGAAAGAAGTTCTTAACCGTTCCATAAATGTAAATCAAATTTGACAGACTAATGTATTCGTTTTTAAGTAAACGTACTCATTGAGAATCAATTTTAGTTGTCAAATTTACTTTAATTCAAACTCCTTTAATCATATTGCATTCATTTTCTTGTTACTACTTCGCAAATTCCTTTCTTTATTGATATTCATACTAGAACAATTCCAAGCTCGTAATTTTCCTTCTACTTTAAATAATGTTTATGTTATAAATATATATATATATATATATATATATATATATATATATATATATATCGCAATATGTATTCTTGTGTATTAATAAAGAACATAAGTAAAAATACAAATACAAGATCTATAATTGAATTTACAATTCAAAGCTTTTCGTTGGCTAATAGTACCAACATTAACTGGAATATTAAACAATTAACCAATTGTAAATTCAATTATAATTCTTGTATTTGCATTTAGACTTATGTTCTTTATATATATATATATATATATATATATATATATATATATATATATATATATATATTGTATCGTGTAATAATTAATTTAATGTTTCTTATTGAATTATGGTGTTGAATATTGCAGGAATTTAGCTAACTTACACAAATAGTTATCTTGACCTGCAATGTCAAGAATTTAATTAAAATTGTAGTGTAGGTCAAACGACATTCCATTTAAAAGTTAATATCCTTAAAAGGTAATGATCCGAAAATCATATAACTTTAGATAGTAAGAAACAGTAATTAAAGCAATATTTTAAATAATGTTTAGAAAACGTTAATTACGATGTTTTTCCGGTGTAAGGCAAATGACGTGATATTGCGGTGTGAAAATATTGGTTCAAAATTAATATCCACAACCGACATTATATTATGGTCCACATTTAACCGACAATGTCAGTCGTTGTCAAAATAAAAATGTTGCAGCTCATTTTTGGAATATATAAAATACTGACCAGGGTTTCTCAAATAGTTCTTCTCGGTGTCACTCCGAGGCCGTTGCATATTATCTGTACGAAGAGTTTATAATTTAGGGCTAGTTTGAAAAATCCAGGACTTGCCAAGACTATCGTTAGATTCTTCATCGATATTCATCTTCCGAAATTACCTAAACGGCCTCTATTTTGTATTAAAATAATGTAACTTACAACGATCGCTAAGTATAGTAAAGTGAAAATTTGCTTCGGAATTATAAAGAGTTCTTTATTCAACGACAAAAGAAGTTCTATGGTCCTAACAGTGTTTCCGGTGGGGCGTCGGTTTCCGCGCAGATTAGCAGGGCTCAAGGGTGAGTAGAAAACCAACGGGCGAACTTTCTACAAACATGGCAAGTAAACTAACAGTCGTTCTTGCCTAATTAAAATAAGTTAAAGATTTTTGAATTTTAACTTTATTATTTTAAAAGTATTTCAACGTCACTAACTGGCTGGAGTGACGTTTAAAATATAATAATTTTATATAAATAAAGAGTAACATCAAGAGTGAACTAAAATTTTAAATTAGTTAAATTATAATTAATAAAATGTATAAGGTGGAAATAAAAGACGTGTATTTTAAGTGGAAACAATCTGCATGAAGAAATAGTAATGATTATTATAATTATTACAGTATTTCTGATTAAAGAAAGAAGAAATTTGTTATCGAAATATATTTATAGTGGAACCCCTCATAACTATAGCCTGTTCGGATTTGGAAAATATCAGATTTGCCAAAAAAGTTCGGATTTCGGATTTGTTGTGTATTTTGCATCTGACAGAATTGCGTTTTTCAATTAACGAACAATATTAGAGCATTCATTACATATTTCTGTGTCAAAAATTTAAGGTTTCCAATGCTACAAGTGAAAAGTCTTTGGAACAACGCCATCCCTCCAAAGCTCCCGTGAATGAAAAAATTGACGAGGCTGTATTTTTATGGTTTACACAAGAGAGGCATTAAGGAGTTCCTATTAGTGGCCCATTATTACAAGACGGTGATTTGGAATTTACTGCTAGCAATAGATGTTTGCATAGATGGAAAAGAAGGTACGGAATATACAACTAACGGTAAGCGTGAAGAAGTTATCAGCTGATAATCTTGGTGCAAAAGAATATTTAGACGAATTCACAGATTTGAGTTCGTCTAAAAATGGCTCACCCCAGAACGAGTATAATGCGGACGAGACTTGATTTAATTTTACAGCCCTTCCCACTAAAAGCCTAGCTTCTAAAAAGAAATCATCTGCGCCAGGCAAAAAGCAGTTTTAGGAACAAATAGGCTACCATTAATGGCGATTGAAAAAAACCGCCAAGGCATGAGCCCTGAAAATATAAACTTGAATTCTCTCTCTGTTCATTTCAGGAATCAGTGTAAGGCGTGGATGAATAGTAATATTTTGAAAGAGTGGTACAAAAATTATTTTTTGTTATTTCAGATATAAAATTTAATGAAAATAATAAACTGCCACCTTAAGCTCTACTTTTGATAGACACTGCTCCTTCACATCCTTCTGACACGAAGTTGATATGTAAAAACATACATACAATATATCTCCCACCTAACGTGACATCGTTGTTTCAGCCTATGGATCAAGGTGCATTGCAGAAGATTAATCTGAGCTACAGAAAAAAAACTTCTGCAAACAACAATTGAAGTAGATTGTTCTATTTTTATTCCAGAAAAACTTAAGATGATTACCATAAAGGATGTAATTTACTGTGTGCTGAATCCTGGATTAATATCAGGAACACTCTACTGCATACATCTTGTATGAAACTCAGGTCTAGCCTCAAATTTGTAGAAACAGTATTTAGACACGTAATGATAAAATTGAGCTCTTCCAGCTCTAACTCAAAGATCAGCAGGATGTGAAGAAAGTTGCCTGGAAGAGTGGCCAGCACTACATAACATTGAAGAATATACCGAGCATAACAAGGTGTCTATGAACCAGCATCAACACGATGAAAGTGTAGCAGATAGCGACAGCGAGGAAAATATGCCTCTACGGAATGCTGTTACTCATGTCGACCCTGCTGCGCTCTCGATATTGCTTTGCGTTACGTAGAGCAACATACAGCTGCAACACCCAATGATGTTATGATAATGTGACTGTGGGGCAACATCGCATCCTCGGGAAGGTTTACGTCTCTTCGCCAGATGAAGATTACTGATTTTAAGTGAAAGATTTATTTATGTGTTTGTGTCTTTTCGTTTTAAGTGAAGCATATAGTGTACTGCATGTCTTTCTTATTTTTATTAAACTGCGAATATTGTATGGTGATGGAATGATACAGCATAGGACTTAGTATTATATCATGTTTTTATAGTGTCAATTCTAATATATTGCACATCTTTGTCCTGTTTTACGTAAGTACCAATCTTTCACTACATTATTCATTAAATTTTAGACACTTTTTTAAAATTTGGTTTTCAATCAAGTCATGTTCGGAATTTGCGGTGGTTTACATTTCTGGGGGTTCGCATTTGAGGGGTTATGCTGTATATATTTACACATTTAAACATAAACATATGAGGCACATAGTATAATTTAAGTTGGTGTTCAAAATAATAATAATCAGGAGAAATATTAAGGAAAGAGCTACAAGAATAATTTACTTAAAAAATCAACAAATAGGCATATATATATATATATATATATATATATATATATATATATATATATATATATATATATATATATATATATATATATATAATGGATAAAAGATTAATAAAGTTAAAACGGAAATTTTGTGTAAATGAAATGGAAAAGATTAATGAAAGAATAAATATGTAGTTACATCTTTTAAAATTAAATTTTATTTTATTTGTGGAAATGTAAATGTAAAATCCTAAAGAATTAATACTTTAATGAATAAATTCAGAATGCGTATTTGTATTATTACGAA